>CM064881.1:48812501-49069522 GCA_003313485.2 Penstemon barbatus | reverse complement strand
TTTTAATGTCAGATGGGCGGGAAACTCTATCGACACTAATCTGTTACTTATAAAAGCGTGTTTCTTAAGAATACGTTTTAATACCATGCTTATATAAGATATCAGATGAGTAGAGTTTAACTTATCTGACAGACGAGTGATCTGTTATCTGATATTACTAGAGAATGCCAATAGCTAGTAATCTTCCTCTGCTGTTTGTCAATCCAGCAAGATAAAATAATCTTCAGTCTTCAAGAATTAAGAACAGATCTTCAGATAATATAACTTTCACTAACTGACATTAACAGATTTCATCTTTAGAACAGAAGTACCGCTAGTCTTACACGTTCCCCCTGTCTTTAAGAATCCATAAGCTAACTAGTCTGTTGAAAGTTAATTCTTGAATAGAATAACGGATAACTAGGCTGTTGAACTCCAGTCTTCTGATGAGTTCCCCCTCAGCTTATGCATCCAAATTAAGTAGTCCTAACTCAGCTCTTAGAGTTGAGAACCTTGCTTCACTTAGAGGTTTAGTGAAGATATCAGCAATCTGATTGTCAGTATGAACATACTCTATCATAACATTGCCTTTTTCCACATGATCTCTAATGAAGTGATGCTTGATCTCTATATGTTTAGTCCTTGAATGACTTGTAGTATTCTGAGTAAGTGAGATTGCACTTGTATTGTCACAGTAGATTGGAATTCCACTGATCTTGATGTTGTAGTCTTCTAGTTGATGCTTCAACCAAAGTATCTGTGCACAACAAGCTCCAGCAGCTATATATTCAGCTTCAGCAGTAGATATAGAAACTGAGGTTTGTTTCTTACTCATCCATGAGATCAGACGACTACCTAAGAACTGACAAGCACCTGTTGTGCTTTTTCTGTCAATCTTGCAGCCAGCAAGGTCTGAATCTGAATAACCAATAAGCTCAAATCCAGATTCTCTAGGATACCACAATCCCAATTCTTGAGTGCCTTTAACATACTTCAATATTCTCTTGGCAACTAAGAGATGAGATTCTTTGGGGTTTGATTGAAATCTTGCACAGACTCCAACTGAGTACATTATGTCAGGTCTGCTTGCTGTTAGATATAACAGTGACCCTATAATGCCTCTATATTTGGTTATGTCCACTGATTTGCCATCTTCATCTTTATCCAAACGAAGACTTGTAGACATAGGAATAGTAGCAGTAGAGCTAGTTTCCATACCAAACTTCTTGAACAGATCTCTTGTGTATTTTGCTTGATTTATAAAGATTCCATCAGGTAGCTGTTTGACTTGTAAACCAAGAAAATAATTAAGTTCACCCATCATGCTCATTTCAAACTTATTCTGCATCAGCTTGGAGAACTTATCACACATCTGTTGGTTAGTTGAACCAAAAATAATATCGTCCACATATATTTGCACAATTAATATATGATTCTCCCATTCAATTGTGAACAAGGTTTTATCTACCTTACCTTTGTGAAATCCTTTAATTAAAAGAAAATCAGATAGGGTATCATACCATGCTCTTGGAGCCTGTTTCAGTCCATAGAGGGCTTTCTTCAGACGATATACTTTGTCCTCTTCTTGATAGACTTCAAATCCAGGAGGTTGTTCAACATATACTTCTTCTTGCAATTCTCCATTGAGAAAAGCAGACTTCACATCCATCTGATAGACAGTGAAGTTCTTGTGAGCAGCATAGGCTAGAAACAGTCTGATTGCTTCAAGTCTTGCTACTGGTGCAAAAGTTTCATCAAAGTCAATTCCTTCTTCTTGACAATAACCCTTGGCCACTAGTCTTGCTTTGTTTCTGGTAACAATACCATCTTCATTCATCTTATTTCTGAAAACCCACTTAGTGCCAATTACTCTTTGATGACTTGGTCTAGGAACTAAGTACCAGACTTCATTCCTTTCAAATTGATTCAACTCTTCTTGCATAGCTTCTATCAGAAGGAATCATTTAGAGCTTCTTCAATTTGCTTAGGCTCTATTTGAGATAGAAAGGTGACAAACATAGCATCTTGTGCAGCAGCTCTTCTTGTTTTCACTCTATCTAATGGATCACCAATCACCAACTCTGGTGGATGGTTTCTGAGCCATCTGAGATCAGGTTGCAGGTCTGAATGTTGTCCTCTGTTTTGATCTTGCAACACTACTGTTGGAGATACAGTAGTAGTCTGTTGAACATTTGCCGTCTGTTGAACAGTCTCTGGTCTGTCAGCTGTTTGCAACTCGTCTGTTAGACAATCAGCACTGTGATTTTGAACAGCACTTGAGTTATCAGCTGAATTTAGATTAGGTAGTATGATGGGAACATATTCTTCATTTCTTCCAATGTCTAACTTCTGTAGATCAGTAGACAGATCTTGATTAGCACTTTGATTCTTTTCAGAAGATTGACTTGGCTCATCAAATACTACATGGATAGATTCTTCTATTAGTAATGTTCTTTTATTAAAAACTCTATAGGCTTTACTAACAGATGAGTATCCTACAAAAACAGCTTCATCAGCCTTTTCTGCAAATGCAGTAAGGTGATTTTTCCCATTGTTCAATACAAAACATTTACAACCAAAAATCTTAAAGTAATGAATGTTTGGCTTCCTATTATTCCAAACTTCATATGGAGTCTTGTTCTGATTTTTGTTGATCATACATCTGTTCTGGGTGAAGCATGCTGTATTTGTTGCTTCTGCCCAAAATCTTTGAGGCAGTTTAGCTTCAGCTATCATGGTTCTGACAGCTTCCTTTAGTGTTCTGTTTCTCCTTTCAGCAACACCATTCTGTTGAGGGGTTCTGGCAGCAGAGTACTCATGATGTATTCCTTTGATGTTACAGTACTCTTCAACAGTAGAGTTTGTAAACTCTGTCCCTCTATCTGATCTGATCTTCAAGATTTTGATAGTCTTCTCATTCTGGATCAGTTCCATCAGATTAGTAAGATGTTCCTTGGTTTCACTTTTCTTCTTCATGAAAATCACCCAAGTATATCTTGAATAATCATCCACAACAGCTAGGCAGTATTTCTTTCCACCATTGCTGACTGGATCAATGGGTCCAAATAAGTCCATATGTAATAGCTCCAAAATTCTTTCAGAAGATTGGTGCTTCTTGCTTTTGAAAGATGACTTGATTTGTTTACCCTTCTGACAGGCGTCACAGAGCTTATCTTTGCTCATGACTGCTTTTGGAATCCCTTCTACCAAATCATTCTTGATTAATCTGTTTATGGTCTTGAAGTTTAAGTGATTCATCCTTTTGTGCCACAGCCAACTAACTTCACTTGGTGCAGATGCAACCAAACAAACACTTGAATTCTTGTCAGCAGAATCCCAGTCGACTATGTAGACATTCCCTTGTCGTCTTCCAGATAAAATTACCTTCTTTGTACCAATCTGTTCGACAAAGCACTTATCTGTTGAGAAGATGACTGAATATCCCTTGTCACAAAATTGACTTATGCTCAGCAGATTATATTTGAGGCCTTTGACATATGAGACGTCAGATATCTCTATGTTTCCTCTGATTATCTTTCCTTTAGCTTTAATCTTGCCTTCTTTGCTGTCTCCAAATGTAACACTTGGACCATCCACAGCAACTGCATCAGTCAGCTCATGTATGTTTCCACACATGTGTCTTGAACATCCACTGTCCAAGTACCAAATCTTCTCTACTTTACTCCTACTCCTAATCCTATCCTACAAAACAAAAATAAAATTGTTTTAGGTACCCTTATTGAGAGGGTCCTGAAGGATTAGTTCCACCTTTGACAACCCAAGATGTTGAAGTCTTAGGCTTCTTAGGTTTCTGAGTTTTCACAGGAGCATGAACAGTTTCATTTTTATCATAATTATCAGATAAGTCATGTTGATGATCAGTATGATATGAATAATGTTCATAAGCAGGGTAAGGTGCATGATATGCAGGATATGCATGCATTGGATGAGCAGGGTAAGGTGCATAGTAACCAGGAAATTGAGGTGCATGATACATAGGATGATATGCAGCAGGTTGCACATAATATGACTCATTTCCATACCAAGCATTTTTATTTTTCTTATTCTTATGCTTCTTTGGTTTACTAGGTGCTTGCTCAACTTGTTTAGACTTAGTTTTACCACTAGTCTGATTGACTTTAGCTTTATCAGCAGACTTCTTAGGACTCTGCTGTTTGGTCTTACTAGTCTTATTTCCTACACTAGGCTCTTTGCTCTTTTTAGCCTTAGGAGATTTCTTCTCCTTTAATTCTTTCTCAGGTGAAGTAGGTCTAGCAGTTTGAACATACAGAATGACCTTACTATTGTCAGCCGATATGAATTTTTCAGTATGGTTCAACTCTTGCTTATCCTGTTCTAAAGGCATCTTCTGTTTACTAGATGTATGCGTGGATGCAGCAGATGATTTCTCATGAGACTCGTGTTGGGATTATGCCTTGATTGTCAATACAACAGAGTGCGGAAATTAAAATTTTTCAAGGCACACCCACAGATCCCATAATAAAATCTCCAAGTTATATATACGAAAGACATAAAACAAAGCACAGAAATAATCTAACAAAGGGGGTTTTCGATTTTTACCTCACCACAGGCAAGGTGGTGGAAACCTCCAACTCTGATTCTGAACTCTGATTAAGGTTCTGGTTCACTGGAGTGATCCAAGCGTCTCACCTCCAGAGAAAAGTCCACACCAACTGGATTATGATGACACCTCTTAGTCTTAGGCTCAGAACTAGATCTAAGAGGCTTGTTGATGAAGGATTGTGCAGATCTATTTGACAGATCAAAATTCTGCACAAAAGGAATAAGGGAGATGATTTGCGGCGGCGGCGCTAGGGCAATCACGGCGGCGGTGCGGCGGTGTTACGGCAGCACACGGCGGCGGCGCTAGGGCTTGGGCGGCGCAGGGTGGGGCGGATTTCCTAGGGCAAGAGAAGACTGAGGTTTTTGCTTAGGTGTGTGTTCTCTGAGTTCTGTCAGAACTCTATTTATAAGCACTCCTCAAGTCCTAGGGTTACAAGATTCCTAATGGGCTTAGGAGTCTATCTCTTGCAAGCCCACCTTAATTTAATTAATTACTTAATTAAATATTCAGCCCATATTAATTAATTACTTAATTAATATTTAGTTTAATTAATCAATTGTCATTTAAATCAATTAAATCAATTAATTAATTTATCTCCCACTTGAATTAACACTTTAATTCACTTAATTGATTTAATTACTTTTAAATCAATTAATTCCTTTTATATTCCTACAGAACAGTCACCGTCCAATTGTATTGTGTGTGACCCTCTGGGTTCACCATCAATTGGCAGCAGGCTCACGAAACCTCGTGATTTAATTTATGAACAATAAATTGCTCCGATCAATAAACTACCTTTAATTGACCACTCCTAGAATCAATTCCTCCACTAACTCAGGAGTACCCACACTTCATGGTCGATGTCTAGCCACAAGCCCATGAAGCCCAACATCAGGTGAATTGATATTTAGTGAACCTCACCTCATATAATTACCATGTACATACGGTCCTTCTGTCGACCAATTTCCCGATCAAGACTTAGGGTGTGTGAATTGATCGGCACCTCTAAATTTGTCTCGATAACTATACTTTCTAATTCAGGATAATGTTCCAGTGTGACTGCCTAATTTGGAAACCCCTTTCCAAATCCGTCACCGACTACGGCCGTAGATTCATTGGAAACATTATCTAAGAATCGTATAGGAAATATTCTCATCCATTACGATGAGTCAACAGATTCCATCTTGGTACTAACCACTCGCGTACATGTCCATACGCACCCAACCTAGGCATTTTTATGACCAAGCTAAGTGGCCTATACCTAGATCTAAGTACGCACTTTCATGCACCGAATTCGCCCTAGCACCTCAAGTCATAGGACTAAATCGTACACTATTATAATCCTTTGAGAAACATCCCATCACCGATATGCGTCATGCGCTTCCACAATGGGTTTCTCTGTTCGGGTCGTTCGATGCATTCGATCCTCCATCGAATCACCTAGTCATATGCACTGGCCTCAAATGCCTTGTTCATGAAACTACAACAAATTCACTCCGTGTGAATCATGCATAATCGTACAAGTCTTGACGATTCACTCGATACCCCGTCTCGATATGAATCTATGACTTGGAACATTTTCGAGATCACGACCTTTGAGACTGTTTCATGATAAGTGCACTCAGTACTGAAGTGTATAGTCCCATAGTCATGAGTGATCTCAGGGTTTCAACCAATCGCTTAAATGTATTCGCGAGAGATGAAGTTTGGCCATTGTTTATCCTTATACACATATAAATAAACGTGCGTATTAAGTCATTTATACTAGAGAAAGATAATGATAGTTTCACTACAAGCTAAATATATTGGCTTGCAGGGCACTATTCCATCAATCTCCCACTTGCCCTAAAGCCAATCACAAACGTTTCTAGGACCTATCTTTCTAGAGATGTTCTTCGAACTCATTTCATGATATAGCCTCTTTTAGTGGATCCGCTAAGTTGTCTTCCGAGTAGACGCGATCCATTACGCGCGTTGACTCTACCAATGAATTTTCTAATCAAATGGTACTTTTCTTTCAATTATGTTTAGATTTCTGGTAAGATCTCGAATGCTTTGCTTTGACAATAGCTCCAATGTTATCATAGAAGATAACCATGAGCTTCGCAATGCTAGGCACTACATCCAACCATAGGATGAAGTTTTATATCTAAACACTTTCTTAAGCCGCATTTAATGCTACATTTAATGCTGCAATATATCTTGCTTCAGTGGTTTGAATGGTTACGGTGATTTGCTTGGAACCCTTTCAAATTTACCGTTACCCCATTGAGGCAAGACATGTATCCAAAAATGGATATATCTAATTCATCCACATCAGACTGAAAATTCGAATCAGTGAATCCTTCGAGTTTTAATTCTCCACTACCACCGTGGACCAAGAGCAAATCCTTAGTCTCTGTCAAGAGTTTAAGGATATCTTTTACGGTGGTCCAGTACTTCTTCACTGGAGTTTGACTAGCAACTGCTCGCGACACTTGAGCATGTTCTACGTCTGGTCTAGTACATAGTAAAGCATGCCACATGCAACCTTTTGTTTGAAACATAAGGTATTTGAGACATCCTCCTTTGTTCTCATTTGATGTAGGGCACATCAATTTTGGATCAAGCCATACGGGTCTCACTGGAAGCAATCCTTTCTTGGATTCTTCATACTGAATATTTCCAGTACTGATTCTATGTACTTAGATTTAGAGAGTGTCAGCATCTTTTTCTGATCTATTCTATAGATACGTATCCCAATACGCAAGATGCCTCTCCCAAATCTTTCATGGAGAATTGCATGGACAATCATGCTTTCGTCTGTGCTAATATTCCGATATCATCCCTGATAACCAGAACATTATCGACATATAAAATATGAGCTTCATCGTGCTCCCACTAATCCTTTTGTACACTCATGTTTCATACTCGTTTTGATGAAGTCAAATGTCTTGATTATCTCATCAGAACAAATGTGAATCTAAATGGATTCAGACATTGCTAATGGGAAAAAGGTTTCATCAAAGTCTGTTCCAGATCATTGTGAATAGCCTTTTTACCACTAGTCAATTCTTAGAGGCAACACCTCTCCATTCATTCCAAGTTTGAAGATCCATTTATAACTTATAACCAACTTATAGGGATAAATCCCTTAGGTGGATCAATCAAGGTTATACCTTGTTGGAATGGATGGGATCCATTTTGGTTTGCATGGCTTCGAGCCATGTACCCAAGTCTATGTCTGACATCGCTTCTTGATAGATCTTTGGATCACTTTCCACATCCTCGTATTCGTGAATGAAACCAAATCGCTCTGGCTCCTTACGAATTCGATCAGACATTCGAAGAGTAGGTGTACAAGTAGATTTAGTAAATTCTGGATTAACTCCCACTGTTTGCGGGGATGGGTCCAAATCTTGGACTTCATCAAGTTCCATGACGTTTCCATTTCCTTTGACGAGAAATTCATCAACAGAGGAATGGGTATCTAGGAGAAACGATTGTTTCTCATTGTCGTGGAACAGGTATCCAATGGATTTCGTTGGATACCCCACAATTATATACAAATTGGATCTACTAGCCAATTTATCTCCTTTCTCGTTTCTACCATTGGCAGGAGATCTCCATGCTCAGAGGTAAGAGCACAAAGGTATTTTGCCATACCTTTCTTGGTAAAGCTTTGTAGGCACGAACTTTGAAGGTACTTTGCTTAGTATCTTCGATGCAGTCAGGAACACTAACCCCTAGAATGCATAAAGAAGCTTTCACAAAACTCAATATGGATCGAACAATGCATAACAATGTTAGATTCCATCTCTTTAGACACTTCAATAAGTTGAGGCGTCTTAAGAGGAGTTTGTTGTATGAGAATCTCATTCTCATTAAGATAATTGAGGAATCCTTGACAAGTATTTGCTATTTCAACTAGATCGAATGGTCGCATTACTTTGTCTTTGTCGATTCCCTACTTCGCATCGAAATACCTTGAAAGGTTTTTCGGATTTGTATCTCACTAGATTCATTTTCCACTAACGACCAGGGTCTTTAGTAAAAAGGTACGAAGTATGAGTAATCTCCTCTCACAGTAACCTTTAGTGATCCATACTCATGGATTAAATCCAGATTTTATTTGGTTCGCTCTTGATTCCCTGTGACGGGAGATCTGGTTATCTCTCCTTTGAGACATGATTCGCAGGTTGGAAGTTCATCCAAGTTCTAATTTTCAAGAAGCTTAGGTGAAACCAACTTTTGAATCCTACTCTTGGAGATGTTTCCAAGTCTAGCGTACCAAAGTTATGGATTATTATCTTTGTATTAATTTGAACTTCACACATTAATTCAATAAAATTGAGTTAATGGTTTAGTTCAATTAATTTGCTTCCTTTCAATTAACTTCTTTAATTGAATCCTTTTCTTTTTCAATTAACCCTTTAATTGAAACGTTGCTTAATTAATTAGATCATCTAATCAATTAAACACATTGGTGCCTTTCTTAGATGCAGTGGGATAATTCGACTTATAGGCTACTTGCGTTCTTTTGACTACCTTTATGGTCGAATTAGAAGAGAATAAATTCCTCTTTATTTTACTCTTCTTTGACTTTGCAGTCCATGAAGTGTAAACGATCATGACAGGTCTATCCTATTTGCCTTTAACCAATTCTTTGGTTGATTCATGAAATGTGATCAACTTATCAAATAAGATCAGTTTGTTTCAAGAGTCATTTGAATGAGCGGGAGGAGAATTTAGGAGGAATTTAATGTTAAGATCACTTGCAGGCTTACGTTTAATCGATCCAATTTTTTAGCTAGATTGATAAAACAAAGACAGTGATTCTTGACACTAGTTCCTTTATTATTCTCGAGTTTTGAAACAATTCCTTAGAAGTCTCGAATCATATTGATTCAAAACTACTCCTCAAAACAAGCCTTTTGAGGTGGAGGTTTGTTTCAGAAGATAGGTCCTCAAAACGGGCCTTTTGAGGTGGAAGCTTCAGACATGCTCCTCATGTTGCTTCCATAGCTCTTTCAATCTTGATGCTTATTTTAGGAAACGATCATTTAAGATTCCCATACTCTATAGGTGATTCGTTTCACTTTTGAGATTCATCTATATATGAGAAACGATCATTAATATTCCCATATTCTACGGGTGATTCGTTTCTTATATTTTGACTTATCTCATAAGCGCATAAGGCATAGGATTGTCATTTAAGAACATCATTCCACTTTTCGAATTCAGGACAATTCTCAAGTTTCTTGCCTAGTCGATATTTTAATCCAGCTATTTTATTAGTCGAGGATAAATAGTAAAATGGATAATTATTGATATCTCGGTATCTAATTTAAAGAGAAGACAAACATTCAGTGGATTAGTTAATGAATAATACTTATAATCTACGAAGGTTGGACTTTCTATCGTAGAAGTTCTCCCACTATTTTATCGAAACAATTACCCCTTCAATTGTTCGGGAAATTCTATTTCCTAGTAGGTCTTGACGTCCCAGCGGCAATTAATTGCACCCACGACTCGTGGCCATACAATCAACTCCCCAGGTAGGCATACTTATTGCCAATTGTGTTACTCCACAACCTTCAAGCTATTTTGCCTCGATTTTCGCACCTATCTAGCACTGCTACATCATAGATGTTACTCCTCGTTTAAGTCTGACCCAGTCAATCTTGATGAGCAATAGGCCCGGTCATGAAATCCCCGTAACTAGTTATCGGTCGATTTTCACATCCCGACAAGTTCCCACCCTTGTCTTGTTTAGTTAAAAACAAGAATCGAGGAATTTCGCGTATTGTCCCTTTCTTCGACTCGGGTGCCAGACTCTGGATCACCTCTATCGATAAGTAGACAACATACACTAGTCCCTATTGATGGAAGGCTTGGATCTATAAAACTTCATTTTATAGTTTACCCAATATGACTTAATATTTTATTTCGAGAGGGGTATTTCTGGTTTGAAAGTTATACTAACTCTCCTCGAGATCTCACCGCTTCATTTATGCTTTATCTTTTATTACGATCTAGATTCTAGCGCGCATACACACAAGCAATCATAAATCGACTTATAAATAAAAGACATACAAGCCTAGCATGCATACTACCACAATATGTTTTCGATCGGGAGCCTCCTATGTGGACCATCATCGAGCCATGATGTTGGTCCTATTGGTCAATCTAAAGGGTTCTCAAACAGGCCTATGCTATTACATTAATCACCATGCATACATGGCCTTCATATCTCCTTGGGCTCCCATCTTGCTTGTAACGGGCCTCCATCCTAGACTAGGAAAGCATTAAAGCCCTATTCTATTACAAAGCCTCAAAATTGGCCCAAAAACATAAAAGGCTCGCAGGCCTTAATAAAAACCAAGCATTAAATTAAACCAATCACATCTACCCTAGGGTCAAGGCTCGGCTCGATCGAAAACCACGTAAACAGTTCACGTAGAGCAAGAAACATGTAAACAATATTTTACTTTCTCCTTTCTTTAATTTTAAAACATCCTTTTAAAACTAACTTCCATTGATTCTTGCTTTTAGTCACTACTAATTATGACAAAATAAACTTTCGGGTAAACAAAATAAACTTTCCTGCTGAAAATCAGATTCTGTTTTTCAACTTTTAAAAATTGCATTTTCGGCCCCTCAATTTTCGAAAATTGCACTTTGACCCCAAAAACTTTTAAAAAGTTACAAAAACACCCAAAGCAGTTTCGGCCAGCATTCCAGAAAATAAATTTTGAATTCTGAAAATTTTCGATTTTTTCAAACAGATCCTAAACTTTCGGAAATTACAAAATGACCCCAAAAAGTGTGCGACCAGTTTGCGAAAACAGTCCCGAATTTTTGAAATTTCCAGATTCTAAAATTTCGAATTTTTAGCCCTTTAAAACCCTAATTTGCGATTTTTGCCCAAAGAGTCCTGAAATTTTCAAAAACTATGAAAACGCTATAGATCTGAAAAACAGTTTTACCCAATTGTAGATCTAGTCATAACAAGTAAGAATCAATCGACATAACATAATTATCATGCGTTTTAATATACATAATTAAACATATAATATAAACACATATTATGTTCAAGCCTTTCGTATAATAATCATGGAGTTGGCTCTGATACCACTGTTGGGATTATGCCTTGATTGTCAATACAACAGAGTGCGGAAATTAAAATTTTTCAAGGCACACCCACAGATCCCATAATAAAATCTCCAAGTTATATATACGAAAGACATAAAACAAAGCACAGAAATAATCTAACAAAGGGGGTTTTCGATTTTTACCTCACCACAGGCAAGGTGGTGGAAACCTCCAACTCTGATTCTGAACTCTGATTAAGGTTCTGGTTCACTGGAGTGATCCAAGCGTCTCACCTCCAGAGAAAAGTCCACACCAACTGGATTATGATGACACCTCTTAGTCTTAGGCTCAGAACTAGATCTAAGAGGCTTGTTGATGAAGGATTGTGCAGATCTATTTGACAGATCAAAATTCTGCACAAAAGGAATAAGGGAGATGATTTGCGGCGGCGGCGCTAGGGCAATCACGGCGGCGGTGCGGCGGTGTTACGGCAGCACACGGCGGCGGCGCTAGGGCTTGGGCGGCGCAGGGTGGGGCGGATTTCCTAGGGCAAGAGAAGACTGAGGTTTTTGCTTAGGTGTGTGTTCTCTGAGTTCTGTCAGAACTCTATTTATAAGCACTCCTCAAGTCCTAGGGTTACAAGATTCCTAATGGGCTTAGGAGTCTATCTCTTGCAAGCCCACCTTAATTTAATTAATTACTTAATTAAATATTCAGCCCATATTAATTAATTACTTAATTAGTTTAATTAATCAATTGTCATTTAAATCAATTAAATCAATTAATTAATTTATCTCCCACTTGAATTAACACTTTAATTCACTTAATTGATTTAATTACTTTTAAATCAATTAATTCCTTTTATATTCCTACAGAACAGTCACCGTCCAATTGTATTGTGTGTGACCCTCTGGGTTCACCATCAATTGGCAGCAGGCTCACGAAACCTCGTGATTTAATTTATGAACAATAAATTGCTCCGATCAATAAACTACCTTTAATTGACCACTCCTAGAATCAATTCCTCCACTAACTCAGGAGTACCCACACTTCATGGTCGATGTCTAGCCACAAGCCCATGAAGCCCAACATCAGGTGAATTGATATTTAGTGAACCTCACCTCATATAATTACCATGTACATACGGTCCTTCTGTCGACCAATTTCCCGATCAAGACTTAGGGTGTGTGAATTGATCGGCACCTCTAAATTTGTCTCGATAACTATACTTTCTAATTCAGGATAATGTTCCAGTGTGACTGCCTAATTTGGAAACCCCTTTCCAAATCCGTCACCGACTACGGCCGTAGATTCATTGGAAACATTATCTAAGAATCGTATAGGAAATATTCTCATCCATTACGATGAGTCAACAGATTCCATCTTGGTACTAACCACTCGCGTACATGTCCATACGCACCCAACCTAGGCATTTTTATGACCAAGCTAAGTGGCCTATACCTAGATCTAAGTACGCACTTTCATGCACCGAATTCGCCCTAGCACCTCAAGTCATAGGACTAAATCGTACACTATTATAATCCTTTGAGAAACATCCCATCACCGATATGCGTCATGCGCTTCCACAATGGGTTTCTCTGTTCGGGTCGTTCGATGCATTCGATCCTCCATCGAATCACCTAGTCATATGCACTGGCCTCAAATGCCTTGTTCATGAAACTACAACAAATTCACTCCGTGTGAATCATGCATAATCGTACAAGTCTTGACGATTCACTCGATACCCCGTCTCGATATGAATCTATGACTTGGAACATTTTCGAGATCACGACCTTTGAGACTGTTTCATGATAAGTGCACTCAGTACTGAAGTGTATAGTCCCATAGTCATGAGTGATCTCAGGGTTTCAACCAATCGCTTAAATGTATTCGCGAGAGATGAAGTTTGGCCATTGTTTATCCTTATACACATATAAATAAACGTGCGTATTAAGTCATTTATACTAAAGAAAGATAATGATAGTTTCACTACAAGCTAAATATATTGGCTTGCAGGGCACTATTCCATCAACTCGATGATCTTTTCAAGTTCCATGATTTTTCCTTTATAAACTTCACATTCAGCTTTCAGAGATTCATGCTCTTGCTCAAGCTGTTTATACTCGACTGATTCTTTTGGCTTTTCAGCTTTAAGTTTCAGTGAGTTATTTTGCTCTTTTAGCAAGCTCATCTCTTCCTTAAGCTTAACAAATTCTCCAGCAATAGTAGTATTATTTAACATCATTTGCTCTAGAGAATCAAACAATTCATTATTTTGAGGAGTTACCTCATCCTCAGAGTCATCAGAGTCCTTTGCCATCAGGCACAGGAGAGCAGGTTTTTCTTCATCAGAAGATTCTTCATCAGATGAGTCTGAATCTGAATCAGATGAGTAGACAGCAGCAAGCTTTTCTGCTTCAGCCATCATTGCTTTTCCTCTCTGATGCTTTCTTTCTTTTCTTACTTTCTTCTCCTCTTCAGTGTACTTCTCTGCTTTTGGATATGGGCAGTCTTTGATGAAGTGTCCCAATTTCCTGCAGTTGTAACACATTAGTTTTGATTTATAATCATCTTTATCTTGAGAAGAAAAGTTAGGTTTAGAAGTAGAAGCATTGTTGTATTTGTTCTTCATTTTTCTTTTGTAGAACTTCTTGAAATTGTTCATCAACAGTGCAACGTCTCCAGCAGTGTACTCCTTCTTGTTGAGTAGAGTGGCTTCATCAGATGAGTCCACTTCTTTGCTTTTCTGTGCTGGTCTTCTGGTGTTTTCAGCAGCAACTAAGGCAGATGTGGGTCCTGAAGTTGAGGTTTCTTCAATTCTCATCCTAGGCAGTTTATACTCATAAGCCTTGAGTACAGAAAACAGCTCTGTAAGAGAGATCTTCCCCAAATCCTTTGATTCTTCCATTGCTGTCACTTTCATGTTGAACTTTGGAGGTAGCGCCTTCAGTACTCTGTTGGTTATCTCTTTGTCTGTGAAGGTCTTTCCCAACTTTAAAACATCATTCAGAGTTCTGGTGAATCTGGTATCCATCTGATCAATGGTTTCTCCAGTCTTCATCTTGAAGTTGTCAAGTTTTTCCAATGCAACAGTGAGCTGATGCTCCTTGATAGCATCATTGCCTTCGCTCATATCTCTGACTTTGTCCCACATCTCCTTTGCAGTCTTGCAATGTTTGACCTTGTCAAACCGATCATTATCCAGGGCTTTAGTCATGATGAATCTCCCAACTTTATCTAGATTGAAAAGCTTTATCTCCTCTGGAGTCATCTCATGAAGGTCTTTTTCCACAACCGTATCTACTTCATTTATTTTTATGGTCTTTGTGAATCTGAATGGACCTTTAATGATACATGTGTACATGTTGTCATTATAAGCAGCAAGGAAAATCTCCATTCTGATTTTCAAGTCCTCAAAGGACATACCAGCAATGTGGGGAACATGGCTGATACAATCCATTTTTCAAAAAGTTTTAGTTTTTCAAAAAGATGCTCTTTTGAAAAGTTTTAAAAACCTTTGAAAAACACTCGGATCAAGCTCGTTGATCAGGCAGTTGATTCAAATGAACCACCTGCTCTGATACCACTTGTTGGTCCCAAGTGGTCAGATGAGGTCTAGAGGGGGGGGGGGTGAATAGACCTCTGAAATTTTTTGAACTTAAAAACTTTTCAGTCTTCTGTCAGCAGACTAAGCTGATGAAGAACAGTAAGCAGACTAGTCTGATCGTGAACAAATCTTGAACAGACGACTGACCACTCTTCTTACAGTAACTTAGCTGTTTTTCAGCAAAACAATTTTTCAAAGAGTATACTTGCAGCGGATTGTTTCAAAGTGTTTTTCACAAGTAGACTAAGTTCTTTAAAAGATTTTATCCCCAGTTTTTACAAACTCCTTTTGTTTTAAAATCTTTTCAAATAATTCGAAGTGTTTAAATATGCAAACTTTAAATATGCAAGAAAACTTTAAATGCAAGATAACACAAAGAATTTTTATAGTGGTTATATGGATAAAAATCCTTTAGTCCACTCTTCCAGATCACACAGATTCTGGGTTATACTATAATCACTTAGATTACAATATTTCTCCACTTACACCTAAACAACTAATGAGAAGGCTGTAAGCTCACAATAGGAATTCACAAAGAAAACCTATCCTCTAAAGTAGAATCACTCACTCAGACGGATTCTAACTTCGCACAACACTCAGCTATTACAAAATCACTCAGATAATGTTTTTCTGATTTCTTCAACTGGGTTTCTGTCAACAGATGACTTCCACCAGACGAGTGAGCTGTTCGAGCTTTTGAGACTTAGAGAAATTCTGCTTCAAAATTTCGATCTCTGATTGTTGTTGTGTGTGTCTCTCTTCGAACTTTGCTCTATTTATACTTGGATTTGAATTTATGACCGTTGAAGGAAATCACATCTTCAAATCCAACCTTCAGCTCTTTTTGAAACGGCTCCCTGCAGCAGTCGTACAGTGTACAGTACCTTTCTGTCCATCACATTTAATGCTGCATTTAATGCACTCTGCTGATCCGAGGATATCTTCAATCATTTGCCATTACTACCCTTCTCTTTCAGCATTTATTACACCAGGTGCATTTATTACCGTTGGACTAATCTCTTGATCTCTTCTACTCTGCTGATCAAAACGACTCTGCTGATAGGTACTCTGCTGATCAAATACTGAACTAATCTGATTTGACTCGGCTGATGACCTACCCTTCTGTTCGCTGTTTCAGCAAGAGATCACTAGTCTTCTGAGCTTCGAACTTTGAACTCTTCTGATGTCTTCTTTTACTTGTTCAAAATTCTTCTAAGGGAACTAAGCTTTCCATACTTAGCTGATTATGATGTTTTGGAAATCATCAAAACCTTCCCTTAATTTCTGACTTCTTTCATCTTCATCTTCATCTTCATCCAACAAATTGCTTAACCTGAAGTTGTTGAAGGAATTTTGGAGAAGTCTCATTTATTGAAGAATTGCAGTTGCTATCTGGGTTCTTCCGGTGATTATTTAATTCCTCCTTAGTAAACAATGTTCTATGTTGTGAGGTTAATTATAACAGATTTGCAGATGCTTATAATTGTTTTTGTTCCATTGAGAGTAAGATTTTATTGAGTCACATGTTTGTGGAATTGTCTCAATGAAATTTACATCATAAGTGATCTGCAGCATAAAAGGAATATAGCGAGAATTTGAATAAGATTAAAAAAAGTAGATAAATAAATAAAAGTAGGGACAATCATGATACTCTACTGCAATTCAAATTATTGTTTGGGTCTTAAAGTAGTATGACATGTGTATATATAGTGAAGAAGAAATGTATATTTATTCTTCTAAGTAGAAATCTTTCATAATTATGTATTTTATTCTTTCAATGTGATTTAAACTATTTGTTTGACGTTGGGTTTGCTTGTGAATTATTCTTTGAAGTAGTTAAATTGCAAAGGGCTCGAACGGTTGAAATCCTTCCTCATGAAGTAGTTTACCTTACTTGATCTACTTTGATCAGGTATGTATGGTTATGTATGGCTTCATATATATGATCTTACTGTTTCGCTTGTACATGTACTTCTGTGTATTACGTTGCTTCACCCTTGTGTCTATTTGGTAGGAAAAACATAAACATTATGTCATAGTTATGAAAAATTCATGAGTAGTTGACATCTTCTGTGTTAAATCATATATAATTGTACAAGTATATTACCCCAAAAAAGAAATTATAACAACTTAATCTTTCAACATATGGAAAGCTAAAATTTTATCTACTGCCATAAATATAAGATTGGTGTGTATTTTTATTTTTATTTTTATATTTAAGGTGGTTTACACTCAGACCCCTGAGGTTTAGTCATATTACAAGTAATCCCTGTAGTTCAAAAATTACGAGGACACCCCTTAAAAGGTGTTTTTTGTAAATATTTTTACAAGTTGTAGAGGGTGTCCTTGTAAGACTTGTTAAACCATAGGGGGTGTTCTTGCAATTTCTGAAAATACAGGGGTTTCTTGTAATATAACTAAACCTTAGGGGGTCTGAGTGTAAATCACCCTATATATATTTATATAAGTATATTACCTTTAAAAAAATTATATAAGTAATTGTAAATTAATTAATGCTATCAAATGTACTGATCAAAATAGTATTACCATTATACTACTTGATCTGTAAATTAAAGTTGTTTTAAAATTGAATGCAGGTCCCTGATAATTTTATTATATGTAATCTAGCACCAAAACTTTTTGTCCATTATTAAAAGAAAAAGTATTTTCTTTATGGAATGTTCGTAAACTGCAAAAAAAATGTCTAATGACCGTAGTTATGTGGAATCGTATGGACGACGATGGATACGTTAGAGATGAATGGTCAGAAGGGGTTGACAATTTTTTGGATTTTGCCTTTTCACACTCTCAGTTAGTTTCTAACCAAAAAATAAAGTGTCCATGCACAAAATGCATTAACATGCAATTTCTTACTCGTGATGATGTAACACTTTATCTTATGAGAAATGGGTTTGCTCGAGGTTATATGTTATGGTCATCTCATGGTGAAACAACCAGTAGACGATACATCAGAACAGTCTTCTCATGCAAATGTCTTCGTATGCATCAATGGTTCTAGATGCAGCAGGCTCTGATTTTGATCTAAACTTTGAGAGGTTTGAACAATCTCCGAACCCTGGTGCACAAAAGTTATATGACTTATTGAAAGCCGCTGACGAACCATTGTGGAAAGCCTGCAAAAAATATATGACACTTTCTGCCATGGCTCAATTGTTAAATATCAAGTTCGAGTTCAAATTGTCTGAGGCATGCTTCAACCGTTACATGTCTGTAATTAAAAATATGCTACCGGAGGGTGATAATTTGCCGAATAACTTCAATGATTCAAAGAAATAATTGGCCAAACTCGAGCTTGGCTATGTGACGATCGATGCAGGCGTCAAAAATTGCATGTTATATTACAAAGATAAGAAAATAAGATAGAATGTTCAGTATGTCAACATGTCCGCTACAAGCCATCTAATTCGAGATCTAATAAGGTGTCATATAAGGTATTACTCTATTTACCATTAACACCAAGGTTGCAGAGGTTGCTTATGACGGATATTATAGCCAAAGAAATGACATGGCATTTCCATAATCAATGTAAAAGATGGAAATATGGGGCATCCTTCTCATGTTGAAGCATGGAAATCATTTGACCGAACTCATCCTACATTTGCAGAAGAGCCACATAATGTTCGCCTAGGATTATGCACGGATGGTTTTAGACCTTTTGGCAAGTTCGGGAATCAAAATTCATGTTGGCCAGTGATAATTGCCGTTTACAATCTCCCTCCAGAACTATGCATCTCAGAACCCTACACGTTTCTGAATATGGTCATTCCAGGCCCAAAGAGTCCCGAAAAAAGTATAGATGTCTTTTTGAGTCCTTTGATAGACGAGTTGAAGGATTTGTGGACAGTAGGTGTTTTCACGTACGATGCATACGGAAAGGAAAACTTCCAATTGAAGGCAAGTCTTTTATGGATTATTAGTGATTTTTCTGCAAATTTTCTTATGAACGAAATTACCCAGCACACGATCTAGAATTAGTTGCAGTTGTCTTTGCCTTAAAGATTTGGCGAGATTATTTGTACGGGGAGAAATGTGAGATCTACATTGACCATAAGAGTCTAAAATACTTGTTCACTCAAAAGGAATCGAACATGAGGCAGAGAAGGTAGCTTGAATTGCTTAAAGACTATGATATTACTATTAACTACCACCCCGGGAAAGCCAATGTAGTCGCCGATCCCCTTAGCGGAAAGCCAACCCCAATGGGAGCTATATTTACCAAGCAACGCAAAATAGTGGAGGAATTAGAAAACATGGATGTGGAAGTAGTGACCAGCGATTCCAAAAACATGATGGCAAGTCTTATTGTCCAAGTGATGAAAACTTTGTTATCTTTAGTGATGCATCTAAAGATGGCTTTGGTTGTGTGTTGATGCAGAATGAAAAAGTCATTGCTTATGCTTATCGCCAATTGAAGACTTGTGAACGAAATTTCCCAACACATGACCTAGAATTAGCTGCAGTTGTCTTTGCCTTAAAGATTTGTCGACATTATTTGTACGGGGAGAAATGTGAGATCTACACTGACCATAAGAGTCTAAAATACTTGTTCACTCAAAAGGAACTGAACATGAGGCAGAGAAGGTGGCTTGAATTGCTTAAAGACTATGATATTATTATTAACTACCACCCTGGGAAAGCCAATGTATCGTCGATGCCTTTAGCAGAAAGCCAACCCCAATGGGAGCTATATTGACCAAGCAACGCAAAATAGTGGAGGAATTAGAGAACTTAGATGTGGAAGTAGTGACCAGTGGTTCCAAAAACATGATGGCAAGTCTTATTGCCCAACCTACATTGATTGACGGAATTGAATTTGCTCAACGAGAAGATCCTAAATTGTGCAAGATTAATCGAAGGTTTAAAGGGGATTGCATCCAAGGTTTTGTCTTCACAATGATGGTTCTTTGAGGTTTGGAAATAGGATATGCGTCCCAATGAACCCTAAACTGAAGAATGAAATTCTTGAAGAGGCTCATAAGTCGCGATTTTCCATACATCCCGGTAGCACCAAGATGTATAGAGATTTAAAGAATCACTTTTGGTGGATGTCCATGAAGCGAGATGTAACAGAGTTTGTGGCTAAGTGCATAACGTGTCAGCAGGTTAAGGCCGAACACCAAAGAGTAGCTGGTGAGCTACAAAATCTAGAAATCCCTCAGCGGAAGTGGGAACACATTACCATGGATTTTGTTTGCGGTTTGCCATCAACCCCACAAAAAATAATTCAATATGGGAAATTGTAGATAAACTTACTAAATCAGCCCACTTTGTACCTGTTAAAAATAAGACCCCACTTGATGAGTTAGCACAATTATACGTGGATAATATTGTATGCCTTCACGGGGTTCCGGTGAGTATAGTGTCCAATCGAGACACCAGGTTTGTGTCTCACTTTTGGGGAAGCCTATAGAGTGAGAGCCCATAACACATAATTGAAGTTCAGTACCGCTTTTAATCCGCAAACATACGGCCAATCAGAGAGAACTACACAAATCCTTGTGGACATGTTGTGAGCTTGTGTAATGGACTTCAAGGGAAGTTGGGATAAGTATCTGAAGTTAGCCGAATTTTCTTATAGCAATAGTTATCAATCAAGTATCGGAATGGCCCCTTATGAGGCCTT
This sequence comes from Penstemon barbatus, assembly GCA_003313485.2. Lineage (NCBI taxonomy): Eukaryota > Viridiplantae > Streptophyta > Magnoliopsida > Lamiales > Plantaginaceae > Penstemon > Penstemon barbatus. The sequence goes on along the minus strand of CM064881.1, from coordinate 49,048,633 downwards.
ATATGGAAGAAAAGTGCAGATCTCCAGTGCATTGGGATGATATTAGGGAAAAGAGAATGCTAGGGCCTGAGTTGATGCACAGTGCTTTGGAGAAGATTCCTTTAATAACTAGCTGAATCAAGATGGCTTAAGATAGGTAAAAGAGTTGGGCAGACCTAAAGAGACGACACGTAGAATATAAAGTTGGTGATTTTGTTCATTTGAAGATCTCACCTAAGAAGGGAGTCATGAGGTTTGGCAAACATGGGAAGTTAAGCCCTCGCTATGTAGGGCAATTCGAAATCCTTGATAAAGTCGGAGAAGTGGCATATAGGTTAGCATTACCACCAAATTTACATAAGGTGCATAATGTATTTCATGTAGCCATGTTGAGGAGATATGTCCAAGACCCTAGTCACGTTTTGGATTACGAACCATTGGAAGTTCAAGAGGATTTGACTTATGAGGAATCTCCTACTCATATAATTGACCGAAAGGAACAAATATTGAGGTACCACACTATTCCATTTGTGAAAGTCCAATGGTCAAATCATTCATCTAGAGAAGCTGCTTGGGAACTAGAAGAAGAGATGAGGAATAAGTACCCACATATCTTTATAAATGAAGGTATATTTTTCTTACTATTCAAGTTTCGAGGACGAACCTTATTTTCAAGAAGGGGAGAATGTAATAACCAACTTTTAGATATATTATATACGTATATATATATATATATATATTAAAGAAATAATAATACTTAAAATAGGATTGTTGGGTAACTTATATCCTTGAGGGTACATAAGTAATTTAGGTTATTAAATTAACCAAGGAATTAAATGTGGCATATGTGCAGTCTTGGAGAATTAATATCTTGCGCCACCTATCAAATTGAAGCACAAAGAAAAGGAAACGAAAATGTGAGATTGCTGATCTGGTATAGGTGATAAATTGCTTAGTAAACTTTAAGCTTAAGATTCATAATCATGTTAATTAAATTTAGACCCAAAGAGAAATTAATTGTTCTTCCATTAGTGCTTAGAATTTTATACTTACAATGGTTACTTTATTGATATTGATAGTGGGAGTTTTATATTCATAAAGATAGGATATATACAGATGTGTTTTTTGAGGAATTTGATTAATTAATTGGTCTTGACATGAACATTAAAGATATACTACCAGCTACATTACTTTTACAATATCAATAAGTGAGATAATTGGTGGAACTGAAAAAATCGGTCTTCAAATGTGAACGAGATACAATAATGATAAATTCTTTATCTGAATTCAGATTAGTTGTTTATATAGAGTATAACGAGTAAGTATCGGACTTAGAGTTGGACTTCATGTGTAATTTTTGTATAGATGCATGAACTAAAGATAATTTGGAGAGTTTGGAGTCTGTTGGGGTTTCGGAAGTGTCGTAATCTCAAAGGTTTTAAGGTAAGTAGTTTTGAACACTTTCCTATTGTTACATGAGCTCGATTATAATTTCTAAACTTTTGTTATTGTAATATTTTGATGCATGGAGATACTTTGTTACACTTTCCCAGCTCTCAAGTGCATGCGTGTATTCGGGCTACCTCTTGGACTATGTTCTGTTCTGTTAGTCCTCGGGGTCATCTGCGTGACCCCTGGTCAAGGGCTCATTTGTTCTGTCCCTTTAGACCGAGGGGTCTCCGTTTATCCATTTGGTCACTCTGAGTCACGCATGTAATATCTTATGAGCAAAACTATATGATTTCTGAAATATTTGCTTAGACAATTCTCCATGTTCTGGCCAAAGTAATTTTGTATAAGATGTGAAAGTTTAACTATGATGATCCAATAGGTTTATGTTCATATTTTCTTGCTGAGTTTGCGACTCATCCTTCGGCATATTGTTATTCTTTCAAATGGTTAGTCATTTTTCGTGGAGCTAAGAAATCAAGTAGGTGGAGGTTTGAGGCCGAGATGAAGTTTTCTTTTATTTAAACAATTCATTATTTTAATAGACATCAAATCAGTTTCTTGGTATTATTGGAATTAGGTTAAGTGGGGAAATTTTTAGAGATTCTTTTTACCCAAATATTTTTTTGTTGGTTTTGTTTTAGGATTTTCATCAAGATCTTTATTTGTCATATCATTGTCAATTTTTTTGATTTAGAGGCTTCGTGTCGCCGTTGTTTATTGCGGCGACATGGCTTGTCATGTCCCTATTCTAGGGCGTGACAAAGTGGTTGGAGCACTCATGGAAGACTTGCTTGTCCTTACTGTATGGAGTTCACAAAATATTTTACACTTTTGAAAGGAGGAAAACAATCATGGTTTAGCTACCATCATCAATTTTTACCCTGTAATAATCCATATAGAAGACAACGTGATAAATTTCGTGCAGGAAGGGTTGAGCAAGATAACCCTCCACCATGCTTATCTGGCTTAGAAATGAAACTGCGTGTGGATTGTTTTATTGACATCACTTTTGGCGAATTATGTAAGCGTCAAGAAATGCCTAGATTTGGTGTTACTCGTAATTTGGTTAATAAAAGCATATTTTGGGAATTTGCCTTGTTGGCACACAAATCTTATTCGCCATAATTTAGATGTGATGCATATTCAGAAAAATATATTTGATAATATATTGAACGCGTTTATGGATGTCAAGGGAAAAACAAAGGACAATGAAAATGCTAGGTTAGATTTGAAGTTATTTTGTAAAAGGCCGGAGTTGCACTTATTTTACGATGAAAATGGAAACTTTCTAAGCCAAAAACTTCTTATACATTGGGTAAAGATCAGATAAGAGAACTATGTGCATGGGCTAAACAACTGAAATTTCCAGATGGATATGCTTCAAATGATGCACGGTGTGTAAATGATAATGAGTACAAGTTCCAAGGGTTGAAAAGCCACGATTGTCATGTTTCATGCAAAAGTTGATGCCAGTTGCATTTCAAGATCTTCTGTCTAAACCCATTTGGGAAACATTATCAGAGCTTAGTATGTTTTTCAAAGACATTTGTGCCACTGTATTACAAGTAAATCACCTTGATCAAATGGAGAAGAACATTATTGAGACAATATGCAAACTTGAGAAGATTTTTCCTCCAAGTTTTTTCGATTCCATGGAACATTTGCCAATTCGCCTAGCGTATGAAGCCAAAGTAAGAAGGCCTGTCCATTACAGATGGATGTATCCCTTTGAGAGGTATTAACTATTTTATTTTTATTATGATTCTTTTTTAAATTCCATTTGCTCGGAGTTTTAGTAATATGTGTGAATTTATATATTCTCCTAGATTTCTACACGGATTAAAAAAAACGTAAAGAATCAAGATCGGTTGAGGGTTCCGTCGTTGAAGCTTACATAGTCGAGGAAGTGTCTACATTTTAGTCTATGTATTTTGAGGCTGATGTTCAAACAAAATTGAATAGAGTTCCAAGAAATGATGATGGTGTAGACATTGTTAATATGGGACAATTGTCAATCTTCAGTCATCTTGGTCGACCCCTTGGCCAACAAACACAAGGAAGATGGCTTCATGAGAATGAATGGACATCAATGCATAGATATGTGTTGATGAATTGTGAGGAGATATTTCCATTAATAGAGTAAGTTTGTATGATAATATCCTTTGATTATCTTACTAAAGAGTTGAGGATTAATGTAAAATTTTCGGATTTTGAACTATTATTACAGGGAATTTGATATGAGCATGACAAGATTATACCCAACCAAAACAGCTGAGGAACTGGCAAAAATTCATGACATTGACTTCCAGAAATGGCTAACTAAACGTGTGAGTAGAGGTTTTTTTTTACCATTTAATAAAACAACTCAAAAGTTAACAAAACTAAATTTTTCTTCAAATAGATCAAGGATCCAGAGAGGTTAATCGATGATAGCATTAAAGCGATAGCTTATGGCCCAAATTGGTGGGTGAAATCTCTTCCATTGATATTTTGTCAATGGTTACAACTTTCACACAGCAGATTATGGGCAACAGAAAACAACAATGAATAGTGGCGTTTATGTGTTAGGGAGCACGTGGAATGAGGATAAGGTAGATTATTATGGTATGTTGACTGAAATCATAGAGCTGGAATACTTCAGTAAAGGTAAAAAAGTCGTTCTATTCAAGTGCGACTGGTATGACCAATCTAGAAAGGGGATCAAAGTACACCCACGATTTGGTCATGTGGAGATTAATCATACCAAAAAGCTTCGGACTGACGATCTATTCGTACTAGCAAAACAAGCTCAACATGTTTATTGTACAAGTTTTCCAAGCATGAAAAGATAGAAACGTGATTGGTGGTATGTGATTAAAGTCAAACCCCGGAGTAGAATTAATATTCATTTGATCCAATATGAGAATTAGGATACTCAAACAAGGAATTCTGATGCTTTTCTAGAAGAAAATACGTTTCTCCAACCCATTCCTATCTCGGTTGATCTTGATCACAATTGTTTTGTCAATGATGGTGTTGGACCTTCTCAAATGGGTTAAGACTGATTTCATGATGACACAGACTCATTAATGCTTGGTGAAAGCGAAAATGATAATGGAGGGTTTGAAGAACTTTTTGATGAAGAGGAAAATGTTGAAGAAGATGTCGAGATCTCTAGCAATGATGATATATTTTACAGACTTGTATTGTTAATTGATTATTTAGTACATATATCTTTTGCAAAAATTTAGAAAGCATCTCATTAGACTGTCATTATAAAATAATATCACATTAATAAAAAAAAAATTGAATTTTGTGGTGTATGGTGGAGCCTATAGATCTAATCTGGTCTTACTAATGTGATGATGGAGGCCGATGCTAAGGTGATTATAAATATGATTAGTTGTGAACATTAAGCTCTTCTCATGAGTGTATTGAATATTTTTGGTTTTTCACAAATTAATTTTTGTAATTTTACACAATAACATGGTAACTAACATTACTTGTGAATATCCAATTTAGAAGACTCATTTTCATACAACAGAAATGGCAATTGCTTTATGAGATGCTACTATAAGAATTCAAGCTGCAGGTGATGCATTTTGATTTGGAGGTTGAGTAAAAAGGGCTCAGATGTTTTCTATACTATGCTCCTGGAGAATATTTTCTATAACTTATTTCTATAAAGAAAGGCGAGTTAATGGAAATTTAACTCCTGTGATATTCAAAGTGTTTATTTTACCTCACTGTGATTTGAAAAAGAGCATTTTATTCTCTTATAATTTTATAAAAGTTTCATAAGTCTCCATGATATTTTTATATGTGGCATTTTGCCTCCCTGATATTTTAATATTTGGCATTTAACCTCCCTGTGTTATGATACAATTTACCCCCTGTATTATGATAAATGTGGCAATTTGCCCCCTATATTACGAAATATTTTTCATGTCCACACTCAATTTTGACAAGTAAGTTACATTATCCGGCTCTTGGGGGGTAAATTGATTCTTTCAAATTTTCAAGGAGAGTAAATTGCTCTTTTTCAAATCACAGAAAGATAAATTAAATATTATGGATATTATATGAGGGTAAATTACCATTAACCCCTTTAAAGGCATTCAAATGCCTTCTTAGTGTACATACATGTTCTGTGATTACTAATGCCTACTCTTGATTGGGTTTTTCTGTGGTTAGTTCTAGTTTGTGCTAACTTTTACTGTGGTTAGTTCTAGTTTGTGCTAACTTTTATAAGGTCCTATTTAAAATTTTACCAAGTGGCATAAATTTTACCTGTTACATTTTCAAAAGGTATTGATTTTAAAACTTAATTTTACTAAAATAACCCATAACTTACTAAATTTTTTTTTTTGGATTCAGATTATTTAATTCAAATACAAAATCCATTTACTGAATAAAAAATGATATCATCTTTTACACAGCAAGAAAAAAAATGATATCTCCTTTACATTATCAAAATTAAAATCCCCCGAAATTGACCTAATCAGCCTCTTTTCTTTACCGCCGCCGCACCACCCTTCTCATCGCCGTCGTCGTCGCCGTCGCCGGGCCTCCACTAGAAGCCATACATTTCCATCAATCACAGGCAACTGTAAGTAAATATCATTAACCACTTATAAATTTAAAAATCAAACCTTTTAGTTTGGCATGCAAATATTATACTTGAAGTTCTTTCAAAAGTAGGGGTGGGATCGGTACGGATTTTTCGGGTTTGAGAAATTCGGGAACGGGATTATGGGATTCGCGATTCCAATTTTACTTCCCGAAACCAGTCCCGGCTTGCTTGCTTCCCGGTGATTCGGGTTCCCGAAATATTTCGGGAATTTGGAAATGGGTTTGAAAATCCCATTTCTAGTATTTTGGATGGCTTTTGATTTTTGAAAGGCATAAAACTTTCTGAACTTTCAATTTGTTAAAATGCGTTACAATTTCTTTTTAATAGCTTTTTTCAAAGAGGTAATAATAATGCACTTTTATAGCACAAAAAAGTTAAATTAATAAATAATTGTTGTGGTTTGGAGTAAATTATAGTGTAGTTGCTTTTAAAAAAAAAAAAGTGTTTTACTGTTTTAACTTGATGAAGACGAATTACAGAGGAGGTATTCTAGAAAAAGAGAAACTCTAAAAAAATAATGCAAAGTTTACTATGTGGTCAATCGCTCAGAGAATTCAGGAAATTTACATATTTCGGGATTGGGTTTTCCGCAACCTGAAAAACCCGAAATTTTCCCTCCCATTTGGTAAAAACCCGTTTGGTATTGGATGGGTTCCCAAAATCAAGTATCAAATTCCCAATCCTATTTAACACCATCCCTGAACTACAAGGCAAGACAACATCAATATCTTCACTTTTCTAACACTACAACACCAAACATTCACAGGGGAGAAACAGTTAATATTAGAAAATGCTTACAAGTTTTTCTTTTTCCATATTACAAACACGCTACTGAACAAATGTTTCAGATATTTACAAGGAAGATATATTTCTTCAATTTGTGTGCATGATATATAAATTCCCTTTAGAGATTGAAGTATGTCGAGAATCCTTTTTTCCCCTCGCCTATTAAAATGAATACTAAAACCAATTTGCCAAGTCGATACGTAACTCGGAGTTATTATTTGAAACTAAACACATATCTATATACTACCAATTCTAATCCTAATGTAACAGGGGATCACATGTCTTTGGCCTCTTTAATTCATACCTTGATGGTTATTATACTAATTTAATTATACCCAATACATTTGTAATTTTGCAAGTAGTAAAAGTGGTCAGAAGGAAAAATGACAATTATTATAAAATTATTTGTTGGTAATTACTTTTTATAGAAGGTTTAAATTTGTATTGATTTTTAAAATTTGGTTTGTGAAGTGTTGAGTACTTTGAATGCCAACATACTGCATAGGCATAAAGGTTTTATCATGTATGCTGATTAGTGTCACTTTTATGAGATGTGATATTTTTCTTCTTTGCTAGTTTTGATTTTACTTTGGTTTTACAGTAGATGGATAGTAAGAAAGAATAAGATTATGCTTTTACTGATGTTTCTTAAGACAGTGAGAATAATATAGATGAATTCAATAATGTTGAAGGTGATAAATCAAACCCGAAGCTTGAACCCGTAAACAATGAGTCAATATGAAAATTGGTATTTAATTCTTATGAGGAGGCCCAGACATTTTATATAGAATACGGTAGAAAGAAAGGATTCCACGTTCATAAGTATCATAGAAAAACTAAACGTGGTATTCTAAAGAATGTGTTATTGGTATGTACTCGGAAAGGATTTCGCAAACCTTCTATACAAGGTCGTGAACCCCGACGAAGATCCAAAGATGAAACTAGATGTGGTTGTACAACTCTATTTCGCGTAGCCCATGATATACATGATGGATTTTATAAGGTCACAAATTTTGTCCCCACAATAATCCATTAAACTCCATCAACTGCCCATTATTTTAGATGTAACAGGTATTGTTTAATATTTAAATACACTTTTTAGTCTAACATGGATTTCTTTCATTTTGTACTCTAATAAAGTTGCCTATCATGATATAGTTGTCTTGTTAAATTTTATGTTTTAATATAGTTTGAAGTGTAATATGCACTGGATAAGATATGCTAAGGACAATATATTTTTATTAAATGACTTATATCGTTGTCTATTTTGATGTATAAGTTGATTGCATTGTGAAAATTGTACGTCCATGTACATGTCACCCGCTGAAAAGTCTCTGTTGAGTGGGTTAAGGGATTCTGGAATGAGAATTGCAAATCTCTCGATTTGGTAGAGTATATGGAAGGGGGTCCTGGAAGGTTATTGTTTACTATTATTTAACTAAATAGATAATGGAACTTACTAAGTATGGGATTGTTGATGGAATAGTGCCCAGGAAGCCAATATTAATTAGCTTGTTGAAGTACTATTTTCTTATGGTTTATAATTAATACGCCGTTCATTCATAGTATGTGAAACTGAACAATGGCCAACTTCATCTCTCGCGAACCTATCTAAAGCGATTGGATGAAATCCTGAGGTCACAATAGACTATGGGACGATTCACTTCAGTACTGAGTGCAATCATGAAACAGTCTCAAAGGTCGTGATCTTAAAACCGTTCCAAGTCATAGATTCCGAACGAGACGGGGTATCGTTGGAATCGTCAAGACTTGTACAAATATGCATGATTCACATGGAGTGAATTTGTAGAGTTTCATGAGCAAGGAATTTGAGTCCAGTGCATATGAGTAGGTGGTTCAATGGAGGATTGAACGCATCGAACGACCCGAACAGAGAAACCCATTGTGGAAGCGCATGACGCATATCGGTGATGGGATGTTTCTCAAGGCTTATAATAGTGTACGATTTAGTCCTTAGACTTGAGGTACTAGGGCGAATTCGGTGCATGGATGTGCGTACTTAGATTTAGGTACTGGTCACGTAGCCTGGCCACAAAGTGCCTAAGTTGGGTGCTTACAAAAGTGTACGCGAGTGGTTAGTACTAAGAGAGGATCTAACGCCTCATCCTGATAAGATGAGAGAATTTCCTATACGTTTCTTAGATAATTGAGTTCGAGGAATCTATGGCTATAGTCGGTGATGCATTTGGAAGGAGCTTCCAAATTTGGCAGTCACACTGAAATCATTGTCGGAAAATTAGAAAGTATAGTTATCGAGATAATTAGAGGTGCCGATCAATTCACACACCCTAGGTCTCGATCGGGAAATCAGTCGTAGAAGGACCGTATGTACATGGCAATTATAAGAGGTGAGGTTCACAATAAATCAATTCACCTTTGATTGGGCTTCATGGGCTTGTGGCTAGACATCGACCATGAAGTGTGGGTACTCCGGAATTAATAGAGGATTTAATTCTAGGAGTGGTCAATTAAAAGTAGTTTAATTGATCGGAGTATTTAATTGCTCGTTAATTAAATCACGAAAGTCGTGGGCCTGCTGCCAGTTGATGGTGAACCCAGAGGGTCACATACAATACAATTGGACGGTGACTGTCTAAAAGGAAAGAAAGTGATTTAAAGTTGTTAAATCAAGGTAATTGAATTATGGTATTAATTCAATTGGAGATTATTAATTAGATGACTAATTGATTAATTGATAATTAATTAATTAGAGTTATCTGATTAATTATGGAATTAATTAAAGTAGTTAATTAATTGGAAGAATAAATAATTAACCAATTTGAGTATTGGATAATTATGGGTTGATTTTGGAATTATCTAAAGTTAGGGGCTAGAGGCGATTTTGGTGATTAAAAGGAAAAGGAGTTTTGATTCTTGGAAAACAAGCAAGAAGAGATCTATCAAATCTCACATTCCTAAGTTGATAAGGAAAAAAAAGATTTGGAGATTTGATAGATATGGGAAGAAGATATCTATCAAGAGAAGGATTCTTCTCTTATAAATACTCTTCCCCTTCTCTTCATAAAAAAAAAGTTGCACAACCCTAAAAAGCTTTTGAGAGAACAAAGTTTTTGCTGAAAATTGAGAGAGAAAAATCGAGTGAGAAATCAGATTTTTCGAACAAGAATTTTAATTACAAATCGCCCCCTATAGTTTTTCGCCCCTAACCCTAGTCGCCCAACCTAGTCTTGGCCGAACCCAAATCGGACCAGATCTGACCCTGGCCGAACCCTGCTCGATCACACAAGCTCTGTGAGTCGATTCTTCCATTGGTATCTCCCGTTCCTTTGCTGACAAACCTGCAAGATCAAGTCCGTAGCCTAAGACTTGTAGGCGTCACTACAATCCGATTGGTGTGGACTAGCTTTGGAGGTGAGACATATGGATCACTCAATCTGTGGATCGAACCAAACACTTGGAGGACACGACCATCCCAATGGTGCCGGTAATTTGCGATTAACCCCCTCGTGTTTTGTTGATGTTTGATTCATCCTTATTCGTATAATAACTATGGAGAAAGAATTCATGGGACTATTAGGAACTCGAAAAATTTTAAAAATTCCGCACTTTGTTGTATTGACAATCGAGCCCTACCTAGAATATCCCAACAATTGTGAACAATGCAATTTCCCTACTTGAAAGGATGAAGATCAAAGATGAAAATTTTATATTCGAGAACACAACCGATGACAATGATAGATCATTGACTGTATTATTTTGGACAGATGGATTTTCAAAAGCTCAATACAGACTTTTCGGAGATGTACTTCAATTCGACAGTACTTACAAAATGAACACTTACCAATTTCCTTTGGTCATCCTATCAGGCGTAGACAACCATCGACGAACTTGTGTATTTGGAGCTTCCTTAATGTGCAATGAGAATGTTGAATCATATATATGGTTGTTGAAGAAGTTTTTGGAAGTTATGGAAGGTGAAGACCCAGTCTCCATTTTGACGAATCAAGATCCAACAATGCGTCTTGCTATAGAAAAAGAGTTTCCAGACTCTATACATAGGCTTTGCAGTTGGCACTTACAGAGGAATTGTATGTAGAGAACTCGAATGCCAAAACTTGTATCAAGTTTTGCTGAGTTTCTTAAAAACAATACATCTATTGAAGAATTTGAGGTGAAATCGTCAAAGTTGATTGATGAGTATGGCCTATCAGAACATCTTGGGTGGTTGAAACCTATGGTAAAAGGGAAAAATGAAGCGAAGCACACTTTCGCGAGCATTTTATGGGATTAATGAGGAGCACCCAAAGAGCCGAGTCGCTTAATTCTCGTATAAAGAAAACTAGGGGGTATATCTGCATTCAAAATCACTGAGTTTCTAAAGAATTTCCATGAACTTGATAAAATTAGAGCTAATTTTGTAATGGACCAACAATCATCAGAAAGAAGAAATTCAACATTAATGCGACTACACTACTACACATTCAGAAGCACGTTGCATCTATATACACTCAACGTGTTTTTCGTCTTGTAGAAATTGAAATTTTTGAGGAGCAAGGACTCGTGGTTGAAGAATCAACTAATCATGCAGACACTTTGTTTAGTTTCACATTTGTCAAATATGGCGTAAGTGCTCCTAAATGACATTTTGTGCAGATTGATTGGATCCAAGGGAAGTTTGAACGTGATTGTTTAATGTTAAAGTCGGATGGGTTGCCTTGTTGTCATCTTTTTTGTGCATTTAAATGTTTGCAACTAACCGAGATTCCTACTCCATGTATTTGTGAAAGATATACTGTGGATATTGGCATTGATTTGCGACTCAATTATAAACCTGTATTTCCATTCGACGATCCTCAACGCTCTAGGTTTATTTTTGCCGTCTAGGTTCTCAGTCTGAATATGCCATAGCTAAGTTTTAAAGTTATTGCGTGCTGCAGCAAAAGAGGTAGCTTATGACTCTATTAGTAATCCAAAGTCAGTACAAAGAAATGAAGAACATGTGGCCTGTCATGGCTTTCGTGATCTACTTACCTCCCATAGCCATGTTGGTGTCCAAGATCCTGGAAAAATTAAGTCTAGAGGAGCCTCTCGTGCAAAGAGGCAACGTTGTAGTTCATGTCGGTATGTGATTACTATTGATAAATTTTATATAACTCTATGTATGAATATTTTGTTATTGATTGATTTTGTTATATTAATTCAGGGAGGTAGGACATAAATCAATCACATGCAAAAAGAATTCTGACAGAATTGTTGGTGACGATGGGCAGCCTCAATTTCGAGCAAGCGAAGAACATAACAAGAGCGAAGAAGATGATAATAATGAAATTCATAACCAACATGACACTCAAGCATGCTAAAATGGGTTTAGGGATACTAACTTCTTCTCGACTTTACATATTACTTTTTCTCGATTTTAAATATTGAGTTTTTTCGAATTTGATCAGATGTTTGTCTCCATTTTTTGTAAAATTAATCTTCATGTAAATAATTAAATTGTTGCGAGCGTAATCGATCTAGTGTAACTGTTTATACATTCAATTCATTATGCTTTAACTTATGTAGCATTTTTGTTATAAAATGTGTCAAATAAGTTTTGTAAAAGTTCGTTGAAAGGAAAAGATAAAAGTTTGGAAAAATTATTAAGGCCCCTCTCAAATATGAAAAACTGCAATAACACTTTTCTACTTAATGGATGATATTTCAAAGACCCGGCTAATAGAGGTAGTGAAACGGTTATAGTACCCTATATATATCATAAACTGCAATAACACACTCGATGTTTGGCCAAATTACCAACCCACTTCTTTAAGACCAAATATTGAATAAATTAAATCAAGAAGGTTTAATTTAAAAAGCGTTCTAGTTTCTTGTTACAAATGGAGGTTGGTAGGGGGCAAGTCTGGTAGATTTGGTCATTTTGAGTATAGAGCTTTGCTTGTATTCGTTCTCAATAATAGTAAAAATAATTAAGAAAGATAAGAGATTATCGGGTAAATAAATAGTTTTGAAATTACATTTTATTTTCGTTTCATTTGATTTAAAAATGAAAATTTTTCAATTTCTGCGACGAAAAAGACGAAATTTTTTATTCATGTTTCAGAAGGTAATGTGTGATTTTCTCGAATTAAAATTTCAAACCTGAATTTCGGAAACATTATATTATGTCAATGAATTAATTTAATAAAGACATAAAATTTTGAATCAATTTAATAAAGACTTGATTGGATTAATCAAAATATCAATTATAAAATTTATAACATTCAAACCGACCAAGAAAAAGAGCCATATTAGTTTATATTTAAATTGAAAAATTTGCTTTTTTGGTACCATATGATGAATCAATTTGCAATTTTGACACCAAATGGATACAAAAATGTAAATTTGATACCATATGGTAGGTTTTCATTCCAACTTTGGTACCAAACCCATTTTTCTCTAAAATGAATGGCAATTTACCCCTATGAAATATATAATGTTCAATTTATACCCCTATAATTTGAAAAAAAAATCAATTTGCTCCCTTAAAAAAAATTAACAAAGCAATTTATCTCTTTCATCTGGGGAGTATAGCTCACTTGCCGAAACTAAGAATAGACATTAGACATGAAATTTTTTTTGTAATATATGAAAATAAATTGTCACATTCTTCAAAATAGTACCAAAACTGCAAATCCATCTATCTTATGGGTACCAAAAAAGAAAAATTTCCAAGTAATCAAACACTTTTAAAATGTCATCATATCATGCGGTGGAAGTATTTTAAAATCCTATACTCTTAATTAATTGGACTCTTAAAATTGGTACTCTTTATTGTCCAGTCTATTAAAATATTACGAAAAATCAGATATACATTCACGTACAAGTTGAACAACAAGAGGATAAAAAAAATCCACGTTCTTTTGCAAAATTTCAAATAGCTGAATTCCTTTCCTTGTTTGGAAGAGCAATTTGTTTGGAGGTATGGAAGATAAAAAAAATTCCAACTGAAATCAAGTATGGGAGACCACATCTTCTAAATTTTCTTGTTGCTGCGTAATTTTATTAATAAATAATTTAGATATATTTTGTTAAAATATTTGTTAACGATTCTGGATTGATATGTTTGGTTAATTTGTAGATTGCTAATGTCAAAAGATGTATTGGAAACTCATTTTTTCTCCAGTCCATAGCTATATTAGTAATAGTAGTACAGTAAATATAATTTTTTTTGCAAATTACTCAAACTACCCTAAACTTCAATATAATTACAGTAATCACCGTCTATATATATGTAATAAAATTTTCAATAACTTATAGGAATTCCGCCGTTAAGAAGCCACGTGGGGGTTTCAAACGAGCACCGAGTGAGAAACATATGGAAGAGAAGCATGCAAATCCTAAACTTAATGTTAAACCAACTCTTTCCCCAGTACCATCTACGAAGACATTATTTACCATGTCTCCCACTACGAATTTTCTACTTGGGCAACCACAATCAAGAATAGTAGCTTCAACGGAACGAACTTCGTCCAAACTCCATGACAAAATGGTGAGTGTAATATTAAAATGCTATTGTATCTTAGATTTTAAAAAAAAAATTGTTTCGTTTAACTTTGAATCTAGGTAATTAATTATACTCCAATGATTTATGATATTTCATTTTCGGTTTACACGTAAATAATCAGTCATGTCCAGCTAATATAAGCCATACTAAGAAATCGGGGGACAATTTTTCGGTTTACACGTAAATAATCAATCAGGTCCAACTTATATAAGCCATACTAAGCAATTAGGGGACAAATCTAGCGAGAGTAAAGATGGTTTTACTGAAAAGGTTGATATTACAATCATCCATGCATTAATCTACTATTGTTTATATCAATAATTCTAATTAATATAATATTACTTTGTTATAATCTTCATGTCAACAAAAAATTAATTATTTGACAACTTTGGCGTGCACAGGGATCATAACTGGATCATCGGATTTCTCTCCCAAGACTTTTCGAGGTTAATCATTTACTAAGCACAGAACAAAAAATAGTTGTACAATCTATGGGATTCGGATTAATGACAAAAGACAGGATAAATAATATGGACAACGACTTATTATCATGGTTGGTTGATTGTTTTGACCCACTATACAAGATTATGAATTTACATGGTAAGAGAGTGCCAATAACGTTGGAAACGATCAAATGTGCATTTGGAAAAGATGTGATACATACGGGCCAGAATTCAAGGTCTTATATATGATGTTTTTATTTGCTTTGGTATTGTTCCCACGATATGGAAACAAACTTGACATGGATAAATTGGATTTGCTTGTCGATTTGAATCAAATTCACAAGAACAATTGGGCTGCGGTGGTGTTGGTCGGTATTGTATATGGAATTACTAAATACAAGCAATTAACAACTCATATGTCACAGGTTGCATGTTACTATTGAAGGTAATTTCATACACAATCTCTTCAATTTTAAATAATTATGTTATATTAGTCATTGAGTTGATTTTAATATCACATTCACTAAAATGTGCAGATTGTATTCCTCTTTGAACTAGTAGACCATTACCCTAAATATGGGAAGATTGTATATTCAAATTGTCCACAAGTAGAACAATGGCAGCAAGATGAAGTCGTGAATATAATGAGATTTTACTCAAAGAAAGGAGTTCATTGGAACAATTTGGTGAGTACTTGTAAATGAAACATATATCATTTAGTACTAGCTGTAATATATTGCAATGTTCAATTAACCAACAATTCGTTCTACTAATGCAGTCATGGCATGAAGGTGCAAATATGCGACCTTTTGAAACCAAATCAAGTGATAATTTTGTGGATAATTCAATTTCACAAAAAAATATGTGTGGTGAACCCACTCAAAATATTGATGTTAGAAGCTCAAACTCAATGGAGGAAGAATACTCGATAATGCATTCTAATAGATAGCTGAAATACGTACTCAAACAAAATGCATTATTGAATCAAAGAATGACTAATGGAGACACAATTGATTGAATTATTGAGTGACGGACAAATTGGTCTCATGAACAAAAGACTGACAAATTTGGAGAACCATGTGAACCACTTCTTAAATTCTGGAAATTTTGTTAATTTGGGTGTCATCACTGAAGATTTGAAAAAGTTAAGAGACGACATGTCAAACTTGAAACATCAATTTTTGGAAAATGTTGATGAAGGTCAAAAGTTGGAGAAGGAAAAAAAACAAGTCAGTGAAACAAAATCAGCAACATTGCCTTACAACATTGGTACCACGATGCATTCGATAGATGAAAGGGTCATAGATTTTGAAAGGGATGAGACGAATGATCAAATAATTGATTGTTCAGAGATACTTTGCGAATGCCTTCTCACTGACAAAATTGTGGCAAATTACATATTCAACCCAAATTTTAGAAAGGAGTATATTTCCTCAACAAATCAGTTGCATACTAAAACATATTCAAATTTATCATAACTATTAATATATTGTACAGAAAACTAGTTGGGGATTTTGGTGATTGGACATCTAATACATCTCAAATTTACAGCTTAAACAAAGAATCCTGATTAACGGCAGTGTAAGTTGATTACAAAAACCGAACGCTAGTAAATATCTAGTTTAATTTGGGTTATACTAATGAGTACTGATATTAGTTTTATAATACAGGTGGTTGACTGTGTTGCTTATCTGAGTTGGTCTGAACGAACAAGAATCTTTAACAACTATGACCATTGGGTTTTGCCTGCTATGTTCTGTGTATGTTCCAAAAAAAATTCATATTAACATTTTTTTTTTGGACTTTACAGTTTCCTTGTACCTTATTGTTATTATTACATTTTAAAACATGGTTCCCGTGACAAAATCCCTGATGACAATATTCATAACTCATAAGACTATATTTGGTGCTTGTGAGCGTTTTCAGGGTCAAACATTTAATTGTCGAAAAACTGACATTACTATGAATGACCAAGGATCACACTGGTACATGGTCACGGTTGACTTCGAACTCAAAAGTATCACAATATATGACACATTTCGTAGTTCGAGCAGTGACGCACGTAGGAAATCAACTGTCAAGATAATGGTAAGTGATTGTGCGACTATGAATTATCTGATAAATTGCCATTGTGCAAAAAAATTTAGTACTATATATTTTGATTACTTATTATATATCTTATGATTTTTGTGTATAAGATGCAAAAGTTGGAGAAAATTACCGTTTCTAATGATTAGATGGAATTTAGACAAAAGAACTGGTCAACTGTGTTCAAATACAACCATTCCAACTTAGTACCTCAACAACAAAATAGGTAAATACGTTTATTTGCTTCTTTTTTCTTTTCAGACTTAATTCTTATCTAAAACATTATATATTTTAATGACAGCTACGATTGTGGGCTTTATTTGTGCCTTTGGATGCTACATCATTTAGTTGTGATCGTGTATTGACCGAGGTACCAATATAATTCAGATTTAACAATGTGTTGAAGCTTATATATATAATTGCAATTGTTTACTTATTGTAGGAAGAGTCGGTGGAACTACGTACAAGACCGGCCGTAAAGCTTCACACAACCAAAAAAAATAAAGTAGAACGCGGGTATTATACTTCTATCCTTATGTCACATTTTGCGGATTGTTAATTTAATGAACAATTTCGTATTCATAAGGAGGTTTAACTCTATTGCATTTTTTGCTTATAGATATGTTGTGGAACTACTAATAGAGGAAGAAGGAACCCAAATTTTATTTGTTCATCAAGGATTCATCAGAGCTAAATTTGGCCTACACAACATCTCAGGCATTTTCCTTGAGATATCGGGAAAAATACATGAGGAGTTCTATGTTGCCACTGTTAAGGGAGTTCCGGCAGAAAAATGGAATCTTGAATGCACAGATATAGATCTTATACAGATCGATAATGACAACAACTACAAGAATTTTGTTAAATTATACACGGACATCGGCAAGTGTACAACTCATATAAAAGTGAAATTTGTTTTGGATAATGATTTTAAGAAAATTGTTGCCAGACCGTCGATTGAATGCACATTCGAGTCAACAAAACATTCCAAAGACATTGACTGTGATACTCCCCCAAAGCCCACCAATTCAACCGTTTTGCAATCTGAAGAATGAATTTTAGAATACTGAACAACAAACTTTTATTTTGAGGTTTTCATATTTGAATGTGGATTGTCATTATTCTGCTATCCTGCTGGATTTACTCTTGGATTTACTTTACTTTATGACTACACTAATCTTTTTGGTCATGAATTTCGACAGTTTAAATTTTTTTTTTTTTTTATATATTCTAATTTTTGTGGAAAAATGCTTCCAAACTTTATGAAAATTATGATGAATAACTTAATCTTGTGCATGGCATGAGTATATTCTCAAGTGATTTTAATGCTTATGTTATTGATGGATGATAAAAGAAAGAAAAATGCTTATGTTGCTTTTTCATGATGCATAGTTCAAAACTATATGCTTCATGAAGGCCCCAATTTTCATTAATTGAACCGTCATGGTTGTATGCTTTTGGTTTCTAGGCCCAAATGCTATGAGAGAAGTCTAGTGACACAATTGAACTTAAAACAAGTTACCAAACATGATTAGTTGTCATGCATTGTTTTTACTATTGTACTTAGTCATACACATACTCACACACATGCTCTCACATACTCACACGTCCTTCATCTACAATTAATGTGTTAAATGTTCTTTCAATTTGGAGAAAGTTAAAAGGGATTGTCTATCCTGACTCTTGGATGGAGAGAGTAATAAACCATTTCAATTAAATTGTGGCATTTGTCAACTATCCATTCCCTGTCCATACCCTACTCGACATAAAATACCCAAAATACCCTCACAGTTAAAAAAATAAATAAATAAATAAAACAACTCATCTTCTTCCCTAACCCATCCCCACCCCACCCCACCGGCCACCACCCTCCACCAACCAAACCAGCTTCCCTCCACCTTCCCAGGCCGGCGACTACCTGGGGAGAAGTTCCCAGGCCGTCGCCGGCCGAAAACGACAGATCGGAGGCCACACTTGGGAGTTGACGGATCTTCCAGAAAATCAAAAGACTATTGGTGTCAAATGGATTTACAAGACAAAGCTCAAAGGCAATGGAGAAGTTGACAAGTACAAAGCTCGCCTCGTAGCAAAAGGCTATAAGCAAGAGCATGGAGTTGACTACAAAGAGGTATTCGCTCCTGTTGCAAGGTTAGATACCGTAAGACTTGTAATTGCATTGGCTGCCCAAAATGCATGGCCTATTTTCCAATTAGATGTGAAGTCTGCATTTTTACATGGTGATTTGCAAGAAAATGTATTTATCGAACAACCTCTTGGATATGTGAGTTGAGGACGTCGCAGGCCTCGAAACTCTACTTCCAGGCCGGCGACGGCCTGGGGAGAAGGTCCCCAGGCCGTTGCCGGCCTAGGATCGGCCGTTACGGCCAGGGATTGAGGGGGAGGTGGGGGGCAGTGGCGGCTGGGTGGGTAGGCTTTTTAGGATTTTTTTTTTATTAAAATAAAATAATTATTTGAATTTATTTATAAAAAATAAAATCCTTAATATTTATAATTTGAAAATTGTTGTATTGTAAATTCATGACTAATTTTAAAAAAAAAATGTTCTAACAAAGAATTTTTGTAATTACTCTTTTCATCACAACAATCAAACTCGAGCACATATTTACGATATTTTTTTTATAAAAAATATTTACCAATTGTAATCAAGTTTGTCTCAACACTAATAATCGAATCATTATTTTTTTTTTAAAATTATTAAAATATTTTCAAATTAGTGTTACATAACCATCTAATAAAATTTGATGGGAATAATTATCGAATCTGTTTTTTTTAATTTTGGTTGATCGGGACTCAACACGGAGAACCGAGTCGTTATGTAACATTAACTCCTCCGTTTGTAAAAAAAAAAAGAATCTCAATTTTTTTTTATTGTGGTCGATCGGGATTCAAAACGGAGAACCAAGTCGTTATGTAACATTAACTCCTCCGTTTGTAAAACAAAAAATCTCATTTTTTTTTTAGATTTTGGTCGATCGAGATTCAAAACGGAGAATCAAGTCGTTATGTAACATTAACTCCTCCGTTGGTAAAAAAAAAAAAATCTCAATTTTTTTTTTATTTTGGTCAATCGGGATTCAAAACGGAGAACCAAGTCGTTATGTAACATTAACTCCTCCGTTTGTAAAAAAAGAATCTCAATTTTTTTTTTATTTTGGTCGATCCGAGATTCAAAACGGAGAACCAAGTCGTTGTGTAGCATTAACTGTTCCGTTTGTGAAAAAAAAATCATAGTTTTTTTTTTTATTTTGGTCGATCAGGATTCAAAACGGAGAATCAAGTCGTTATGTAACATTAACTCCTCTGTTTGTGAAAAAAAGAATCTCATATTTTTTTTTATTTTGGTCGATCGAGATTCGAAACGGAGAACCAAGTCGTTATGTAACATTAACTCCTTCGTTTGTAAAAAAAAAGAATCTCAATTTTTGTTTTTTTGTTTTGGTCGATCGGGATTCAAAACGGAGAACAAAGTAGTTATGTAACATTAACTCATCCATTTGTAAAAAAAGAAGGAATCTCATTTTTTTTTATTTTGGTCGATCGGGATTCAAAACGGATGTTTATGTAACATGTGCAAGACTTGTAGGAAAATATTTAAATCAAGGAAAGTGTATGTTTTTATGTGAAACATATTCAATTTATATACATAAATCAAGAGTTGAATTTTTTTTTTAAATTATCTCTTGAATGTTTATGTATATAATTTCAAATAAATATAAACATTCAAAATTATTTTTATTATTTTTAATATCTTTATATTCAAATAAATTGTATATGTCATTATATTTACTATCAAGTAAAGTATAAAAATATTAAAAATAATAAAAACAAATTTAAATGTTTATATTTATTTGAATTTATGTTCGTGAGCGGAGTGGTCATGAGTTGAGTGAGTGATCAAGAGATGAGTGGTCATCAGCTGAGTGAGTGATCATGAGATGAATGATCAAGAGATTAGTGTTCATCAGCTGAGTGAGAATTGAGTGAGTGATCATGAACTGAGTGATCAAGAGATGAGTGGTCATCAACTGATTGAGAGCTGAGTGATCAAGAGATGAGTGGTCATGACATTCGTGATCAAAAGATGAGTAGTCATAAACTGAGTGAGTGATCAAGAGCCGAGTGATCAAGAGATGAATTTTTTTACATTATCTATTGAATGTTTATGTATTTAAGTTCAAATAAATTGAATATGTCATTATATTTTCTATCAAGTAAAATATAAAAACATTTAATACGAAAAATTGAATGTTTATGTTTATTTGAATTTATATACATAACAATTCAAGAGATGAGTGATTATGAGCTGAGTGATCAAGAGATGAATTTTTTTTAAAAATTATCTATTCAATGTTTATGTATATAAATTCAAATAAATTGAATATGTCATTATAATTTCTATCAAGTAAAATATAAAAACATTAAAAATAATAAAAACAAGTTTGAATGTTTATATTTATTAGAATTTATGAACATAAACATTCAAGAGATGAGTGACCAAGAGATGAGTGAATGATCAAGAGATGAATTTTTTTTTTAAATTATCTCTTGAATGTTAATGTATATAAATTCAAATAAATTGAATATGTCATTATATTTTCTATCAAATAATATATAAAAACATCCGTTTTGAATCCCGATCGACCAAAATAAAAAAATAATTAAAAATGAGATTCCCTTTTTTTTTTTTTAAAACGGAGGAGTTAATGTTACATACCGACTTGATTCTCCGTTTTGAATCCCGATCGACCGGAATAAAAAAAAATTGAGATTTTTTTTTTACAAATGAAGGAGTTAATGTTATATTACGACTTGGTTCTCCGTTTTGAATCCCGATCGACCAAAATAAAAAAATCGAGAATTTTTACAAATGGAGGAGTTAATGTTACATAACGACTTGTTCTCCGTTTTGAATCCCGATCGACAAAATAAAAAAAAATTGAGATTCTTTTTTTTAACCAACGGAGGAGTTAATGTTACATAACGACTTGATTCTCCATTTTGAATCTCGATCGACCAAAATCTAAAAAAAAATGAGATTTTTTTTTTTACAAACGAATGAGTAAATGTTACATTACGACTTGGTTCTCCATTTTGAATCCCGATCGACCAAAATAAAAAAAATGAGATTCTTATTTTTACAAATGGAGGAGTTAATGTTACATAACGACTTGGTTCTCCGCTTGAATCCCGATCGACCAAAAAAAATTGAGATTCTTTTTTTTTTTTTTTTTACAAACGGAGGAGTTAATGTTACATAACGACTTGGTTCTCCATTTTGAATCCCGATCGACCAAAATAAAAAAAATTTGATTTCGATAATTATTCGGATCAAATTGTCTATTAGATGGTTATGTAACACTAAGTACTCTGTAATTTGAAAATATTTTAATAATTTAAAAATATTATTGTTCGATTATTAATTTATTAGTGTTTCAACACTTTTAATATTTGATGTTGCAATTTTTGACATATATTTTTACAATATCAACTCAAATAATTGCAAAGTTGTTGAAACGAACTTGATTACAATTTGTAAATATTTTTTTATAAAAAAGATATTGTAAATATGTACTTGAGTTTGATTGTTGTGACGAAAAAAATTACTACAAAAATTCTTTGTTGGAACATTATTTTTATAAAAATTACTCATTAATTTACAATACAACAATTTTCAAATTATAAATATTTATTAACATTTTAATTTTTATAAATAA
The DNA here is from genome assembly GCA_003313485.2 of Penstemon barbatus. Classification (NCBI taxonomy): domain Eukaryota; kingdom Viridiplantae; phylum Streptophyta; class Magnoliopsida; order Lamiales; family Plantaginaceae; genus Penstemon; species Penstemon barbatus. The sequence continues at coordinate 49,026,010 of CM064881.1, read as the reverse complement.
ATTCAAATATAAAAAGATTTATTTTATTTTATTTATATTAAAAAAAAAACCCTAAAAACCCACCGAACCACCCACCCCCCGCCGCCGCCGCCGCCCCCTCAATCCCAAGCCGACGGAACGGCCGATCCTAGGCCGGCAACGGCCAAGGATCAACCATTCCAGGCCGGTGATGCCCTGGGGAACTTCTCCCCAGGTTGTCGCCGGCCTGGAAGTAAAATTCCGAGGCCAGCGATGGCTTCAAATCGGAGACCGTCGCAGGCCTCGAAAGTTACACTCCCGACCGGCGACGGCCTGGGAACTTCTCCCCAGTTCGTCGCCGGCCTGGATCCGGCGAACCTAGGCCTTCCCGACTTCTTGTGGGCGACAGGGATGGGGTGGAGCGGGGTGGTCGGCAGGTTGGGTGGTGGTGGTGGGGTGGGGGGTTAGGGTTTTTTTTTAAAAAAAATATTTAATTCAAAATAAAATAATTATTTATATTTAATATTAAAAATTAAATTTTATTAAATATATATTCAAAAAATTATGTTAAATTTACAAATAATATTAAAAAAATGTTCCAACAAATAAGTTCTTTAATTATTATTTACATCACACCAATAAAACTTGAGTCGATATTTTTAATATTTTTATTCTAAAACAATATTGACTATTATAAAATTTTATAAACATGTGCAAGGCTTGTAGGAAAACATTTAAATCTAATGAATGATCAAGAGATGAGTTTTTTTTCAAATTATCTCTTGAATGTTTATGTATATAAATTCAAATAAATATAAACATTCAAAATTATTTTTATTATTTTTAATGTTTTTTATATTCAAATAAATTTTATATGTCATTATATTTTCTATCAAGTAATAAATTGTATATGTCATTATATTTATTTTCAAATAAATTGTATATGTCATTATATTTTCTCTTGATCACTCGGCTCATGATCATTCACTCAGTTGATGACCACTAACCTCTTGATCACTCAGCTCATGATCACTCACTCAACTCTCACTCAGCTGATGACTACCCAGCTCTTGATCACTCAGCTGATGACCACTCAGCTCTTGATCACTCAGCTCATGATCACTCACTCAGCTGATGACTACTCATCTCTTGATCACTCAGCTCATAATCACTCACTCAGCTGATGACCACTCGGCTCTTGATCACTCACTCAGCTCTCACTCAGCCGATGACCACTTAGCTCTTGATCACTCACTCAGCTGATGACAACACATCTTTTGATCACTCAGCTCATGACCACTCATCTCTTGATCACTCAGCTCATGAACATAAATTCAAATAAATATTAACATTTAAATTAGTTATTAAAATATCAACTCAAATAATCGCAAAGTTGTTGAAACAAACTTGATTACAATTGTAAATATTTTTTATAAAAACATATCATAAATATGTACTCGAGTTTGATTATTGTAATGAAAAAATTAATTACAAAAATTCTTTATTGGAACATTTGTTTTTTAAAATTACTCATTAATTTACAATATAACAATTTTCAAATTATAAATATTTATTAACATTTTAATTTTTATAAATAAATTCAAATATAAAAATATTTATTTTATTTTATTTTTATAAAAAAAACCTAAAAAATCTACCTACCCACCCACCCAGCCGCCGCCGCCCCCCACCTCCTCCTCAATCCCAGGCCAAAACGGCCGATCCTAGGCCGGCAACGGCCTGGGATCAACGATTCCAGGCCGGCGACAGGCTGGGGACCTTCTCCCCAGGCCGTCGCCGGCCTGGAAGTAGACTTCCGAGGCCTGCGACGGCCTCAACTCGGAGGCTGTCGCAGGCCTCCGATATGTCGTTTCCGGCCGGCGACGACCTGGGAACTTCTCCCCAGGTCGTCGCCGGCCTGGAACCGGCGATCCCAGGCCGTCGGGACGGCGGGGGAAGGTGGGGGGAGGGGTTTGGTTTGGTGGGGTGTGGTGGGGCGGGGCGGGGCGGTGCGCGGGTGGGGTGGGTTGGAGAAGATGATGATTTTTCTTTTTTTATTTTTTTAATTGAAAGGGTATTTTTGTCAATTTAGGGTGTCCGATCACTATTTGCTGGGCTCATACTCATTTACCCCACATTTCATACCATTGGACACCTATGTACAATTTTATTAGCTCAATGTATAATTTTTAAAGCAAGTCTTACCCTGACTCTTGAGCGGAGTATGAGTCAGGATAGACTACTCCAAGTTAAAAGGAGACACACCAGAGCTATTCATTAAGAAGCTTTTACAAGTGTCTAGAAATAAATGATTTCAAAAGAAGGAACCCTTTTTCAACAAAAGGCAGATACTATTGTTTTTATGAAAGAGAAATTTGTTTTTTTGGTATCATAAGATATGTTTTTATTGTATTTTTGGTACAAAATTAAATTTTTTTTCAAAGTTAATGATAATTTACCCCCTATGAAATATATAATGTTCAATTTATTTCCTTGTGATTTAAAAAAGAGCACTTTATTTCATGTACTTTTATAAAAGTTTCACACAGCCTCTCTGACATTTTTATAGGCGGCACTTTGTCCCTTTTTATTATGATAATGTGGCATTTTATCCTCCTTTGTTATCATAAATGAGACAATTTATCCCCATATATTACAAAATACTTTGCATGTCTACTCTCAATTTCGACAAGTGAATTACACTCTCCAGCTGAAAGGTATAAAACTTTATTAGTTTTTTTTACAGGGGATAAATTGATTTTTTTTCAAATTATAGGGGAGATAAATTGAACATTATGTATTTCATAGAGGGTAAATTGCCATTAACTTTGGAGAAAAATGGATTTGGTGCCAAATTTGCAATGAAAACCTATCATGTAATACAAAATTTATATTTTTATATCCAGTGATACTAAAGTTGCAAATTGTCATATCCTATGGTACAAAAAAGCAAGTTTCCCTTTTATGAAATATTTAATATCATAAAGACAAGCATGCAATTGGATTTAATTGTATAAACTTAACTCTCATATTCCATAACATTCGTACAAAAGAAACCACAACACATCTAAGACAAAGACAATCTGTACACAAAAGAAGTTTATAGTATCTGCTAAATAAGTAATCCTGCATTTCATAATGTTCAGTTTCCTAATCATCTCAAATAAGGCCAGCATGCTTCGAATGGAGAAAATGTAAGAGGTTTTTGCACTTTGCACCCAAACAATAAGGGAAATAGGTGCTTTGCATCCTAAAACTTAAATTAGCACTTTGCACTCTTAAAATATAAAAAATACAGCACTTTGCACTCTTAAAATATAAAAAATACAGCACTTTGCATCATCTTGTATTTTCAGACAAAAAGTCAAGGGCAAGATAGGTAATTCAATTTTAAATCTTCGGCACTTTACACCCTCAAAATTTCAAAATTTGGCACTTTGCACCCCCAAAATAGAATTAGCACTTAACATCCTCTTTATTTAAGAACAAATCAGTAACTTGCACCCCCAAAACACAATAAATGGGCATTTTGCACCCCAAAACACAATTTTAACACTTAACCTCAAATAAAAAAAATAAACTCAAACCCCTCAGATTTTCTAGCAAAGTTGACAATTGGGGTGAAAAAAAATCCAAGGAAAAATAGGTAATTATTTATGGGCCCTTGATATTTTGAAGTAGACAATGGGTCTTTGAGAAATTTACTTGTACTTTATTTAGTTATTTATGAATATTTATATTCGTGAAAAGAAAGATGGAGAGAGAAATGAGTATTCTAGTATTTATAATTGTATTTTGCAAAATTTAAGGAGAAAAAATGAATAACCTATTTTGTCTTAGATTTTTTAACCCCGATGATCAACTTTGACACAAAAAAAAAAGGAATTTGAGTTTTTTTTTTTTTAATTTGAGGGTGTTAAGTGTTAATTTTGTGATTTGGGTGCAAATTGCCCAATTATTGTGTTTCGCGGGTGCAAGTTGCTGATTTATTCTAATTGGGGGTGCAAAGTGCCAAAGATTTACAATTAAATTACCTATTTTGTCCGTGAGTTTTTGCATGAAAATAAAAGAGGATGCAAAGTGCTGCATTTTTTATATTTTGAGGGTGCAAAATGCTAAATCTAAGTTTTGGGGGTGTAAAGTGCCTATTTCCCATCTTTCAAGGGTGCAAAGTGCAAAAAACCCAAAATGTAACATAGGATGTGTTGGGTGAGCTTCTTTCTTGTGAATCCTCATTCTCAAAGCTGATGTACTTTTGGCTCAATATCTGGATATTTCCCTTGTCTATTTCACTCACTCTGTTTTCCGCTTTAATATGACTATTTACTTCAATAAACTCCGATTCCTTTATATCTATCTTCAACAGTCTCTAAGCAAACTAGAGAAATAGCCTTCTTTTCTCTGATCGGAAAACAGATATTTGGTTCCCTGACCCGGACAAAGAAAGTGATTAGAAGTGAGCATCATTTCAAGAAAAGGAGGGATCAATGAGCATGAGAGGTTAAATTGGTTAAATACAATTACAACCAACCGACAGTTTATCTTGAAGTTCCAAGAAGTTGTACACAACTACAAATGTCATTATTATCTCCAAGAAAATGCTTGGGGCCTGTTTGTTTGGTGTTTGGGAAAATAGTTAGGGAGAGTAGTGGAAGTTTGTGAAATAATCTCGATTTGCATAATGTTGTTTGTTCGGATTTTGATAGAGTGGTTTGAGAAATAAAATAGGTATAAGTTTTTTTTAGAAGAGTTGGGTTGTAGGTATAAGATGTGTAAGATTTTATGTCAAATTTTGTTTGTTGTGAGATAAATTATGTAGGAGATAGGTTACTTTATGTCAAATCAGAGTAGAGTTTGTATAAGTTTTGTTTAAAAATAAGAAAATTGTTGTTTGTTTGGATTTTGAGAGAGTAGTTTGAGAAAATTAGGAGATGAAAATTTATTTAAGAAAATAGATATTTGTTTGGCATTTTCCAAACACAAAATTTTTATGGAAAACGCCAAACAAACAAGCACTTGGTAACTCCTCCCTTTCTGCACCATTGGTATTCCTCGCGTCTTCTCCATTTTTAGTGCTCATTTTAATTGAAAGCATTATGTAAAACACAAAAAAAACTAAAAATATTAAAAGTTCTATTTTAACCAAATATAGAGCATCTTTACCCTGCTTTCCATTTTTTCTTTTTATCGGTCATCCCTGCCCACTTACAACTCCATTAAAGTGTTGTGAGTTAATTTCTTGACAAAATTTATGTTGCACACACCATCTCAAATATAAGAACAAAAGAGAATAAATCACAATTTTTATTTTCAGAATAAATAAATCACAAATAAGTAAACCACCAAAATTCATCATAATATACTTAATCTACAAGAACTCAATCAAGTAAAAAAAGACAAAAAAATTCAAGGAATGAATTGTGAATCTAAATTTTATTAGTCGACCAATTCTTAGATCGAGGATAGATAATTTTTAGATCACAAGAACCTGGAAATTTTTTTGGAAAAATGAATTTTTGGATTAACCCAGAAAATTAAATTAAATGAAAAATTTGAGGAATAATCTTACCAAAAATGAAGGAAAAATTAAAATAAATTCAATCTCTCGCCTACAGCTTCAGATTCATTAGGTGCGGAGTGATTCGAAAAAGAGCGGTGCCGGAAAGGATGAGGTTTCGCCAGAGGGATAGACGGGAAGAAGGAAATTAGGTGTTTCTTTCATATAACCTTCTAAAATATTTCTCATAACAAAAATGTATAGAAAAGAAAAATAAATTTGGTGGTTTTTTTGGAAAATTATTTGTAAAATTTTTAAAAGAGTTACTAAATTTATTGAGTACAATAACCTGTTGTACAGGTCACCCTTAAAAAAAATGAATGATAGATTTAAAAAATAATATGATTCAATTATAATTAAAAGGGGACCTAATAAATACTAATGGTACTGACCATAGGAAAACCCTTCTTGGTTTTGGCAATTTTTTCTCATAGTTATAGGTTACATATACATAATATGGTATTAGGGGATATTTTAACAAATGTCTTTTTAAAAGGTATTTTTGTCAAGTAATAAAATGATGTATATGTACCCGAAAAAAAAAACTAATTAATAAATAAATTGATGATGTACTTTACGTAATTAATACAATTTGAAAGGAAGCATTCCCTTTTAATTGCTATCTATGAATTTATTGTAATAAGAGAGATCCTTAACCAAGACATTTAATAACAAAACTCACATTTCCATTCAAAATGTAATTTAAGGAGACTTATTTTATGGACCAAAAATCTATTCCAAAGAACATTGTTCGATAGTTTGTTAAAAAGGATAAAATATTCATCTGTGTTTTTCATAAAACAAGCAAATTGCCTTCATTTTGATGTTTACATTTCACAAATTGATAAATATGTGAAAACAGTGTTATCAAGTCTACTTCCTTAACTCAGTCGATTATTTTTACTAGAGTTTTGCTAGAATATTGGGCAATTTTAGTTGGTTTTGTGTTTTGTTCGCTTGAGTCATCGGTTCGATTGTTTTGTGCATGAATTAATGTATTTTCTTATATATTGTGTTCATATTTGTAGGCCTAAGTTGATGTTAATCTAAGGACATGATTGAAAGTGAAGATAAAGGGGCAAAATACCTATTAGGCAATATAACATGGGATTTAATCTCCTATTATACATAACAAATGGGGTTTAAGTGCTTATAAAACATATCACATGAGGTAAAATGGATGAATTAATGTTGTCAATATCAAATTGGTTATTTTCACATTATAGGGTTTGCAACACCTTCACAAGGAAGGAAGAAAATACTCGCATTATAGTATCATAGAGGGTAATATGCCTATTTTTTATATTACAAATGGGCAAGTTGGCTCATTAAATATATTATAAGGGATAACTTGCCAAAAACCTAATAATATGCAAATAAATAAGATAATTCAAGCTTCAAACAATCACATATCAATATCACTGTTTTTGTGCCCAAAATTATCCTTTAAGTTTAATTTAAGAACTAGAAAAATGCTAAACAATAAAATCTTATGTCAAGATGATTTTTTTTTTAATTCTAAGAATTTTATTTGGTCAAATTTGAGATGTTGGAGTCAATCCTTGAGATGACAATAAGGTTGAATATTATATGAGTTGCATTTTTCATATCAAACTCTTGGTATCTTTATAAATTTATATCATATCTTTTGTTGGTCTAAAAATGGCCAGAGAGGTCTGGGGGGAGGGCTTGAATAGACCTCTGAACCTTAAATTTTTTTTCTCTTTTTCTATAAGATGAGTTAGCTTATCAGGAGGGTAATATAACTCAGCTAATCACTTAGCTAATTTTTGCACTCAACAGAGCACTTAACTGATCTTTGCACTCAACTGATCACTTAGCTGATTTTGCTTATCAATCTTATACAGTCAGAGTCTCAAACAATGATTCAGCGGATTTGTAAAATATTTTTCAATCAATGTTTTCAACTCAATTTGAACTTTAAAGCACAAGGAAAGTTTTACCCCAAGTTATAAATTCCTCAATTTAAAAGACTTTTCTTTTAAAGTGTTTACTTAGCTTATGAAATATGCAAGTTAAAAAATAAGTAACCAAACACAGGAATTTTTATAGTGATTATATGGATAAAATTCCTTTAATCCACTATTCCAAGTCACTTAGATCCTGGGTTATACTAGAAAACACAAAGTAATAAGTATACAATGATTGCGCCAAACAACAAATGAAATGCCCACAAGTGCGCAATACGAAATCACAAAGAAAGCATATTCTCCAAAGTTTTATCACTTCTCAAATATGGATAACAACTCCTCGCGACACTCATTATAGGAAATGGCCACTTATGTTTTTTTCTTAATTTTTATATTTCTATTTTCTAATAAAAGTTAAATGAGACTGCGAGGCAAAGTTATACACTTATACCCCCTAAACTTAAAAAAAAAAATTCCATTTCTACATTTAGCTGATTAAACCCAACGAGTCTAAGATATTATATTTTTGACCCATAAATACTTTTAATTTAACTGCGCTAAAAAAAACCATCCTATAGTGATTAAGGTTTTCAAACATGAATCAATAATAAGATTTTTCTAGTTCATATAAAATAAAATAATTTATTATAATTTCTCTTATAACTTTTTTAATATGCAATATATGTAATCGCTATGGTAAATTACAACTAGGCCACTTACAACTAGGCCACTTATGGTAAATTACAGAGGACCATGGATATCCATATGCGAACAACCCGTGCCATGGTAAATTACAACTAGGCCACTTATGTTTTTTTCTTTATTTTTATATTTCTATTTTCTAACAAAAGTTAAGTGAGACTGTGAGGCAAAGTTATACACTTATACCCCCTAAACTTAAAAAAAATTCCATTTCTACATTTAGCTGATTAAACCCAACGAGTCTAAGATATTATATTTTTGACCCTTAAACACTTTAAATTTAACTGCTCTAAATACAACCATCCTATCGTGATTAAGGTTTTCACACATGAATCAACAATAAGATTTTTCTAGTTCAGATAAAATAAAATAAAATAATTAATTATTAATTTCTCTTCTAACTTTTTTAATATGCAATATATGTAATCGCTATTCGTCATATATTCCAATATTGTCTTTCATTTAAATGTTTATATATTCGATATTATATATATGCAGGATGTCTACTTGAGGGGTTGCTGGAGGTCAAGGACGAGGAACATTTACAACCCCTCGTGTTCATATAGGTGATGCTCCAGAGGAAGTTTATACCAATGCAAATGATGAACCACTATTTCAACCTGGTGAACAAGAAGATGGTCAAGAAGATGAGCTCAATGATAATGCAGGTGGGAGAAGAGGGCCTAATCGAGGATGTCAAGCACCAATCAATCCGGAAAGTCATCCACTTATAAGGGCATCTCAAGGACAGTAAGTTGTGAAAAGATTTTATATTATTTAATGCTTGAATTGATTTTTTTTATATATATTTATAAAATGTAATATCACATTATGCATTATTTGGTCTGACGGATCTTTAGATCCAAAAGTTCCACGACTAATAACTTCAATCATTAAGGAATATTATGGAACCCCTTATCGTTCATGGTCTCATGTGTCATTGGAGAAGAAACAAATGATGTGGGAATCTTTTCGGGTAGTTTTAATTATTAAATATTTTGTTTAGTTTAAATTATAAGATTACAAGACTTACATTTTTAATTTTTAATTTTTATTGTTGTTAGGATATGTATCAGTGGGACCCTGAAGATAAAGTTGAGACTGAGGCTGCTTGGAGAAGAACGTCACAATGCATCCTAAATAACAGTCATCAACGGGCTCGAGAATATACTTTAAAAATTCGAAATCTGATCAAAAAGAGAATTGGGTAGGTCAAATACCTATATGAATAACAGGTGATGCTTAGAAGAAATTAATAGATATTTGGAAGAAGAAAGACTGGCTCAAAACATCTGCTTCTGGTAGAAATAACTATATGACTACGAAAGAAGGGATGATTTCTAAACATACTGGGGGTTCTATTCCTTTTGTGCTCCATGAGAAAATTATGGTATATGTGTTTTTCCTTAATTTAAAATATTACATAGTATAATACTTATAAATTCACTTATATTTGAATTTTATTTATTTTTGCTTAAAGGAGGAACAAAGTGGTCGAAAGGTATCCAAACTAGGGGTTTTCAATAGAACACACAAGAAAGATAAAGGAAATGGTGACTTTATAGATAATAAGTCAAGACTTTTTTCTGTAAGTAATTATAAACTGATTAAATATAAGTCAACAAAAATATGTGATTTCATTTAGTTTTAAATTGTTCATTGAATAGGAAAAATACACCAACATTTTAGTGAAAAAATATGGTAATGATGAATCCAGTCAACCTTTACTAGGTAAGGATGCATGGTTTGATGCTACTGAAGGATCAACCAAAGGAAGGCCATATGGTCTACCGTTAGAAGTTCATAGGTATGCACCTACAGAAATTACATCGACAAGGAGCCCAATCGATTGATTCAAGACTAGAAACATTAACCAGAGAGGCCGAGGAAGCCTATAAAATGGCGGAAGAGGCCAGAAAGTTGGTAGAGAAAGCCGAGAGAAGAGAAGCAGTTCGACATCATTTACAATCCACTCAAGAATCTGTAGCTAGACAGATTCAAACAACTGTGAGAGAAATGCTGCGAGAATTAGGTTACCGAAATTTGGAATTTGCTGGTGGATCTGGAGCGAAAGAGCTAGACTGGGAGGCTACAAGGAGCAATAGAAGTGAGAGAAATGATAAAGAGACATAGTTTTTTATATTAGGCACCAATATTTATTAGATTTATTGTTTCGATAGGATGATGTTCTCAATTTATTTTTGTTTTAGGTTATATTGAACTTAAACTCTTTTGTTTTTAATCAATTTCTAGGTTTGTTCTTAACTAAGACTTTAGTTTTGATTTATATGAAACAAATCCATGAGCAAAGATAATATGAATTCAAAATTCCTGAAAATAAAAAAAATTACCAAAAATCGCTGTAAGAAACTGCAATTTTAATTAATTATAAAAAACATAGAACTAATTAATCTCTACATGGATCGCTATTGTGAACTGCAATTATTAAATTTCAATAGTAGTTTCTTTGTTATTTTTCTTAAAATCGCCTCAAGAAGAGCAATTCCCCAGAACTCTGTCTCTCTTTCTCACTAAACGATTTCAGATAATAGTGCCACAAGTGCATAATCAACCAAAGAATTTTAGAGAAGTACTTACTCATATATAAATATCAATTCACCTATCTTTTTCTAATTTCAGTGTCGCATTAATTGAGATTTTAAAGAGCCATTAATTGTTTCTCTGAAACCCAGCCCACGCAGACTCCGGTGGACATTCTCGCGATATCAGCTACGTTGACAGCACCCATCTAACTTCTTCCCTGTTTCGGGAACTATAATTGGATGACCACAAATAATTTCTTTTATTCTTGGGATTTTGTTCTTTTGATTGAACATTTGCAACTTATAAATATTTGAAATTAACTTATAAAGCGTGATTGTATATGGATTCTAATTGCTTAACCTGAAGTTGTTGAAGGGATTTTGGAGAAGTCTCATTTATTGAAGAATCACAGTTGCTATCTGGGTTCTTCCGGTGATTAATTAATTACTCCTTAATTAACTTTGTTCTATGTTGTGAGGTTAACTATAACATAATTAGACTTGTAGATGTTTACAATTGTTTTTGTTCCATTGAGAGTAAGGTTTTATTGAGTCACTTGTTTGTGGAATTGTCTCAAAGAAATTTACATCATAAGTGAATCTGAAGTGTAAAAGGAATATAGCGAGAATTTGAATCAAATTAGAGAAAGTAGATAAATAAATAGAAGCAGGGACAATCATGATACTGCACTACAATTCAAATTATTGTTTGGGTCTTAAAGTAGTCTGATATGTGTATATATAGTGAAGAAGAAATGTATATTTATTCTTCTAAGTAGAAATCTTTCATAATTATGTATTTTTATTCTTTTAATGTGATTTAAACTATTTGTTTGACGTTGGGTTTGCTTGTGAATTCTTCTTTGAAATAGTTAAATTGCAGAGGGCTCGAACGGTTGAAATCCTTCCTCATGAAGTAGTTTCCCTTACTTGATCTACTCTGATCAGGTATGTATGGTTATGTATGGCTTCATATATATGATCTTATTGTTTCACTTGTACATGTACTTCTGTGTACTACGTTGTTTCACCCTTGTGTCTATTTGATAGGAAAAATATAAACTTTATGTCATAGTTATGAAAAATTCATAAGTAGTTGACATCTTCTATGTTAAATCATATATAATTATACAAGTATATTACCCCAAAAAAGAAATTATAACAACTTAATCTTTCAATATGTGGAAAGGTAAAATTTTATCTACTGCCATAAATATAAGATTGTTATTTATTTTTATTTTTATTTTTAGGGTGATTTACACTCAGACCCCCTGAGGTTTAGTCATATTACATGGAATCCCTGTAGTTTCAAAAATTACGAGGACACCCCTTAAAAGGTGTTTTTTGTAAATATTTTTACAAGTTGTAGAGGGTGTCCTTGTAAGACTTGTTAAACTACAGGGGGTGTCCTTGTAATTTATGAAAATATAGGGGTTTCTTGTAATATAACTAAAACTTAGGGGGTCTGAGTTTAAATCACCCTATATTTATTTATATAAGTATATTACCTTAAAAAACAAATTATGTAAGTAATTGTAAATTAATTAATGCTATCAAATGTACTGATAAAAATAGTATTGCCATTATACTACTTGATCCGTAAATTAAAGTTATTTTAAAATTGTATGCAGGTCCCTGAAAATTTTATTATATGTAATCTGGCCCCAAAACTTTTTCTCCATTATTAAAAAAATAAAAAATTAAAGTATTTTCTTTATGGAATGTTCGTAAACTGCAGAATAATGTCTAATGACCGTAGTTGGATGTGGAATCGGATGGACAACGATGGATACGTTAGAGATGAATGGTCAGAAGGGGTTGACAATTTTTTGGATTTTGCCTTTTCACACTCTCAGTTAGTTTCTAACCAAAAAATAAAGTGCCCATGCACAAAATGCATTAACATGCAATTTCTTACTCGTGATGATGTAACACTTCATCTTATGAGAAATGGGTTTGCTCGAGGTTATACGTTATGGTCATCTCATGGTGAAACAATGAGTAGACGATACTGTCCTGGTCAATCATCAAGGTCAACACGAGTAGAACAGTCTTCTCATGCAAATGTCTTCGTATGCATCAATGGTGCTAGATACAGCAGGCTCTGATTTTGATCGAAACACTGAGAGGTTTGAACAATCTCCGAACCCTGGTGCACAAAAGTCCTATGACTTGTTGAAAGCTGTTGACGAGCCATTGTGGAAAGGTTGCAAAACACATTCGACACTTTCTGCCATGGCTCAATTGTTAAATATCAAGTTCGAGTTCAACTAGTTTAAGGCATGCTTCAACCGTTACATGCCTGTAATTAAAAACATGCTACCGGAGGGTGATAATTTGCCGAATAACTTCAATGATTAAAAGAAATAATTGGCCAAACTCGGGCTTGGCTATGTGAAGATCGATGCATGCGTCAACAATTGCATGTTATATTACAAAGATAATGAAAATAAGATAAAATGTTCAGTATGTCAACATGCCCGTTACAAGCCAAAGAAATGACACTGAATTTCCATAATCGATGTAAAAGATGGAAATATGGGGCATCCTTCTCATGCTAAATAATGGAAATCATTTGACCGAAATCATCCTACATTTGCAGAAGAGCCACGTAATGTTCGCCTGGGATAATGCACGGATGGTTTTAGTCCTTTTGGCAAGTTCGGGAATCAAAATTCATGTTGGCCAGTGATAATTGCCGTTTACAATCTCCTTCCAGAATTATGCATGTCAGAACCCTACATGTTTCTGAATATGGTCATTCCAGGCCCAAAGTGTCCCGGAAAAAGTATAGATGTCTTTTTGAGTCCTTTGATAGACTAGTTGAAGGATTTGTGGACAGTAGGTGTTTTGACGTACGATGCATACGGAAAGGAAAACTTCCAATTGAAGGCAAGTCTTTTATGGATTATTAGTGATTTTCCTGCAAATTTTCTTATGAACAAAATGACCCAACACACTACCTAGAATTAGCTGCAGTTGTCTTTGCCTTAAAGATTTGGCGACATTATTTGTACGGGGAGAAATGTGAGATCTACATTGACCATAAGAGTCTAAAATAATTGTTCACTCAAAAGGAATTGAACATGAGGCAGAGAAGGTGGCTTGAATTTCTTAAAGACTATGATATTACTATTAACTACTACCCTGGGAAAGCCAATGTAGTCGCCGATGCCCTTAGCAGAAAGCCAACCCCAATTGCAGCTATATTGACCAAGCAACGCAAAATAGTGGAGGAATTAGAGAACTTGGATGTGGAAGTAGTGACCAGCGGTTCCAAAAACATGATGGCAAGTCTTATTTCCCAACCTACATTGATTGACCGAATTAAATTTGCTCAAGGAGAAGATCCTAAATTGTGCAAGATTCGCGAAGGTGTACAAAGGGGATTGCATCCAAGGTTTTGTCTTCATTATGATGGTTCTTTGAGGTTTGGAAATAGGGTATGCGTCCCAATGAACCCTAAACTGAAGAATGAAATTCTTGAAGAGGCTCATATGTCGCAATTTTCCATACAACCCGGTACCACCAAGATGTATAGAGATTTAAATAATCACTTTTGGTGGATGTCGGTGAAGCGAGATGTAACAGAGTTTGTGGCTAAGTGCATAACGTGTCAGCAGGTTAAGACCGAACACCAAAGAGTAGCTGGTGAGCTAAAAAATCTAGAAATCCCTCAGTGGAAGTGGGAACACATTACCATGGATTTTGTTTGCGGTTTGCCAACAACCCCACAAAAAAAGTATGATTCGATATGGATAATTGTAGATAAACTCACTAAATCAGCCCACTTTGTACCTGTTAAAAAGAAGACCCCACTTGATGAGTTAGCACAATTATACGTGGATAATATTGTATGCCTTCACGTGGTTCTGGTGAGTATAGTGTCCGATCGAGACACCAGATTTGTGTCTTACTTTTAGGGAAGCCTACAGAATGCCCTTAACACATAATTGAAGTTCAGTACCGCTTTTCATCCGCAAACAGACGGCCAATCAGAGAGAATTATAAAAATCCTTGAGGACATGTTGCGAGCTTGTGTAATGGACTTCAAGGGAAGTTGGGATAAGTATTTGAAGTTAGCCGAATTTGCTTATAGCAATAGTTATCAATCAAGTATCGAGATGGCCCCTTATGAGGCCTTATATGGCAGAAAGTGCAGATCTCCAGTTCATTGGGAGGATATTGGGGAAAAGAGAATGCTAGGGTCTGAGTTGGTGCACAGTGCTTTGGAGAAGATTCCTTTAATAACTAGCCGAATCAAGATGGCTCACGATAGGCAAAAGAGTTGGGCAGACCTAAAGAGGCAACACGTAGAATTTAAAGTTGGTGATTTTGTTCATTTGAAGATCTCACCTAAGAAGGGAGTCATGAGGTTTGGCAATCATGGGAAGTTATGCCCTCGCTATGTAGGGCCATTCGAAATCCTTGATAGAGTCGGAGAAGTGGCATATAGGTTAGAACTACCACCAAAATTACATAAGGTGCATAATGTATTTCATGTAGCCATGTTGAGGAGATATGTCCACGACCCTAGTTACGTTTTGGAGTACAAACCATTGGAAGTTCAAGAGGATTTGACTTTTGAGGAATCTCCTACTCATATAATTGTCCTAAAGGAACAAATATTGAGGCATCGCACTATTCCATTTGTGAATCTCCAATGGTCAAATCATTCATCTAGAGAAACTACTTGGGAACTAGAAGAATAGATGAGGAATAAGTACCCACATATCTTTATAAATGAGGTATATTTTTCTTACTATTCAAGTTTCGAGAACGAAACTTATTTTCAAGGAGGGGAGAATGTAATAACCAACTTTTAGATATATTATATAAGTACATATATATATTAAAGAAATAATAATACTTAAACTAGGATTGTTGGGTAACTTATATGCTTGAGGGTACATAAGTAATTTAGGTTATTATATATCTTGCGCTGCCTAACAAATTGAAGAACAAAAAAAAGGAAATGAAAAAGTGAGATTGCTGGCCTGGTATAGGTGATAAATTGCTTAGTAAACTTTATGCATAAGATTCATAATCATGTTAATTAAATTCAGACCAAAGAGAAATTAATTGTTCTTCCATTAGTGCGTAGAATTTTGTACTTACAAATGGTTACTTTATTGATATTGATAGTGAGAGTTTTATATTAATAAATATAGGATATATACAGATGTGTTTTTTGAGGAATTTGATTAATTAATTGGTCTTGACATGAACATTAAAGATATACTACCAGCTACATTACTTTTATATTATCAATAAGTGAGCTAATTGGTGGAATTGAAAGAAATCGGTCTTCAAATGTGAACAAGATACAGTAATGATTAATTCTTTATCTGAATTTGGACTAGTTGTTTATATATGGTATAACGAGTAAGTATTGGACTTAGTGTTGGGCTTCATGTGTAATTTTTGTATAGATGCATGAACTGAAGATAATTTATTAAGCCTTAAAATTTATGTATTTTAAGGTCGCATTAGAGAGTTTGGAGTTGGTTGGGGTTTCAGAAGTGTCGTAATTTCAAAGGTTTTAATGTAAGTAAGTTTGAACACTTTCCTATCGTTTCATGAGCTCGAATATAATTTTCTGAACTTTTGGTATTGTAATATTTTGATGCATGGAGATACTTTGTTACACTTTGCCAGCTCTCAAGTGCATGCGTGTATTCAGTCTACCTCTTGGACTCTGTTCTGTTCTGTTTTGTTAGTCCTCGGGGTCATCTGCGTGACCACTGTTCATGGGCTCATTTGTTCTGTCCCTTTAGACCGAGGGGTCTCTGTTTATCCATTGGGTCACTCTGAGTCACGCATGTAATATCTTATGAGCAAAACTGATTTCTGAAATATTTGCTTGGACAATTATCCATGTTCTGGCCAAAGTAATTTTGTATAAGTTGTGAAAGTTTAACTATGATGATCCAATAGGTTTCTGTTCATATTTGCTTGCTGAGTTTGCGACTCATCCTTCGGCATATTGTTATTCTTTCAGATGGTTAGTCATTCTTCGTGGAGCTAAGAAATCAAGTAGGTGGAGGTCGAGATGAAGTTTTCTTTTATTTAGACAATTCATTATTTTAATAGACTTCGAAACAATTTCTTATGGTATTATTTGTATTAGGATAAGTGGGGAAATTTTTATAGGTTCTTTTTACCCCAATTTGGTTTTGTTTTAGGATTCTCATCAAGATCTTTATTTGTCATATTACTGTCCATTTTCTTGATTTAGAGGCTTCGTGTCGCGGTTGTTTATTGCGGCGACACGGCCTGTCATGTCCCTATTCTAGGGCGTGACAAAATGGTTGGAGCACTCATGGAAGACTTGCTTGTCCTTACTGTATGGAGTCCACAAAATCTTTTATACTTTTGAAAGGAGGAAATCAATCATGGTTTGGCTGCCATCGTCAATTTTTACCTTGTAATCATCCATATAGAAGACAACATGATAAATTTCGTGCAGGAAGGGTTGAGCAAGATGACCCTCCACCATGCTTATCTGGCTTAGAAATGAAACTGCGTGTGAATTGTCTTCTAGACATCACTTTTGGCGCATTATGTAAGTGTCAAGAAATACCTAGATTTGTTGTTACTCATAATTGGGCTAAGAAAAGCATATTTTGGGAATTGCCTTATTGGCACACAAATCTTATTCGCCATAATTTAGATGTGATGCATATTCAGAAAAATATATTTGATAATATATTGAACGCGTTTGTGGATGTCAAGGGAAAAACAATGGAAATGCTAGGTTGGATTTGGAGTTATTTTGTAAAAGGCCGGAGTTGCACTTATTTTACGATGAAAGGAAAACTTTGTAAGCCAAAAGCTTCTTATACATTGGGTAAAGTTCAGATAAGAGAACTCTGAGCATGGGCTAAACAACCAAAATTCCCAGATGGATTTGCTTCAAATGTAGCTCGGTGTGTAAATGATAAGGAATACAAGTTCCAAGGGTTGAAAAGCCACGATTGTCTTGTGTTCATGCAAAAGTTGATGCCAACTGTATTTCATGATCTTCTGTCTAAACACATTTGGGAAACATTATTAGAACTTAGTATGTTTTTCAGAGATATTTGTGCCACTGTATTAAAAGTAAATCACCTTGATCAAATGGAGAAGAACATTATTGAGACAATATGCAAACTTGAGAAGATTTTTCCTCAAGTTTTTTCGATTACATGGAACATTTGCCAATTCGCCTAGCATATGAAGCCAAAGTAAGCGGGCGGGCCTGTTCAATACAGATGGATGTATCCCTTTGAGAGGTATTGACTATTTTATTTTTATTATGATTCTTTTTTAAATTCTGTTTGCTCGGAGTTTTAGTAATATGTGTGAATTTATATATTCTCCTAGATTTCTACACGGATTAAAAGAAAAGTAAAGAATCAAGCTCGGGTTGAGGGTTCCATAGTTGAAGCTTACATAGTCGAGGAAGTGTCTACATTTTGGTCTATGTATTTTGAGGCTGATGTTAAGACAAAATTGAATAGAGTTCCAAGAAATGATGATGGTGGAGACATTGTTAATATGGGACAATTGTCAATCTTCAGTCATCTTGGTCGACCCCTTGGCCAACAAACACAAGGAAGATGGCTTCATGAGAATGAATGGACATCAATGCATAGACATGTGTTGATGAATTCTTAGGAGATATTTCCATTAATAGAGTAAGTTTGTATGATAATATCATTTAATTATCTTACTAAAGAGTTGAGGATTAATGTAATATTTTTGGATTTTGAACTATTATTACAGGGAATTTGATATGAGCATGACCATATTATACCCAAAACCATAATAGCTGAGGAACTGGCAAAAATTCGTGACATTGACTTCCAGAAGTGGCTAACTAAACGTGTAAGTGAGTAGAGGTTTTTTTTACCATTTATTAAAACTACTCCAAAGTTGACAAAACTAAATTTTTCTTCAAATAGATCAAGGATCCAGAGAGGGAAATCGATGATCGCATTAAAGCGATAGCTTATGGCCCAAATTGATGGGTGAAATGGTACAATGGATATTTTGTCAATGGTTACAACTTTCACACATCTAGATTATAGGCAACACAAAACAACAATGAATAGTGGCCTTTGTGTTAGGGAGCACGTGAAATGAGGATAAGTTAGATTACTATGGCATGTTGACTGAAATCATAGAGCTGGAATACTTTAGTAAAGGTAATAAAGTCGTTCTATTCAAGTGCGATTGGTATGACCAATCTAGAAACGGGATCAAAGTACACCCACGATTTGGTCCTGTGGAGATTAATCATACCAAAATGCTTCGGACTGACGATCTATTCGTACTTGCAAAACAAGCTCAACAGGTTTATTGTAAACGTTTTCTGAGCATGAAAAGAGAGAAACGTGATTGGTGGGATGTGTGTAAAGTCAAATCCCGGAGTAGAATTAATATTCCTTTGGTCCAATATGAGAATGAGGATACTCAAACAAGGAATACTGATGCTTTTCAAGAAGAAGAAAATACGTTTCCCCAACCCATTCCTATCTCGGTTGATCCTGATCACAATTGTTTTGTCGATGATGGTGTTGGACTTTCTCAAATGGGTTAAGACTCATTTCATGATGACACAGACTCATTAATGCTTAGTGAAAGCGAAAATGATAATGGAGGGTTTGAAGAACTTTTTGATGAAGAGGAAAATGTTGAAGAAGATGTCAAGATCTCTAGCAATGATGACATATTTTACAGACTTGTATTGTTATTTGATTATTTAGTACATATTTCTTTTGCAAACATTTAGAAAGCATCTCATGAGACTGTCATTATAAAATAATATCACATTAATATAAAAAAAATTGAATTGTGTGGTGTATGGAGGAGCCTGTAGATATGTAAATAATCTTGTTTTACTAATGTGATGATGGAGGCCGATGCTAAGGTGATTATAAATATGATTAGTTGTGAACATTAAGCTATTCTCATGAGTGTATTGAACATTTTTGGTTTTTCACAAATTAATTTTTGAATTTTACACAAGAACATGGTAACTAACATTACTTGTGAATATCCAATTTAGAAGACTCATTTTCATACAACAGAGATGGCAATTGATTTATGAGATGCCACTATAAGAATTCAGGCTGGAGGTAATGCATTTTGATTTGGAGCTTGAGCAAAAGGGGCTAAGATGTTTTCTATACTATGCTCCTGGATAATATTTTCTATAACTTATTTCTATAAAGAAAGGCGAGTTAATGGAAATTTAACTCCTGTGATATTCATAATGTTTATTTTAACTTTTTGTGATTTGAAAAGAGCATTTTATCCTCTTATAATTTTATAAAAGTTTCATACGGTCTCCATGATATTTTTATATATTGCATTTTGCCTCCTTGATATTTTTATATTTGGCATTTGACCTCCCTGTGTTATGATAAATGACAGATTACCCCTCTGTGTTATGATACAATTTACCCCCTGTATTATGATAAATATGGCAATTTGCCCCCTATGTTACGAAATATTTTTCATGTCCACACTCAATTTTGACAAGTTACATTATCCGGCTCATGGGGTAAATTGCTTCTTTCAAATTTTCAAGGAGAGTAAATTGTTCTTTTTCAAGTCACAGAAAGATAAATTAAACATTATGGATATCATAGGAGGGTAAATTGCCATTAACCCCTTTAAAAGCATTCAAATGCCTTCTTAGTGTACATACATGTTCTGTGATAAGTAATGCCTACTCTTGGTTGGGTTTTTCTGTGGTTAGTTCTAGTTTGTGCTAACTTTTATAAGGTCCTATTTAAAATTTTACCAAGTGGCATAAATTTTACCGGTTAAATTTCAAAAGGTATTGATTTTAAAACGTAATTTTACTAAAAGAACCCATAACTTAATAATTTTTTTTATTCAGATTATTTTATTCAAATACAAAATCCATTTACTGATAGAAAATGATATCATCTTTTACACAGCAAGAAAAAAAAACGATATCTCCTTTACATTATCAAAATTAAAATCCCCAAAAATTGACCTAATCAGCCTCTTTTCTTTACCGTCGCCGCACCGCCCTCCTCTTCGCCGTCGCCACGCCGCCACTAGAAGCCATACATTACCATCAATCACAGGCAACTGTAAGTAAATATCATTACCCACTTATAAATTTAAAAGTCAAACCTTTTTTTTTTGCATGCAAATATTATACTTGAAGTTCTTTCAACGGTAGGGGTGGAATCGGTACGGATTTTTCAGGTTTGAGAAATTCGGGAACGGGATTATGGGATTCGCGATTCCAATTTTACTTCCCGAAACCAGTCCCGACTTGCTTGCTTCATGGAGATTCGGGTTCCCGAAATATTTCGGGAATTTGGGAAATGGGTTTGAAAATCTCATTTCCAGTATTTTGGATAGCTTTTGATTTTTGAGAGGCATAAAACTTTCTGAACTTTCAATTTTGTTAAAATTCGTTACAATTTTTTTTTAATAGCTTTTTTCAAAGATGTAATAATAATGCACTTTTATAGCACAAACAAGTTAAATTAATAAATAATTGATGTGGTTTGGAGTCAATTAGAGTAGAGTAGTTGCTTAAAATAAAAATAAAAAGTGTTTTACTGTTTTAACTTGATGAAGACGAATTACAGAGGAGGTTTTCTAGGAGAAGAGCATCTCTAAAAAAATTATGCAAAGTTTACTATGTGGGTCAATCGCTCAGAGAATTCAGGACGAACGTGGATTGGATTTTGGAATGAATATATGGGCCACTTTAATTTTATTTAGTTCATCTCATATTTTATTTTATTTGTACTCCATCACAATTCTCAACATGTTTAGTAGTGTAGACATATATATAAAGGTTCCTGTTCGGGAAGGGATCACTACCCGAATCTCGTACCGGTTTACATATTTCGGGAATTGGGTTTTCTGCAACTTGAAAAACCCGAAATTTTCCATCCCATTTGGTAAACCCATTTGGTACGGGATGGGTTCCCAAAATCAAGTATCAAATTCCCAGTCCTATTTAACACCATCCCTGAACTGCAAGGCAAGACAGCATCAATATCTTCACTATTGTAACACTACAACACCGAACAATCACAGGGGAAAAACTGTTAATATTAGAAAATGCTTACAAGTTTTTCTTTTTCCATATTACAAACACACTACTGAATAAATGTTTCAGATATTTACAAGGAATATATATTTCTTATCAATATGTGTGCATGATATATATATTCCCTATAAACATTGAAGTATGTCGAGAATCCTCTGGGGACCATAGACACTAAACGCATATCTATACACCACCAATTAAACTGAATTAAACTCGGAGTCGATAAGTAACTGAATACTAAAACCAATTTGCCAAGTTGATACGTAACTCGGAGTTAATGTTTGAAACTAAACGCATATCTATATACCACCCATTCTAATCCTAATGTAACAGGGAATAATGTGTCTTTGGCCTCTTTAATCCATAACTTGATGGTTATTATACTAATTTAATTATACCCAAAACATTGATATTATACTTTTGCAAGTAGTAAAAGTGGTCCGAAGGGAAAATGACATTTATTGTAAAATTATTTGTTGGTAATTACTTTTTATAGAAGGTTTATATTTGTATTGATTTTTAAAATTTGGTTTGTGAAGTGTTGAGTACTTTGAATGCCAACATACTGCATAGGCATAAATGTTTTATCATGTATGTTGATTAGTGTCACTTTTATGAGAAGGGATATTTTTCTTTTTTAATAGTTTTGATTTTACTGATGTTTCTTTAGACAGTGAGAATAATAGAGATGAATTCAATAATATTGAAGGTGATAAATCAAACCCGAAGCATGAACCCGTAAACAATGAGTCAATCTGGAAATTGGTATTTAATTCTTATGAGGAGGCCAGACATTTTATATAGAATAAGGTAGAAAGAAAGGATTGGACGTTCGTAAGTATCATAGAAAAACTAAACGTGGTATTCTAAAGAATGTGCAATTGGTATGTTCTCGGGAAGGATTTCGCAAACCTCCTATACAAGGTCGTGAACCCCGACGAAGATCCAAAGATGAAACTAGATGTGGTTGTATAGCTCTGTTTCACGTAGCACATGATATACGTAATGGATTTTATAAGGTCACAAATTTTGTACCCACAATAATCCATTAAAAAACTCAATCAACTGCCCATTTTTCGAGATGTAACAGGTATTGTTTAATATATAAATACACTTTTTAGTCTAACATGGATTTCTTTCATTTTGTACTCTAATAAAGTTGCCTATCATGATATAGGTGTCTTGTTAAAATTTATGTTTTAATATAGTTTGAAGTGTAATATGCACTGGATAAGATATGCTAAGGACAATATATTTTTATCAAAGTGACTTATATCGTTGTCTATTTTGATGTATAAGTTGATTGCATTGTGAAAATTGTAAGTGCTGGTACATGTCACCCGTTGAAAAGTCTCTCTTGAGTGGGTTAAGGGATTCTGGAATGAGAACTTGCAAATCTCTTGATTTGGTAGAGTATATGGAAGGGGTCCTGGAAGGTTATTGTTTACTAGGAAGGACGGATATAATTATTTAACTAAACAGAGAATGGAACTTACTAAGTATGGGGATGTGAACAATGCAATTTCCCTACTCTAAGGGATGAAGATCAAAGATGAAAATTTTATATTCTAGTACACAACCGATGACAATGATAGATCATTGACTAGATTATTTTTGGACAGATGAATTTTCAAAAGCTCAATACAGACTTTCCGGAGATGTACTTCAATTCGACAGTACTTACAAAATGAACACTTACCAATTTCCTTTAGTCATCCTATCAGGCGTAGACAACTATCGACGAAATTGTGTATTTGGAGCTTCCTTAATGTGCAATGAGAGTGTTGAATCATATATATGGTTGTTGAAGAAGTTTCAGGAAGTTATGGGAGGTGAAGACCTCGTCTCCATTTTGATGGATCAAGATCCAGCAATGCGTCATGTTATAGAAAAGGAGTTTCCAGACTCTATACATAGGCTTTGCGGTTGGCACTTATAGAGGAATTGTGTGTAGAGAACTCGAATGCCAAAACTTGTATCAAATTTTGCAGAGTTTCTTAAGAACAATATATCTATTGAAGAATTTGAGGTGAAATCGTCAAAGTTGATTGATGAGTATGGCCTATCAGAACATCCTTGGATGGTTGAAACCTATGGTAAAAGAGAAAAATGGGGCGAAGCACACTTGCGCGGGCATTTTATGGGATTAATAAGGAGCACCCAAAGAGCCGAGTCGCTTAATTCTCGTATAAAGGAACAAGGGGGTATATTTTCATTCAAAATCACTGAGTTTCTAAAGCATTTCCAGGAATTTCTTGATAAAATTAGAGTTAATTTTGTAATGGACCAACAATCATCAGAAAGAAGAAATTCAGCCTTAATGCGAACTACACTACTACACCTTCAGAAGCATGCTGCATCTATATATACTAAACGTGTTTTCTGTCTTGTAGAAATTGAAATTTTTGAGGAGCAAGGACTTGTGGTTGAAGAATCAACTAATCATGAAGACATTTTGTTTAATTTCACATTTGTCAAATATGGCGTAAGTGCTCCTAAACGACGTTTTGTGCAGATTGATTGGATCCAAGGATAGTTTGAATGTGATTGTTTAATGTTAATGTCGGATGGGTTGCCTTGTTGTCATCTTTCTTGTGATTTTAAATGTTTACAACTAACCGAGATTCCTTCTCCATGTATTTGAAAAAGATGGACTGTGGATATTGACATTGATTTGCGACTCAATTATAGACCTGTATTCCCATTCGACGATCCTCAACGCTCTAGGTTTATGCAACTATATGAAGAGAGTATAGATTTTTGCCATCCAGGTTCTCAGTCTGAATATGCCAAAGCTAAGTCTTTAAAGTTATTGCGTGCTGCAGCAGAAGAGGTAGCTTATGACTCTATAAGTAATTCAAAGTCAGTAGAAAGAAATGAAGAACTTGCGTCCTGTCATGGCTTTCGTGATCTAGTTACCTCGCATAGTCGTGTTAGTGTCCAAGATCCTGGAAAAATTAAGTCTAGAGGAGCCTCTCGTGTAAAGAGGGAACATTGTAGTGCATGTCGGTATGTGATTACAATTGATAAATTTTATATAACTTTATGTATGAATATTTTGTTATTGATTGATTTTGCTATATTAATTCAGGGAGGTAGGACATAAATCAAGCACATGCGAAAAGAATTCTGACAGAATTGTTGGTGATGGTGAGCAGCCTCAATTTCGAGCAACTGAAGAACATAACAAGAGTGAAGAAGATGATAATAATGAAATTCATAACCAACATGACACTCAAGCAAGCTAAAATGGGTTTAGTGATACTAACTTCTTCTGGACTTTACATATTACTTTTTCTCGATTTTAAATATTGTGTTTTTTCGAATTTGATCGGATGTTTGTCTCCATTTTTTGTAAAATTAATCTTCATGTAAATAATAAAATTGTTGCGTGCGTAATCGATCTAATGTAATTGTTTGTACATTCAATTCATTCTGCTTTAACTTATGTAGTAGTTTTGTTATAAAATGAGTCAACTAAGTTGTGTAAAAGTTAGTTGAAAAGAAAAGATAACACCATCTTCAAGTTTGGAAAAATTATCAAAGCTCCTCTCAAATATCAAAAACTACAATAACACTTATGTAGTAATTAATGGCTGATATTTCAAAGACCCGGCTAATAGAGGTAGTGAAACGTTTATGGTACCCTATATATATATAATAAACTGTAATAACAGACTTGATGTTTGACCAAATTACCAACCCACTTCCTTAATAAAAAACTCGATGTTTGGCCAAATTACCAACCCACTTCCTTACGACAAATATTGAATAAATTAAATCAAGAAGGTTTAATTTAAAAAGCATTCTAGTTTCTTGTTTACAAATGTGAACCTAACAAATGGAGGTTGATAGGGGGCAAGTCTGGTCGATTAGGTTACTTTGGGAATAGAGCTTTGCTTGTATTCGTTCTCGGTAATTGTAAAAATAATTAAGAAAGATAAGAGATTATCGGGTAAATAAATAGTTTCACAATTACATCTTGTTTTCGTTTCGTTTGATTTGAAAATGAAAACTTTTCGATTTTTGAGACGGAAAAGATGAAATTTTTTATTCATGTTTCAGAAGGTAATGTGTGAGTTTCTCGAATTAAAATTTCAAACCTGAATTTCGGAAACATTATTTTATGATAATTAATCAATTTAATAAAGACATATAAAATTTTGAATCAATTTAATAAAGACTTGATTGGATTAATCAAAATATTAATTATAAATTTTAGAACATTCAAACCGACCAAGAAAAGAGCCATATTAGTGTATATTTAAATTGGAAAATTTGTTTTTTTGGTACCATAGGATGAATCAATTTGCAATTTTGACACCAATGGATACAAATATGTAAAGGCAAAAATTCAATTTTGGTACCATAGAACTGGGAAAATTTCATTTTTCATACCAAAAGTCCAAAAATAACACCAGTTCCTACTCAGTCGTTTCAAAAAAGGCACTTCCGTTAATTTTCTTAACGTTTCTGCCACGTGTCCGTTAAGTCTTCGTGGGCGGGCTGGGCAAGTGGGTCGGATTCTGCCCGTTGGAACATAAAATTCAATTTTGGTACCATAGAACTGGGCAATTTCATTTTTCATATCAAATTCCGTTATGTTTTTCTTTTTTTGAAATGGTTGTGGTGATATGTTTGAATTGGTTTGTTCTACAGTAGACTAGTAGTCATGTTACTTTTTTTTTTTCATTTCATTTTAACAATAAGCTAAAAAAAATAAAATTTAATTTGCACAATTTAAATTTGCAACTTAGATTCCCAGGACTCCCGAACCCGTCCCGAAATCCCGAAATTAAAATGGGTACCCGAAACCCACGGGACCTTGGTTGATCTACCGGGTTTCGGGACTTAAATTTAAAATCCCGAAACCCAAAATCCCGTCCCAAAATACCCGAATTCCCGAAAACCAGTCCCGATCCCACCCCTACGACCGCCGACTCCGGTGGCTTTTGGTCGGAATTGGTTGAGGGTTTATGTTCCCCTTGTCGTGGAGAACTCGTACATATAAAGATCTTTTCAATCCTTTGAGTAATCTATTCGAATTTTGAGTTCTAATTTTTGAATTGTAGGTCAAAATTTTCGAAATTTCAAATCGTGATTTCTTCTTCGATTCTTAATCAAACTTCGTAATTCTTGTTGCATTAGTTTTCCCTGACCGTGGGCATCATTTTCCATAGGTTTATTGTAGCTGCCATAGACGGTTTAGCTCCGCCCAAGTGGCTGCCATAGACAGTTGAGCTCCGCCCATGACAAGAGGAACAAAAATATTCAACCAATTTCGACAAACGGCCACCGGAAGCCGGCGATCGTCCATAGGAGGAAGAAGACAGTAATTGCAAAAACAACCTGCTCAATTTTAGACAATTGCATTTCACCCCTATTTTGAAACGGCTGAGTGAGAATTGGTATGATTTTTGGACTTTTGGTATGAAAATTGAAGATTCCCCAATTCTACGGTACCAAAATTGAACGGGCAGATTAGTGCCCCACGTGCCCCTCACATGCACTTAACGGAGGAGACTAAACAGCCGTGGCAAAACTTAACGGCTGTATGATTTTTGGACTTTTGGTATGAAAAATGAAATTTGCCCAGTTCTATGGTACCAAAATTGAATTTTAGCCAATATGTAAATTTTGATACCATATGGTAAATTTGACCCTATATATATCATAAACTGCAGTAACACACTCGATGTTTAGCCAAATTACCAACCCACTTCCTTACGACAAATATTGAATAAATTAAATCAAGAAGGTTTAATTTAAAAAGCACATGTGAACCTTACAAATGGAGGTTGATAGGGGGCAAGTCTGGTAGATTAGGTTACTTTGAGCATAGAGCTTTGCTTGTATTCGTTCTCAGTAATAGTAAAAATAATTAAGAAAGATAAGAGATTATCGGGTAAATAAATATTTTCGAAATTACATCTTGCTTTCGTTTCGTTTGATTTAAAAATGAAAACTTTTCGATTTTTGCGACGGAAAAGATGAAATTTTTTATTCATGTTTCAGAAGGTAATGTGTGAGTTTCTCGAATTAAAATTTCAAACCTGAATTTCGGAAACATTATTTTATGATTATTAATCAATTTAATAAAGACATAAAATTTTGAATCAGTTTAATAAAGACTTGATTGGATTAATCAAAATATTAATTATAAAATTTAGAACATTCAAACCGACCAAGAAAGAGCCATATTAGTTTATATTTAAATTGGAAAATTTGTTTTTTTGGTACCATAGGATGAATCAATTTGCAATTTTGATACCAATGGATACAAAAATGTAAATTTGATACCATATGGTAGATTTTCATTGCAACTTTGGTACCAAACCCATTTTTCTCTAAAATGAATGGCAATTTACCCCTATGAAATATATAATGTTCAATTTATACCCCTATAATTTGAAGAAAAAAAATCAATTTGCCCCTATAAAAAAATTAATAAAGCAATTTATCTCTTTCATCGGAGAGTGTAACTCACTTGCCGAAACTAAGAATAGATATGAAAATTATTTTATAATATATGGAAATAAATTGTCACATTCATTACATTGATACCAAAATTGCAAATCCATCTATTTTATGGGTACCAAAAAAGAAAATTTTCCAAGTAATCAAACACTTTTAAAATGTCATCGGAAGAAGTATTTTAAAATCCTATACTAAGTGAAACTCTTAATTAATTGGTACTCTTTATTGCCCAGTCTATTAAAAAATTACGAAAAATCACATATTCATTCACGTACAAGTTGAACAACAAGAGGATAAAAAAAAAAAAAAAAACATCCACGTTCTTTTGCAAAATTTCAAATAGCTGAATTCCTTTCCTTGTCCGGAAGAGCAATTTGTTTGGAGGTATGGAAGACAAACTAAAATCAAGTATGGGAGACCACATCTTCTAAATTTTCTATTGCTGCGTTATTTTATTAATAAATAATTTAGATATATTTTGTTAAAATATTTCTTAATGATTCTGGGTTAATTTGTAGATTGCTAATGGCAAAAGATGTATTGGAAACTCATCTTTTCTCCAGCCCATTGCTATATTAGTAATAGTAGTACAATAAATATAAATTTTTTTTGGAAGAATTACTTAAACTACCCTAAACTTCAACGTAATTACACTAATCACCGTCTATATTTATGTAATAAAATTTTGAATAACTTTATAGGAACTCCGCCATTAAGAAGCCACATGGGGGTCTCAAACGAGCACCGAGTGAGAAACATTTGGAAGAGAAGCATGCAAATCCTAACCTTGATGTTAAACAAACTCTTTCCCCAATACCATCTACGAAGACATTGTTTACCATGTCTCCCACTACGAGTTTTCTACTTGGGCAACCCACAATCAAGAATAGGAGCTTCAACCGAACAACTTCGAGTCCAAACTCCATGACAAAATGTTGAGTGTAATATTAATTATACCCCAGTGATTAATGATATTTCGTTTTCGGTATACACATAATCATTAGTCAAGTCTGGCTAATATAATCCATACTAAGCAATCGGGGGACAATTTTGTTTTCGGTTTACACGTAAATAATCAATCAGGTCCAGCTAATATAAGCCATACTAAGCAATTAGGGGACAAATCTAGCGAGAGTAAAGACGATTTTACTGAAAATGTTGGTATTACAATCATCCATGCATTAATCTACTATTGTTTATATCAATAATCCTATTAATATAATATTACTTTGTTATATTCTTCATGTCAACAAACAAATTAATTATTTGACAACTTTGGCGTGCACAAGGATCAAAACTGGACCATCGGACCTCTCTCCCAAGACATTTCGAGGTTAATCAATTACTAAGCACATAACAAAAAATAACTGTACAATCTATGGGATTCGGATCAATAAAAAAAGTCGGGATAAAGAATATGAACAACGACTTATTATCATGGTTGGTTGATTGTTTTGACCCACTATACAAGATTATGAATTTACTTGGTAAGATAGTGCCAATTACGTTGGAAACGATCAAATGTGCATTTGGGATACCATCGAATGGTTTTTCGCTACCAAAATCTGAAAGTTCCCTGAGAGGGATTATTGTATGGTATATTGTTTGCACACAACAGAATAACTATGGAATTGCTGGGTTAAGTAGACAAAATTAAAAGATGTGATGCATACGGGCCAGAGTTCGAGGTCATAGGTTAAGTAGACAAAATTAAAAGATGTGATGCATACGGGCCAGAGTTCGAGGTCATATATATGATGTTTTTATTTGCTTCGGTATTGTTCCCACGATAAGGAAACAAACTTGACATGGATAAATTGAATTTGCTTGTCAATTTGAATCAAATTCACAAGTTCAACTGTGATATAAATAGTGTCCGGCAAGCCAATTGTATGGCTAGCATTTAATGTAATAAATGAAGGAACTATTCAATTTTGATTAAGAAATGCACTTTATTATATGGTCAACTTTATCTTATGTAATAATTATCTACGCATAAGGATAGAAGTCCTTAGATCACAGGGCTATGGGACAACCCGTGGACTGATCTCCAAGGCCGTGATCTAGAACATATTCAAGAGTCGTAGAATCCAATCGAGATAGGACATCGTTGGATTCGGTTAGACTCTCACTATTGTGTATACTCCGATGAACTGGAGAACGCTGGAGTCCACGAGCGTGACTGGGATAGTCGATACACATAAGTGGGTGACTTGTTGGGATGGCAAGTGCACTGAATACCCCAATTAGGAAATAACTCACCATGGAAGCGGTAGTCGCATTCGGGGTTGAAGTTATTCCAATTTACGATAGTATACGAGGAATGATCCCTAAATACTTGAGGTTGGTTTATTTGGTACGAGAACGTCTATACTTAGATGTGAGTTCCGACTGACTGGATATTACCAGAAAGTCTCTGTGGGCTCATGTTGGGTATGGAGGAACTCGTATGCAGGTCATATCATCAACAAATGATCCATTGACCTGATTTGATAGGTTGAGAATTTCTCCTATGGATTTCTGTGAAAAATTAATTTTGGTAAAAATCCTTGGCCAAGGTATCTAACGACTTTATGTAAGTAGCTCATAAATATTAAGTCAAAGAGAATTATTTCGAGACCAGAATGCATAAGGTCAAGACAAAAGAAAAGGGAACCGATGAAAAGTCCATACCCTTAAGTCTCGACTAGGAGATTGATCGATGAAGAGATTATGTCGTATTTGGTAATTGTAAATGATAAAAGGTTCACTGCATTAATTCACCAGTGATTGGGCTCCATGGGCTTGTGGCCAGACATCGACCGTGGAGTGTGGGAGAATTCCCAAATTGGTAGGGGTGCTAATTTTGAAATGATCAGTCGACAGAGTGTTCGACTGATTTAGAGTATTTAATGCTCGAATAATTAAATGAATATTTAATTATAACCAGCGGCCAATTATGTGGTGAACCTATGGGGGAATACACAATACCCATGAAGCGAAAGCGAAGGAAAGGGAACAACTAGGTCGGTCGAATCGACTGGGTCGATTGGGTCGACTGGATCATAAATCGACTGGGTCGATTTAATCAACTGGGTCGACTGGGTCGACCAAATTGGAGCAAAATGGATCCGATTGGAATTGGATCAAGATTATAAATTAAATTGGAACTTAATTTGCAAGCTAATTAATTAAGTCAGATTTAATTAATTATAGGAAGATTTAATTAAATAGACTTAGAGTCTAATTTATTTAATTGGGAGAGTGATTAATTAATTGGGCCATTTAATTGGGAAATTAAATAAAACCTAATTAATTAATTAAACTGGGCCATGAATTAATTGGAAGACTTAGTCTTCTAATTAAAAGGGCTATGGCCCATGTAGGATACTTGGAGTCCTAATCCTAGAAGGATTAGTTTAATTAGACATCTATAAATAAGAAGCTAGATGTCATAACTCATACACAAAATACAAGAGCCTGAAAAGTCAAGTTCAAAAAAATTCTCCCTCCCCTCTCCCTAGTGAAATCGGCCGAACACCCTTCTTCCTTTGGAAGAATTTTTTGATTTCGTTTTTGTTCCAATCTTGTTCCCTAACCCTAGATTTTAATATATCCTGTGTTCTAGCCGATCAGGATATATTATTTTTCGTGATATTGTGGTGTATCAACTCATAGAGGCGCAACACGTGGGGCGCTGTAGCAGGGCATTGGATCGACCAACCCGAGGGAGAAACCTGACTTTGTTCGTTGACTGGATTTGCAGGGAGACAGGTATAACATGGATCTTGTTATTAATGTCATTTATTTTAATATTCATATATATACAACCAGTGTAGTATCCTGACAAGATTCCGTAAGAGGTCCTAAAATTATTAAATTCCGTTGTGCCTAATGCTGTTAAACTTACCGAATCCCAACAGTGATATCAGAGCCAACTCTAGCTTTGTATATATATGAATTTGCAAATTCTGTGTTTTAAATCATATGTTTGATTTATGTATGGCTAGTTCTTTAACTATGAATGTTTTAGGACATAGATCTGTTTAACTTGGAGTTAAAGTAAAGAAAATTTTGATTCAAAATTGTCACGTTAATTTTATTTTTGGATTGGGATTTTATTAAACTGGATCTGTTTTTACTTAAATCAACAAGTAATCGAACAAAAAAATTTTTAAATTGGATCCAACCGCGGTGGCACGCGGCGGTGCGCGGCAGCGCACCGCGGCTGGGCGGCCACCGTGAGCTGCTGCCCACGGCAGCATTCGAACAGCACGCTGGCCGCGCGTGCAGCACATGGCAGCAGCCTACGGGCTGCCAGCCGCGTGTTGTCACGCAGAGCCGCCTGCTGCCTTGCGCTGCCACGAGCAGCCGCCTGCTGCCTTGCGCTGCCACGCGCAGCAGCGGCTGCTATGAGGCAGCCCACGGGTGGACTTCTTGGCCGCGCGTGTGCTGTCCACGTGGCAGTCTCCGATTGGCCTCGACACTGGTTGATTCCCGGTTGGACTCTAATTCTGTCTATTTTGAAAATTCAGAAAATCTTGGAGATGTGTGAGATTAGGAAACTTGGAGTTTTGGATAAGGTAGAAATTTTGGTAGATTTGAACACTACCTTAATTAACTAATCTAGTCAAAATAGGATTATCTTGAGAATCTTGGAAGATTTGGATTTTTGGGAAACTTAAGAGTTTTGGATAAGATAGGAATCTTAGAGATTTGGAACTATCTTAATTAACCAACTTAATCAAGATAAGAGTTGTAGATTACTTAGAACTCAAGTAAGAGTTAATTAATCTTAAAGATTAATTGTTAATTCAAATTTAATTAACTTGGATAATTTTTATGAATTAAAATTAAAGGAGCCGATAAATTTACATTTATGCCCTTATGTGAATTTATGCATGTTCTTGAGTGAATATGTGGATTGGTCGATTTTTCCCCTAAGCCCTATGTAGTTTTTGATTTATTTATTTTATGGGTTTTAATTAAATGAGCCTGATTGGTGCCCTTGCCTGCACAAACAAATGTAATAGAATAGGGTCATTTTTGTAAGTTAGACTTAGTTTAGGCTTGGAGCCAAGAAGACCTCATGAAGACTTGGAGATCCACATGGAAGCCCATAACCTTGGAGGACATGGAGGCCCAATCAAGGAGGATATTACAAGAAGGCTCATGATGTATGGGTTTGAAAATTGTAATAGTTAGGACATTTAATTTCCACCTTAGACTGACCAATTGATCCATCACATGGCTCGTGATGTGTCGCATAGGATGGGCAATCGATTAATCATATCTTGCTAGGTGATGTATGTTTACTTATATTCTTTGATGTATGTCTTGCATGCTTAGAATAGATCACGTAAACAAGATAAAGCATAATCTGATGAGACCCCGCACAAGAATACTTTAAAACCTCCAATTGAACTTTAAACCTCAATTAGAATATTAAATCGAATAACGGGCGCATAAGAATAGTGTCTATGGTCCGACCCTACCCAATTACTAGGTCTTAGGCATATTGTACGAATATATCTAGATGTCTCACGAGTCGTGGGTCGAGCTATAGGAAGATGATATGTCTATTGCCTCGATGCATGAGTTTAGTGCCAAGGGAGGGGATAGCAAGGATTTAAGCGCTGTCTCACGAGTCGTGGGGTGTCTAAAATTGAACTATTTCTCTCCACGAGTATTGGACAAGATTTAACGCTAGTAAGTATGGATGTCTCACAAGTCGTGGGTCCATAATGAAAAATGAGTAGTCGACCACCAAGTAAATCGAATAGTATGGCCAACGAGTCGTGGGTACTAGGAGATTGCATTTGGGCCTTGAGCCCGCTACGATATTTTAAATTCCCGAAACTTATGTGGGGGCATAAGATTTTGATTAAAATAATGGGAGTAATTTACAAATAAAACCCATGTTTGTAAATTGTGCATTTTAAATTAATCTTTCGCGTATTTATTTCTTCTGTCGTCTTTTTGCAGATATAATGTCAAAGAATCCGATTTCCATCATACTTGAACAAAACAAATTGACTGAACCCAACTTCCATGACTGGGTCAGGAACCTTAAGATCATTCTCGCTTCTGAAAAGCGAGGTTTTGTCCTTGATGGGCCCCTCCCGAAATTGCTCAGGATGCCGATGATACTGAGAAAGAAACCGTAGATCTATGGCTCAACGATGACTTGCAGTCACATTGTCTCATGTTGGCATCCATGTCGAATGAGCTTCAAAAAGTAGCACGAGCATATGAAGTCTGCTTTTGAGATCTACACGCACCTAAATGGTCTATTTGGGGTGCATAGTAGATACGAGCGGTATGAAACCGCCAAGGCTCTGCATCAAACGAGGATGGTAGAGGGTACTGATGTTCGTTCTCACTGCATCAAGATGATTGGGCTTATTGAAAAGCTTGGTCAACTTGACGTAAAGATGGACAAGACCTACTGCCAAGATATAATCCTCCAATCGTTGCCGAGATCATTCGAGCAATTTGTATTGAAGTACAACATGCACAAGATGGATGTTGAACTTCACGAGTTGGCTAATATGCTCGCCACTGCAGAGGCTTCCATGAAAAGAGAGAAGCCAGTGATGGTTGCAACCTCGACCCAATCTAAGTCCAAAAGGATGAAGAAAGGAAAGGGGTAGGGAAATGCTCCTTCGAGCAAAGGCAAAGGACCATCTGGGCCCGTAGGGAAGGGAAATAAGTGAAAAGCTTCTGCTGGTGAACAAAAATGTTTCTACTGCAAGAAACCTGGACACTGGAAGAGGAACTGCAAAGAGTTCTTGGAGAGCTCGAAAGGTATATTCCTTGTTGAAGTTAATTTGTCAATTAACTGTGCATCTTGGGTGTTAGACACTGCTTGTGGTTCTCATCTTTGTAATGATTTACAGGTGATGGGGGGCAACAAGGCCACTTAGGCCAAGGGATTGGATCATGAGATTTGGCAATGGAGCTAGAGCTGCTTCCGAGGTCATAGGCGAAGTGGAGTTAGATTTAGGTGGTAATAAAATAGTCCTTAGGAATGTTCTTTATGTACCTTGTTTAGTGAAAAACATTATTTCTATCCCTGTTTTGGATATGAAGGTTTTAATTTTACTATTAATAAATGTTCATTTTCGTTATTCATGAATGATAATTTATTTTTCACTGGTACAAAAATATGGACTTTATACCATTGAACCACCTAAGT
The DNA here is from genome assembly GCA_003313485.2 of Penstemon barbatus. Taxonomy (NCBI): domain Eukaryota; kingdom Viridiplantae; phylum Streptophyta; class Magnoliopsida; order Lamiales; family Plantaginaceae; genus Penstemon; species Penstemon barbatus. Next base: position 48,990,573 of record CM064881.1, on the reverse strand, counting down.
TAGTTATGCACGCACAACAAAACAAAAGAAAACAAGATAATGAAATATCTGCCCAATTTTGGCACGCTCGACTTGGACATATCCAAGTCAAGGATTAAAAAGTTAGTATCATAAATCAATCGCATTGATGAAAATGCCAACATGTAAACCATGTCTAAAGGGTAAAATGGCTAAGTTGCCGTTTAAAGGAAACTCTAAGCGAGCCAAACAAACATTGGACTTAATACATACTGACGTATGTGGACCACTAAGAAAAAGTGCCCGAGGTGACTATGATTACTTCATCACTTTCACTGAAGACTATAGTCGTTATGAATATGTGTTCTTGTTGAAACACAAGTCTGAAACCCTTGAGCGATTAAAAGAATTCAAGATGGAAGTAGAGAATCAACTTGGTCATACAATAAATGCTCTTCGTTCTGACCGAGGTGGAGAATTTCTTAGTAACGAATTTCTAAATTATCTTGTAGAGCATGAAATATTATCGCAGTGGACTCCTCCTGCAACACCCCAATTAAATGGAGTAGCAGAGAGAAGGAATCGAACCTTGATAGACATGGTTCGATACATGATGTGTGCCACTGATCTTCCTCTTTCATTTTGCGAACATGCCCTCCTCACGGCAACGAAGATACTGAACATGGTACCTTCTAAATCCATAGAAAAGACACCATACGAATTATGGTTTGGCAAGGCACCCTCATACGCATTCATGCGCATATGGGGATCTCCCGCTTATGTTAAAAGCTAGTGGGAGATAAATTGGAAACTAAATCCACTTTGTGCAAATTCGTGGGGTATCCAGAAAACTCAATAGGATACGAGTTCTACGATCCTACAAGACAAACTACGTTTGTCTCAAGGAATGCACACTTCTTGGAGAAGGATTTCTTATTGGACAAGAAGGAACACAATGTAGAACTGGATGAGGTCACTGAAGCTGAAAAGGCCGAAAAGGTCGATCAAGCCGACACATCACCACAGGCAGTGCAAGAACAAGAGCATGAAAGTGCACCAGAAAGTACACCGATACTTCGTAGGTCAGAGAGACAACGTAGAGAACTCGAGAGGTACTACGGTCTGCTGCACGAGACTGGACAGTCTCTAACCGACCCAATGACTTACGAAGACGCTATGCTAGAAATAGACTCGGGAAAGTGGCGCGAAGCCATGGAATCCGAATTGGACTCCATGCACTCAAACAAGGTCTGGGCCTTGGTAGATCCACTAGTGGGAGTGACTCCCGTGGGTTGCAAGTGGATCTATAAGCGAAAGCTTGGAGTGAACGGAGAGGTAATAACCTACAAGGCGCGACTAGTGGCAAAAGGATACACTCAAAGGCCAGGCATCGACTTTGAGGAGACCTTCTCGCCCGTCGCAATGCCTAAATCCATTCGAATCTTGCTGGCCATAGCTGCGTGGTATAACTACGAGATATGGCAGATAGATGTGAAGACCGCCTTCCTCAATGGAAACATTGATAAGGAGATCTACATGGAGAAATCGAAAGGATACGCATCCAAAGGAGATGAACAAAAGGTGTGCAAACTCCAGAGGTCCATTTATGGACTGAAGCAAGCTTCCCGAAGTTGGAACATCCGTTTCGATGAAATAATCTAAACTTTTGGATTCATCCCAAACGTGTTCGAACCTTGCGTGTACAAGAAGATCAGTGGGAGTACAGTTGAATTTTTGGTGCATTACGTTGATGCCATTCTTCTCATTGAAAACAATGTAAAGGTGTTGTAAGAAACGAAAGCATGGTTATCTACACAATTCTCAATGAAGGATTTGGGAGAAGCATCTTTTGTACTGGGTATAAAGACCGAGATAGATCAAAATGACTGCTAGGCCTCTCCCAATCACAGTACATAGATAAAATACTGAAGGGATTCAGTATGGAAGAATCCAAGAGAGGATTGCTTCCGATGAGACATGGAATTGCACTCTCTAAGTCTATGGCCCAAAAGACGCTTGAAGAGAGAAGCAATATGTCTCAAGTACCATATGCATCCGCTATAGGAATCATAATGTATGGTATGTTATGTACTAGACCAGACGTAGCATACGCTTTAAGCGTTACAAGTCGCTATCAGTCTGATCCAAGTGAGCAGCACTGGATAGCCATAAAGGTAATTCTGAAGTACCTAAGAAGGACTAAGGAATTGTTCTTGGTATACGGTGGAGGAGAATTCAAATTGGAAGGCTTTACAGATTCGAGTTTCCAATGTGATGTAGACGACTTCAAGTCGACATCTGGATACGTGTTCTGCCTCAATGGTGGTGCGGTAAGCTGGAAGAGCTCCAAGCAAGACACTACTGCAGATTCAACCACCGAAGCAGAATACATTGCCGCGTGTGATGCAGCAAAGGAAGGTGTTTGGATGAAAAACTTCATCCAGGAATTGGATGTGATAACTAGCATCGTTAAGCCCGTTACTATCTACTGCGATAATAATGGGGCAATAGCCCAAGCAAAGAAGCCGAGATCTCATCAGAAATCCAAGCACGTACTCAGACGATACCATGTGATAAAGAGATATCATTGGTAGAGGAGACATTAAAATGGAACGTGTCGACTCAGAAGATAATACCGCGGACCCGCTAACGAAGCTACTGCCTCAAAAGGCATTCGAGAAACATCTGCTAAAGATGAGACTCAAAAACATAAAAGATTGACTTTAGGACAAGTGGGAGATTGATAAAGCATTTAATGTAATAAATGAAGAAACTATTCAATTTTGATTAATAAATGCACTTTATTATATGGTCAACTTTATCTTATGTAATAATTATCTACGCATAAGGATAGAAGTCCTTAGATCACAGGGTTATGGGATAACCCGTGGACTGATCTCCAAGGCCGTGACCTAGAACATTTTCAAGAGTCGTAGAATCCAATCGAGATAGGACATCGTTGGATTCGGTTAGACTCTCACTATTGTGTATACTCCGATGAACTGGAGAACGCTGGAGACCACGAGCGTGACTGAGATAGTCGATACACATAAGTGGGTGACTTGCTGGGATGACAAGTGCACTGAATACCCCAATTAGGAAATAACTCACCATGGAAGCGGTAGTCGCATATCGGGGTTAAAGTTATTCCAATTTACGATAGTATACGAGGAACGATCCCTAAATACTTGAGGTGACAGGGTTTATCTGGTACGAGAACGTCTATACTTAGATGTGAGTTCCGATTGACTGGATATTACCAGAAAGTCTCTGTAGGCTCATGTTGGGTATAGAGGAACTCGTATGCAGGTTCATATCATCAACAAAGGATCCATTGACCCGACTTGATAGGATGGGAATTTCTCCTATGAATTTCTGTGAGAAATTAATTCTGGTAAAAATCCTTGGCCAAAGTATCTGAGGACTTTATGTAAGTAGCTCATAAAGATTAAGTCAAAGAGAATTATTTCGAGACCAGAATGCGTAAGGTCAAGACGAAAGAAAAGGGCGATAAAGTCCATACCCTTAAGTCTCGACTGGGAGATTGATCGATGGAGAGATTATGTCGTATATGATAATTGTAAATGATAAAAGGTTCACTGAATTAATTCACCAGTGATTGGGTTCCACGGGCTTGTGGTCAGACATCGACCGTGGAGTGTGAGAGAATTCCCAAATTGGTAGGGATTCTAATTTTGGAATGATCAGTCAACAGAGTGTTCGACTGATTTATAATATTTAATGCTCGAATAATTAAATGAATATTTAATTATAACTCGCGGCCAATTATGTGGTGAACCTTTGGGGGCATACACAATACACATGAAGCGAAAGCGAAGGAAAAGGGAACAACTGGGTCGATTGGGTCGACTGGATCAAGTAAATCGACTGGGTTGATTTAATTAACAGGGTCGACTAGGTCTACCCAATTGGAGTAAAATGGATCCGATTGGAATTGGATCAAGATTATAAATTAAATTGGAATTTAATTTGCGAGCTAATTAACTAAGTCAGATTTAATTAATTATAGGAAGATTTAATTAAATAGACTTAGAGTCTAATTTAATTAATTGGGAGAGTGATTAATTAATTGAAAATTTAATACATCCTAATTAATTAATTAAAGTGGGCCATGAATTAATTGGAAGACTTAGTCTTCTAATTAAAAGGGCCATGACACATGTAGGAGACTTGGAGTCCTAATCCTAGAAGGATTAGGTTAATTAGACATCTATAAATAAGAACCTAGATCTTGTTCCCCCTATATCTTAATATATTTTGTGTTCTAGCCGATCGGGATATATTATTTTCTGTGATATTGTGGTGTATCAACTCATAGAGGCGCAACACGTGGGGCGTTGTAGTAGGGCATTGGATCGACCAACCCGACGGAGAAACCTGACTTCGTTCTTTGACTGGATTTGCAAGGAGACAGGTATAACATGGATATTGTTATACAACCAGTGTAGTATCCTGTCAAGATTCCGTAAGAGGTCCTAAAATTATTAAATTTCATTGTGCCTAGGCTGTTTATCTTACCGAATCCCAACAAACTGGGCTGCGGTGGTGTTGGTCGGTATTGTATATGGAATTACTAAATACAAAGCAAATAACAACTCATATGTCATAGGTTGCATGTTAATGTTACTATTGAAGGTAATTTCATACACAATCTCTTGAATTTTAAATAATTATGTTATATTAGTCATTGAGTTAATTTTAATATCACATTCACTAAAATGTGCAGATTGTATTCCTCTTGGAACTAGTAGACCATTACCCTAAATATGGGAAGATTGTTTATTCAAATTGTCCACAAGTAGAACAATGACAGCAAGATGAAGTCGTGAATATATGAGATTTTACTCAAAGAAAGGAGGTCATTGGAACAATTTGGTGAGTACATGTAAATGAAACATATATCATTTAGTACTAGTTGTAATATATTGCAATGTTCAATTAACCAACAATTCGTTCTACTAATGTAGTCATGGCATGAAGGTGCAAATATGCGACCTTTTGAAGCCAAACCAAGTGATAATTTTTTAGATAATTCAATGTCACAAAAAAATGTGTGGTGAACCCACTCAAAATATTGGTGTTGGAAGCTCAAACTCAATGGAGGAAGAATACTCGATAATGCATTATAATAGACAGCTGAAATACGTACTCAAACAAAATGCATAATTGAATCAAAGAATGATTGAAATGGAGACACAATTGATTGAATTATTGAGTGACGGAAAAATTGGTCTCATGAACAAAAGACTAACAAATTTGGAGAACCATGTGAACCACTTCTTGAATTCTGGAAATTTTGTTAATTTGGGTGTCATCACTGAAGATTTGAAAAAGATAAGAGACGACATGTCAAACTTGAAACATCAATCTTTGGAAAATGTTAATGAAGGTCAAAAGTTGGAGAAGGAAAAAAAAACAAGTCAGTGAAACAAAATCAGCAACATTGCCGTACAACATTGGTACCACAATGCATTCGAAAGATGAAAGGGTCATAGATTTTGAAGGGAGGAGACGCATGGTCAAAGAATTGATTGTTTTGAGATACTTTGCGAATGCCTTCTCACTGACAAAATGGTGGCAAATTTCATATTCAACCCAAATTTCAGAAAGGAGTATATTTCCTCAACAAATCAGTTGCATACTAAAACATAACTATTAATATATTGTACATAAAACTAGTTGTGGATTTTGGTGATTACAAAGAACGAACGCTAGTAAATATCCAGTTTAATTCGGGTTATATTAATGAGTACTGATATTAGTTTTATAATACAGGTGGTTGACTGTGTTGCTTATCTGCGTTGGTCTGGACGAACAAGAATCTTTAACAACTATGACCATTGGTTTTGCCTGCTATGTTTAGTGTATGTTCCAAAAAAAAAATGTCATATTAACGTTTTTTGTTTTGGACTTTATAGTATCCTTATACCTTATTGTTATTATTACATTTTAGAACATGGTTCTCGTGACAAAATCCCCATGACAATATTCATAGCTCATAAGACTATATTTGGTGCATGTGAGCGTTTTCGGAGTCAAACATTTAATTGTCGAAAAATTGACATTCCTATGAATGACCAAGGATCACACTGGTACATGGTCACGGTTGACTTCGAACTCAAAAGTATCACAGTATATGACACATTTCATAGTTCGATCAGTGACGCACGTAGGAAATTAACAGTCAAGATAATGGTAAGTGATTGTGCGACTATGAATTATTTCATAAATTGTCATTGTGCAAATGAAAATTCTAGTACTTATATTTTGATTACTTATTATATATCTTATGATTTTGTGTATAAAGATGCAAAAGTTGGAGAAAATTACCGTTTCTAATGATAAGATGAAATTTAGACAAAAGAACTGATCAACTGTGTTCGAATACAACCATTCCAACTTAGTACCTCAACAACAAAATAGGTAAATACGCTTATTTGCTTCTTTTTTCTTGTTATTCCTTTTTCTTTTCAGACTTAATTCTTATCTAAAACTTTATATATTTTAATGACAGCTACAATTGTGGGCTTTATTTGTGCCTTTGGATGCTACATCCTTTAGTGGTTGATCGTGTATTGACCGAGGTACCAATATAATTCAGATTTAACATTGTGTTGAAGCTTATATATTTGATTGTAATTGTTTACTTATTGTAGGAAGAGTCGGTGGAACTACGTACAAGACTGGCCGTAAAGCTTCACACAAGCAAAGAAAATAAAGTAGAATGCGGGTACTATACTTCTATCCTTATGTCACGTTTTGCGGATTGTTAATTTAATGAACAAATTCGTATTCATAATGAGGTTTAACTATGTTGCATTTTTTGCTGATATATATGCTGTGGAACTACTAATAGAGGAAGAAGGAACACAAGTTTATTTGTTCATCGAAGACTCATCAAAGCTAAATTTGACCTACACAACATCTCCAGCCTTTTCCTTGAACATTAAGTATTTCATAGAGGGTAAATTGCCTTTAACTTTGGAGAAAAATGGATTTAGTGCCACAGTTGCGATGAAAACCTATCATGTGATACAAAATTTACATTTTCATATCCAATGATACTAAAGTTGCAAGTGGTCCTATCCTATGGTACCAAATAAGCAAGTTTCCCTTTTATGAAATATTTAATATCACAAAGACAAGCATGCAATTGGTTTTAATTATATATACTTAACTCTCATATTCCATAACATTCGTACAAAAGAAACCACAACACATCTTAAGACAAAGACAATATGTACACAAAAGAAGTTTATAGTATATGCTAAATATATAACTAATCCTGCATTTCATAATGTTCAGTTTCCTAATATTAGACAGTTCATCTCAAATAAGGCCAACATGCTTCTAATGGAGAAAATGTAAGAGTTTTATGCACTTTGCAGCTCCAAAATATGGGAAATAGGTACTTTGCATCCCTGAAACTTAAATTTAGCACTTTACACCCTCAAAATATGAAAAATACAGCACTTTGCACCCTCTTCTATTTTCAGACAAAAATTCAAGGGCAAAATAGATAATTCAATTTTAAATCTTTGGCACTTTGCACCCTCAAAACTTGAGAATTTGGCACTTTGCACCCTCAAAATAAAACTAGCACTTAACATCCTCTTTATTTAAGAATAAATCAGCAACTTGCACCCCCGAAACACAATAAATGGGCACTTTGCACCCCCAAAACACAATATTAGCACTTAACCTCAAATAAAAAAAAAAAAACTCAAACCCATGAGATTTTCCCGCAAAGTTGATCACTGGAGTGAAAAAAAATCCAAGGCAAAATAGGTAATTATTTATGGGTCTTTGATATTTTGAAGTAGACAATGGGTCTTTGAGAAATTTACTTGTATTTTATTTAGCTATTTATGGATATGTATATTCATGAAAAGAAAGATGGAGAGATAAATGAGTATTCTAGTATTTATAATTGTATTTTGCAAAATTTAAGGAGAAAAATTAATAACCTATTTTGCCTTAGATTTTTTAACCCCGATGCTCAACTTTGACAAAAAAAAAACAAGAGTTTTTTTTAAAATTTGAGGGTGTTAAGTAGTAATTTTGTGATTTGGGGTGCAAGTTGCTGATTTGTTCTTAATTAAAGGATGTTAAGTGCTAATTTTATTTTGGGGGTGCAGAGTGCCAAAGATTTACAATTAAATTACCTATTTTGTCCTCAAGTTTTTGCATGAAAATAAAAGAGGGTGCAAAGTGCTGTATTTTTTATATTTCGAGGATGCAAAGTGCTAAATCTAAGTTTCAAGGGTGCAAAGTGCCTATTTCCCATGTTTCGGGGTTCAAAGTGTAAAAAACCCAAAATGTAACTGATGAATCATCAAGAACAAGTACAAGCTAAGGATCCATTTTATGTTCCAATTGGGCCAATTACAAGGGCAAGATCCAAAAAGCTCAATGAAGCATTTAACGGGCTAATTCAGAAGATATGGGCTGATTCTAACATGCATAAGTTTGGCCCAAAAGAAGATGAAGTTGGTTTGAATTTAATCCAAACAATATAATCTGATGGCTTTTGGAATTCACTAAAGTTACTTAATTAGAATTACGTCTTTTGGGAAAGAGAAGCTTTAATTAGGCTTTATTTATATCAGATTATATATATATATATATATATATATATATATATATATATATATATATATTATATTAAGTCTATATAGATAATAGTCAAGACTTCTCATATTTCTAGATGTATTTGGAGGTTTCTAGGCACCTTTTCATATCCCAACACTTATGAAAATGTGTTCGCTTTAATTATTATGGTTGTAGACTTGTTCCAACCTTATGTATAAGTTGTTTTGTTAAATGTAATGGGAGATATTTGGCTGAAAATATAAAGTGAGTTTTTACTCCTCTTTTGGTTCTTCATTGAACTTCAGAACTTATCAAGGTTTCTTCTTGTGGCGTTCAAACTTGAATACTTGTGGTTTGCGATTATTCATAATCGTTGAGTCACAAGTTCACTACAGTCTGGAATACTTGTGGTTTGTGATTCTTTATAATCGTTGGTCACAAGTTCACTACAATCAAGAATACTTGTGGTTTGCGATTCCTTATAATCATCGGGTCACAAGTTCACTATCGTTATCAATTTGATTTTAGTTTGGGATTAAATTGAATCTTCTTATCGAGGTTCGCATCAGTAACATAGGATGTGTCGGGTGAGCTTCTTTCTTGTGAATCGTCCTTCTCAAAGCTGATGTACTTTTGGCTCAATATCTGGATATTTTCTAAACACGAATTTTTTTTGGAAAACGCCAAACAAACAAGCCCTTGGTAACTCCTCCCTTTCTGCACCATTGGTATTCCTTGCGTCTTCTCCATTTTTAGTGCTCATTTTAATTGAAAGCATTATGTACAACACACAAAAAAACTAAAAATATTCAAAGTTCTATTTCAACCAAATATAGAGCATCTTTACCCTGCTTTCAATTTTTTCTTTTTATCGGTCATCCTTCCCCACTTACAGCTCCATTAATTAAAGTGTTGTGAGTTAATTTCTTGACAAAATATATGTTGCACACACCATCTCAAATATGAGAACAAAAGAGAATAAATCACAATGTTTATTTTAAGAATAAAATAAGTAAACCACCAAAATTCATCATAATATACTTAATCTACAAGAACTCAATCAAGTAAAAAAAAGACAAAAAATTCAAGGAATGAATTGTGAATCTTAATTTTATTAGTTGACCCATTCATAGATGTAGGATAGATAATTTTTAGATAACAAGGGCCCGGGAAATTTTTTGGAAAAATGATTCTTTGGATTAACCCAGAAAATTAAATTAAATGAAAAATTTGAGGAATAATCTTACCAAAAATGGAGGAAAAATTAAAATGAATTCAATCTATCGCCTACAGCTTCAGATTCATTAGGTGTGGAGTGATTCGAAGGAAAACAGTGCCGGAAAGGAAGAGGTTTTGCCGGAGGGATAGACTGGAACAAGGAAATTTGAAGTTTCTTTCTATCCGGCGCGACAAGTGATTCGAAGGAGAACGGTGCCGGAAAATATTACGGGCTCGCCGGAGGGAATGGGAAGAAGGAAATTGGGTGTTTCTTTCATAAAACCTTCTAAAATATTTCGCATAAGAAAAATGTACAGAATAGAAAAATAAATTGTGGGGTTTTTTGGGAAATTATTTGTAAATATTTCAAAAGAGTTACTGAATTTATTGAGTACGATAACCTGTTGTACAAGTCACCCTTAAAAAAATAAATGATAGATTAAAAAATAAATATGATTCAATAATAATTAAAGAGGTACATAATGACTACTTAACACAAGTGGTACTAACCATAGAAAACTCTTCTTGGTTTTGGCAATTTTTTCTCATAGTTATAGGTTACATATACAGAATATGGTATTAGGGGATATTTTGACTAATGTCTTTCTAAAAGGTATTTTTGTCAAGTAATAAAATGATGTATATGTACCCGAAAAAAAAAACTAATTAATAAATAAATTGATGATGTACTTTACGTAATTAGTACAATTTGAAAGGAAGCATTACCTTTTAATTGATATATATGAAGTTATTGTAATAAGAGAGATCCTTAACCAAGAAATTTAATAACAAAACTCACATTTCCATTCAAAATGTAATTTAAGGAGACTTATTTATGGACCAAAAATCTATTCCAAAGAACATTGTTCGATAATTTCTCAAAAGGATAAAATGTTCCTCCGTGTTTTTGGTAAAACAAGCAAATTGCCTTCATTTTGATGTTTATATTTCACAAATTGATAACTCTGTGAAAACAGTGTTATCAAGTCTATTTCCTTAACCCAGTCGATTACTTTTACTAGAGTTTTGCTAGAATCTTGGGCAATTTTAGTTGGTTTTGTATTTTATTCGTTCGAGTCATCGGTTTGATTATTTTGTGCATGAATTGAGGCATTTTCTTATATATTGTCTTCATATTTGTAGGCTAAGTTAATGTTGATCTAAGGACATGATTGGAAGTGAAGACAAAGGGATAAAATACCTATTAGGCAATATAACATGGGGTTTAATCTCCTATTATACATAACAAATGAGGTTTAAGTGCTTATAAAACATATCACATGAGGTAAAATGGATGAATTAATGTTGTCAATATCAAATTGGTTATTTTTCACATTATAGGGTTTGCAACACCTTCACGAGGAAGGAAGAAAATACTCGCATTAGCATAATAGTATCATAGAGGGTAATATGCCTATTTTTAATATTACAAATGGGCAAGTTGGCTCATTAAATATATTAGAAGGGATAACTTGGCAAAAACCTAATAATATGCAAATAAATAAAATACTTCAAAGTTCAAACAATCACATATCTCAATATCACTGTTTATGTTCCCAAAATTATCCTTTTAAGTTTAATTTATGAACTTGAAAAATGCTAAGCAATAAAATCTTATGTCAAGATGATTTTTTTTTTTTTAATTCTAAGAATTTTATTTGGTCAAATTTGAGATGTTGGAGTCAATCCTTGAGATGACAATAAGGTTGAACATTATATGAGTTAGCATTTTTCATATCAAATTTTTGGTATCTTTATAAATTTTATACCATATCTTTTGTTGGTCGCCAAGTGATTAGATGAGATCTAGAGGGGGAGGGGGGTGAATAGACCTCTGAACCTTAAAAAAAATTTCTCTCTTTTTCTATAAGATGAGTTAGCTTATTAGCAGAGTAATATAACTCAATTGATTTTGCTTATCAATCTTATACAGTCAGAGTTTCAAACAATGATGCAGCGGATTTGTAAAGTATTTTTCAATCAATGTTTTCAACTCAATTTGAAATTTAAAATACAAGGAAAGTTTAACCCCAAGTTATAAATCCCTCAATTTAAAAGACTCTTCTTTTAAAGTGTTTACTTAGCTTATGAAATATGCAAGTTAAAATACAAGTAATCAAACATAGGAATTTGTATAGTGATTATATGGATAAAAATCACTTATTCCACTCTTCCAAGTCACTTAGATCTTGGGTTATACAAGAAAACACAAAGTAATCAGTATACAATGCTTGCGCCAAACAACAAATGAAATGGCCACAAGTACGCAATAGGAAATCACAAAGAAAGCATATTCTCCGGAGTTTTTTATCACTTCACAAATATGGATAACAACTCCTCGCAACACTCAGTATAGGAAATCACTCAGAGGACCTATACTACTAAGTTATATCACTCACAAAGATGGATATAAACTTCTTCTCTTTACAGTTGAATGTCACTTAGACACACAGAGATTTGATCTTTGTTCATCAACAATTTTAGCTTCGTCAACAGATGACTTCGCTTGCGATCAGACGACTCAACTGATGGATCTTGCTCTAAGGATATGATCATTGTTGGTCCCAAGTGGTCAGATGAGGTCTAGAGGGAGGGGGGGTGAATAGACCTCTGAAAATTTTAGACTTTAAAAACTTTCAAGTCGTCTGTCAGCAGACTAAGCTTATATAAAACAGTAAGCTGACTAAGCTGATCGTGAACAAATCTTGAACACCAGAGTTGACCACTCTTCTGATAACTACTTAGCTGATTTCAGCAAAAACCAGTTTTAAAACAGAATACTTACAGCGGGTAATTTAAAGTGTTTTTCACAAGTAGACTTAGTCTTCTTAAAGATTTTATCCCCAGTTTTTGAAACTCCGTTCAAAATCTTTAAACAAACAATTCAAAGTGTTAAGATATGCAATTTTGAGATATGCAAGGAAACTTATGCAAAATAAAACACAAAGAATTTTTATAGTGGTTATATTGATAAAAATCCTTTAGTCCACTCTTTCAAGTCACTTAGATCTTGGGCTATACTATAATCACTTAGATTACAATACACTCTACTTACGCCAAACAACAAATGTAAAGGCCGCAAGCTCGCAATAGGGAATCACAAAGAAACACCAATCCACTGAAGTTAGATCACTCACTTAGACGGTTCTACACTTCTCACAACACTCAGCTAATACATATTCACTCAGAAGGATGTATTCTTTTAGCTTCAACTTGGTTTTGTCAAGAAATGACTTCACCAGAAGAGTGAGCTGTTCTTCAGACTTAGAGAAATTTTGCTTCGGGAATTTTCTCAGAGTTGTGTTGTTGTGTATCTCCAGCTCTTGAAATCAGCTCTATTTATACTTGAATTTGAAAAATGGCCGTTGAAGAGAGACATATTTCAAATCCAGAGCATGGTCCCCCAAAATCTGGAACGACTACCTGCACTGTACAGTCTACTGTACTTTTATGCAGTCGTATTAAATGCACCTGCTGATCCGAGAATAACTTCAATCATTTGCCATTAATACCATTCTCTTGCAGCATTTATTACACAAGTGCATTTATTACCGTTGGGCAGACTTCTTGATCATTTCCACTCTGCTGATCGAACCAACCCTTCTAATAGATACTCTGCTGATCAAAACATGAACTCATCTGATTTGAGTCAGCTGATAATCTACCCTTATGATTCCGAATTCAGCATAAGATCAGTAGTCTTCTGGACCTTGAACTTTTGACCCTTCTGATGTCTTCTTACTTGGTCAAAATTCTTCTAAGGGATCTAAGCATTCCATACTTAGCTGATTATGATGTTTTGAAAATCATCAAAACCTCCCTTATCATCTTGTCTTCATTGCACTTCATCTTCATCTTCATCCAACAATCTTGATTTGTGCAAGTCTCTCTTCAATCTCCAGTCCCTGGTCTATTTATATTCTTTGATATGTTATTCTGCCCGTTGAAGGTTGGCAAAATTGATTTTTAGTCCTTGAGCAACGGTCATAATTTGAATGGTAAATTTTGCAGACTGTCGCACTGTACACTGTTGTACGGATATGATCACTGTTGTACGAATCTAAAAGTCACATTAAATGCACTTAGCTTGTTACCGTTGGAGAGCCTACTGACCAACTTCACTTCGCTGATGGGATTACTCTGCTGATACTCGGCTGATGGCTACTCTGCTGATTCAAGAATAAACATATCTATCTTGACTTGGCTGATAATAACCAATCTGATCTATCTGATATCCCACTCGGCTGATTCGATCACATAGCTTCCAGACCGTGAGATAGGTTTCACTAAGCTTTTCAGTTCTTAGTTGATGACAACTCTTTTATCCTTTTAATCTTTAAGATCATTATGGAATTTTTTGTCATCTTCAAAACCTTCTCCAATATTAACCAACATCTTTCAAAATCACACATTTGATATCAAAATTGTCCTAACTTTTTCTAATTTAGGTTTGACCATTAAATCTTGGATGGAAAAGGACATGTGCCGCGCATGTGTCCGTTAACTTGCAGATAATAAAAAAAAATAAACAAAATAAAGAACACAAAATTTGGCCCTAAAAATTTGACGAAGAAAGTAAATGTGAAAAGAGTAATTAATTTTGGTATTAAATGTGTCTTTTCTGAAAGTTGGGTACCAAATATTTAAAGTAGGTAAAAGTCTTGGTATGAAAAATGCATTTCCTTCATTTTATTTTTCATTTTTGTTTTTTTTTTTATGCGAGTTAATGGACATGTGCGCACATGTCCTTTTTCATCAAAGATTTAACGATCAAACCTAAATTGAAAAATATTGGTCAATTTTGGTATCAAATGCGTCATTTTGAAAGGTATGATATGAAATGTATGAAGGTACCAAAAGTTTGGTATGATAAGTGCAATTTCCTCAATTATTATATCAAGTTACTCGATACTCGATTCAAGTTCGATTAAGCTTCATTCATTATTTTATTATATATAAAAAAATCCGTTTCTCCAATTCCAATGTTTAATTTGAACTAAAGTCTATAAACTAAAAATTGATCAAATATATATAAAATAACTATGAAACAACTCGATACTCGACCCGAGATGGTTCGATACAAATTTGTTCAAGCGCGTTAGTTAAATAATAAAACCAAGGTTAAACAAAATTTTAAGTTTAATATAAAATTTAAATAAAAATGAACAAGGTAACGTTTGAGTTCCTCACTATTTTAAACCTATAACTGACATTATATTTATATTGAAATTCATCTTCTTCTTTTCTTTTTTCTTTTTCTTTTTAATCAAATTGCTACTCCAAAATTTTTCCAAAAACACTTCCCTCTCTTTTCTTCTTTTAGTTGCTCAATTATTCTCCCAACCTCCACCCCAATATCATCATTCAACAGTTGTATTTTTTCTTTTAAATTTCTTATCTGATGGATTTGGTCATTCGTACAAGCTGTTTATATCTTTATTCTTAGTTGATAGAGGGTCATTTTGGGCTTCCACGATTTAGATTTGAGTTCCCTGTTTCATGTCTAAAGTATTTGATTTTAGTGATAAGGACTTTATATATACATGGTTTTGATTTTTATTTATAGAGAGGATTTTAAAATTGACCTTTTGGAAAGTTTAATTTGTAAGAATGACCTTCAGGGGCCTTTTACTGTAGGAGTGATATCTGCAATAGTGCCTTCTATTTCTTCGTTTTTCATTTTAGTATCCTTTATGTTTATTTAAGTTTTTTTTATTTGTTTTCTATATGATATATTAATTTTTGTTTATGCAATTCATATTCAAAATCAGTTTTTCGTCTTTCTATTATATTTATTTTAAATTTTATTATGTTTGGGGTATAAGATTGAATTTTTAGAAATTGTACATAAGATAGCATATCCTTATTATGTTCAATTTCTTCGTTAGTTCTTTGTAATTTATCCTGTATTTTCTCCATTTTCGTTGCTTGGCTCTGATACCAAAAATTGGTCAAAGGCAGCGGATATTTGTTGATTACTTATTATGCACGAATTTTTTGCTTCTTTTATTCTTTTCTCTAAATTTTTTTATTCATCTTATATATTTTAGTACTAATGGCCGTTGTTCTTAAATATTCTAACCTTTCGTTGTAGTGTTTGATTAAATTTGATATTTCTTTGCACTTATTTTCTGGATTATTATTCGTAGTTTTTCTTTTAAAAACTTACTTAAATCTGATATTTCTCTTTCTAATCTTGTATATTCACTTTATTCTTTCGTAGACTGTTCTAGTTTTTCTAAAAGCAGTTGTTTTATGTAGGGCTGTCTGAATGAGATTGATTATTTAATTTGATTACTAGTTTCTCCTAATGTTATTTCTTTCAGAGGTAATTTCTTGATTTGGGCTATTCCTTCAAATAGTTTATCCAGATAAATGGATTCTTGATCCAAAAAGTTTATGCTATGATGGCTGTTGGTTAATGCGTATTCAACTATATATGTTAAACTATATGGTTGATCTCCTTCTTCCATTAAATCTTTTCGAGTAAATTTGTATCCTAAACAAATACTATTATCTAAATTATTTATTGATAACGGGATTGCATATTTAATTCCAAAATTGAATTTTAAAGTTATATAAGCTAAATTCCCCATTGTTACTCCTAAAACTGAATCTTTAGTTTCTTTTATTCTTCCATCATATGCTATTAAAGCTATTGGTTAATTTATTCCTTCTTTAAAAGTGGATCTAATTAATACTTGTATAGTAGCAATTTGTATGTATCCAATTTTACTTCTATCCATTTTATTACGAATTCTTTGTATTCTAGATGCTATTTGTTCACTATCTATTAAAGGAATTATAATAGTCATCTGGTGCTTTTTATATCTATAGGTAGTTCTTGGGTGAATAATCCGTGATATGTAACATTCTTTCTTTTTAATCTTTCAATTATTGATTTATTAAAATGTTGTCCTTCCTTTAAATTTAATTTTGCTTTTTTAGTTTTTTCTATTTTGTGTTCAATAATTGATTGAGCTGAATATGTTCCAATAATTTCTTCTTGTTCTAATATCTGTATATGTTCATCCATTTAAAGATTTTTGTTTATTTCATAATATGGTAGCCTAATTCTAGGAATGCCTATATTGTTTATTGTTATATGCTTAGAGTTTATTTGATGACTTATCTTTTCTAAAAAGTCTGCTCCTAACAAAACAACTGCTCCTACATTATTTTTGTCGATATAGATGGATAGCTTAAAGTTTAAGTCTTCATGCAACATTAGTTCTATATAAGTTTGTTTACTACATTCTTTAAATCCATTTATGGTTTCTATTTCTATAACTGGTGCTTCGACAATCATTGTTGAATATTTTAGGGTGAACGTGTGAGAAAGATGCTCATGTATCAGTAAGAATAGATACTATGCTTTCTCTATTGAGTACTCCTAATATATGATACTGTAAATGATTGTTAGTAGAGACCAAATATAATTCTATAGAACTCATTTTTTGCATACCTCTAAATATCTGGGTAAAACATAAATCATTTTTGTAATAAAAACATATTCAATATCTATGTTATTATTTTGCTGCTTATTTTGAATATTAAAACGTGTCATACCTCTAAGAGAGAAAATAAAGAAACGTTTATTGATATTATTTCACATTCTGCTCTTCAACTACATAGATGATACATATTTATAGGCAGATTGAATGAATTCCGTCCACACATTTCAAACCGAGTGAAGGGATAAGAGTCCCTACACCTTTATTAAAGTAATGACATAAAGTAAAAAGAGGTACACCTATCTAGAGTAGCTACATTATTATGTCTCGGATCTACTATTTATATTTTGTTGTTTTCTGCTGATATTTGCTAATCCTTCATTACTCCTGCTGACACTTGCTAATCCTTCATTATTTCTGCCGACACTTGTTAATCTTCTATAATTAGGTCTTCATTCTTCTTGCTACAATAGCTGCATACATGTCATTTGAATGGCTTTATCTACTGGCATAATTTTTCTTTTCCTTCTTCACTTAATTTATCAAAAACTCTCATGATCTTCATTAATGCCTCTTCAAAATCCAGAAGAAATTCAAACTCTTCTGGTCTAATCTTGTCTTTAATGTGAGAATATATCATTATAGATTGATTTTTGTAGTTAATTTTATACTTGGATTCATCTGTCATTTTTTGAAGTTGTACTAATATTCCAAATAATAATTGATAATTAGTATCTGAAATGTCTTCTTTTTCCTGAATGGGTTCATCTCTTAATGGATACTGACCATTTGATATTTCCATATTGACCAGTGAATATGATGGTACTCGGATTTCTCCAAAATGGATATGAACCATGAATTCTTAAAAAGACTTCTCGGTCTTTTCCAAAATTTTGTAGTTATTTATAGTCTTTATTACTCCAATGCTTAGTTCTTGGATGATAGTATTTCCTCCGTCGATGTATATGGTGTCCAGTAATCCATAATGAAAAAATCTGTAAATCATTAATGGGCTAGCTCCGCTTATGATGACTGCTTTCACGCTAAATTCTTTGACTGTTGGATAGAAGAATTTGTTTAAATCCTCCTCCTTCCAATTTCTAATTAAGTTTAAATGATACTGGAAATCATCAAAACATAATAGCTTTATTTGAATATGGTCTTGTCTGGTTGGTACTTGGGTTAACTTTGAGATTTTTTCCAATATCTGCATCTTTGTTAATTCCTTCGGTGGTTCAACCGCCACTTTTTTGAAAGTTTGGTCTACTTTTTTTAGCTCTTTATTAGTTGCCACTGCTTGCTTAGCTTCTTCTAGGGTGCCATATGATTTGTAGATAATTTCTTTTTTCCCCATAGTATGCATTGGTGCCTTGTGCCATTCATCAAAAATAGCGTTCTCCATTGGTCCGTTAAATATTACATAAAATGTTTTTCGCTTACTTGATGATGATCCTTCTGTTGGTGTTTCTATCGATGCTTCCTCTTTTGGTTTTTTATTTTTGTCTTCTTTGTCCACCACCCTTAGCTTGCTAAACTCTGATGGTTGGTAGGTAGGGTCAAACATTTGAATTGCTTTTTCGATGCTTTGTAGTTTCAAAATTTTTGCTTCAATATTTGCTTTATTTTTCTTGCATTGATTCTTCATAGTAGTTATTGCTCCTTCCATGAGTCCTGAAAAATGAATTTTACATAGGTTTGAATTCTCTAGTAAGTGTATCGGCTATTATATTTTTGGTGCTTTTAATGTACGGATTTTGGCTGGGTATCTTGAAAGTTCTAATTGTCATCTAATTAATCGTCCTTGATTGTAATTGGCTTTTAGGTTGTATCGAATAAATCCAGTTAAATAGGTTGAATCAGTTCGAAGTTCGAACTCTTTAGGTAATAGATCGATTCTTCATTTTTTGAATGTTTTCAAACAGGCTAAGTTTTTTTTTCGTGGATGGGGTATCTTTTTTCTGTTTCTGTAAAAGTTCCATAAATATATCTGCATAATGTTTCTTTTGATTTATTAGACGATAGACCATTCATGTTAGTCATAAATGAGGTATCCTCTAAACATTGAAGGTTTTTGATACATTTTCACCATTTAAGGCTTTTAATACATTTTCACCATTTAAGGCTTTTGAATACCTTAATGCTTCACTTGTGTTTTCTTTGTCAGCAACTTTCTTAAAAACCATATCTTCTTTTTTTAGTACATTTGATACATCCCGACCATATTTCATCTGAAGCATCTGTTTCAACTATTATATAGTCATAGTTAGTTGGATTGTATAGTCTTGGTAAATTTTTGGTTTCGTCTTTTATTTTTTGTACAATTTTACTGTCTTCCTGTTCCCAAGACCATTGCTTTTTTGTACTAATTTTTTCTTTTCTTTTGCAAAATTATTTAAAAATCCTAATTCTGATATATAATTTAGACAACCAAGAAAATGTTGTAGTTACTTTCTATCTTCTAATTTATTTGGAACCATATGTAATTTTTCTAAAACATGTTTTTGTAATTCTATTTCTCCATTTGATTTTATAGTAGTTCCTAAAAAATCAATTTCTTGTTTGCAAATCTGTGTTTTTTTCTTACTTAAAACTAATCCTTTTTAACGCTTTAAAACCAATAAAACTTTTTTCAAATGATCTTCTTTGTTTTCATTACTAAAAATTAATATATCCTCAATGTAAACTAAACAAAAATCCTCAAGACCATCGAGATTTTTGCTCATATATCTTTGAAATATACCAGCTGCTTGCTTTAAACTGAATGGTAACACATTCCATTCCTAATGCTTTTCTAGGGGACAAGTAAATGTGATTAGTGGTTTTGTATCTTCATGTAATCGTAGTTGGTAATATCCAAATTTGGCTTCTAAGGAGCTAAACCATTTCACATCTCTAACTCTTTCTATAATAGAATCTCTCCTTGGTAATTTATGTGCATCACCTATTGTTGCATCATTCATTTTTTTTATAGTTTATAACCATTCATTTTTTACCACGTTTTATTTCATTATGATTTTTCTACGTAAAAGGCTGGTGCAGCATGTCTACTTTTACTGTCTCTTATTAATTTTTTATCTAGTAATTCTTTAGAATCCTTCATAAATTATTCAATATCTCGTTTTGAATAAGGTATTTTATTTGGAACATTTACTTCATGGTTTTTATCTGTTAACTCTATTACTACTAACTCCTCAATAGTATTTATTTTGACATCTAAGGGGTCTTCTGAACAAGTTTGTTCTAGCAAATTTTCTACTTCCCTCTCGATCTGACTCTTATTTTTCTTGTAGAGTAAATAACGTATTTCTTAATAAATTCATAATCTGAATCTTTATCCTAGAGATATTATCTTTAATAGGAATTGTTATTATTTCTTCTTTTTGTTTTAGTTTTCTTATATAGGGTGCTCTAATATCTATTTCTTCTAACCATTGCGTGAATGGATAATAAAGCCTTAGAAAATTGTTTCCTAATATTATATCAAATCCTGATTCTTGCCTATAGAGAGAGGGTATCATAAAACTATATTTCTTCTTATTTTTACTTTCAATTTTTATTTGATTAAAATAACTTACTAGATTAATTCTATGAGTGCTTCCATCTGCGATCATTATTTTAACTGGTCTCTCTGTTTCTTTCCAAATCAAACATTTTACTTGTTTGGAGGAAAAACTAATACTAGCTCATGTGTCAATGTAGGCTGAATAATAATTTCCTTTTAATTCTATTTTTATAAATGTGAAGTTTGGTTTTTTCTATTCCGAGTCTGATGTTTCATACTCGCTATCTGTTTGTAGCATAAATAAATCTGATATATCTGATTCTATTGGTTCTAAATTCTTTAATTCTGCTATCTTTAGAATTTCTCTTTTATGGCTATTTTTCTTTTTTGGGCATTCATTTGCATAATGTCCTTCTTCTTTGCATAACCAAAACCTACATTTTTTCTTTCTTTCCGGACAGTATTTTTTAGATTCTTTTTTCCTAAAAAATCTTTTTGGTTTCCTTTTAAACATATCTTTATATCTTTAAATGGTTTCTTTTTCCATTTATATATTTTGTAATATTTCTTTGCCTTTTCACATCCATATTGTTGTGGAATGTCTGGGTTGTTGCTACAACACATTTTAATATATGGTTTAATTACTTTTATTTTATTTATTCCTGTACATTTTTCTACTATATATTCTTTTCCTACCAAAATTGCTCCTCCTAAAGTGTTGGCAATATTTCCTTTTTCAATTCCTGCTTTAAATCTATCTAGACAAGATTTATTTATTGGATAAGGTAATTTTGATATGAATAATTCTTTTTATTTGTTCTTGATCAGATTGTTCTAGCATGTAATAATACTTTGAAAATTCACATAGTTTTCCTCTTCGCACATATTAAATATTTTAATGTTATCTAAATGCCATAGGGCTTTTTGCCTAATTCTTTCGGATGTTTCCTTTTTATATTCGTTTACGTCTTGACCAACAATTTCTTTCCAAATTCTTCCTACAATTTTCCAGAAGAAATCTTCTGAACTTATAGATGAGTCTTTTAAAATTTCTTTTTCTAAAAAGGTATGTTCATATAAGTAATTAAATACATTTCCTTTAGTTTTATATAGAATTAAATTTCAAATTGTGTCTTTTGTAGCAGTTTTGAATACTTCATCTGTTTGTAGTAGTAAACTAATTTGATTTGCCCAATCTTGGATTACTGATTCGATGCTTTTAGCGCAATTTATATCTAACACTCCTTGTGTTACTTTTTGATAGTGTGGTATATATCCATCTGGTATCTTTTTATATTTTCCATATTTATTTCTATAATAACCATTATATTCTGTATTATTTTCAAAATGCATTCCTTCCCACTCATGCCATTTTGTATTATTTAATTTTCTTTTTCTTAATTCAGGTTTTATATCTGGCATTTCTTCTTCTTTAGTTCCACTATAATCACATTTTTCTATATATGCTGGTATTGACTCGTCTGATTCGTACCCAAAGATTACTTCTTCATTTTCTATTTTTTCTACAAGCTCAGTTTGAGCCTCTTTTTGTTCATCTTGTACTATTTCTAACTGATCTATCATTCTTCTAATTTCTTCTATTTGTTCTTCCATTATTTTAATAAATTCTTTGGTGGTTCCAGCTCTTTAAATAAACTAAATATTTGTTCTTGCTTTTTTATTAGAATATTTTTACTTTGTTCTTTTACTTTGTTCTAATTCAAAAACCTTTGTTCTAATTCATAATCTAGATTTTTACTTTTTTCTTTAGGTATATTTTCTTTTTCTTTGAATTCATTATAAAATTCGTCAAAAACATTGTAAATTTCTTCCTTTTTTAATATTTTATTTATTATGCCTAATTGTTCTTTTAATCCAATAATTTCTTCAGTTATTTCTATTAATTGTTTTTGTAAAACGGCTACTTCTTCTGTCAGATCCATTTAAATAATTAACTATTGGTTTGTTTTTTCTTTTCTAATTCTAGAAGGACTTCTCTTGTAAATAGGGGTTGATATGAGTATATTGCACAAGGTATTTTTGGAAAGAGACATTTGAATAAGGTCACTAAGGCAAAAAACTCTTATATGATTATAATAGAGAGAATTTCACTTTTGATACCACAATTATACCTACTTTAGGGATTTGATACCACAACTATTTATGTCGACACATTTGATACCATATCTCAAATCAACTTTACACATTTAATTTAATACTTCCGTCAAATTAATGACGGAATTGTCACGAGATTGTCACGTGCCCGTTAGTTCTCGTGAAATCTGAATTGAGAATTTCACTTTCTGATACCACAATTATACTTACTTTAGGGATTTGATACATCAAATATTTATGTCGACACAGTTGATACCATATCTCAAATCAATTTACACATTTAATACTTCCGTCAAATTAATGACGGAATTGTCACGAGATTGTCACGTGCCCGTTAGTTCTCGTAAAATCTGAATTTGGGGGGAGACCCATTCAAGGTGGCATCGTTTATGGGGGGAAATTGCTATGTCAGTTGCCCCAATTTCATTTCATAAAAGACGGTCACATATGCAGAGTCCTGATTGTCTTCCTCTTCATTCACAATCACAAAAGCAAAAATGTCTTTCTCTTCAACTGTAAACTCCAGGCGTTATTTCAGCACTGAAAGGGTGCTGACGTGTTTTTGTCAAGAAACCACCATTCTCAAGACTTCTTGGACCAAACTTCAAGTTGGTCCCTACAACTTCACGTGATATATTTTTAAAATAGTTTCTTGAAAAATGTCGATCCAAAATAACCTATTCTTTACAAATTGGGTGTTTTTTGCAGGGTTTATGAAAACACAAGGAAGTTTGACGCAATCAAAATTTCAAATGATAGTTTCTTGTAGATTTAACATAACACAGGGGATTATCTTGCATTTTATCCCACGGAAGCAGGTGCATAACATCTTTTATTTATCAGCATAAATATCTTGTTATAGCACGTGCCAAGAAAAGAATCCAATGTTTTTAAACACCCTTTTTGTGAATATAAAGAAGTTTTAGAAGTCGTGGACAAATAAATTGGTGGTTGAACTCGATCAGCCCTTGCATCTAGCTGCATTTTTCTCAATCCACGTTTGTACTATATGGAGAAAGAAATTCTACATGTGCAGTTCATAAATTTGAAGTTTGAAACATAAAAAAATTATAGGGGTCTTTTTAAAAATGATTTAGCAATAAGATTAAGATCAAAGAAGTTAACAAGTGAGTTATATTCTTATTATATAATATCAAAATTTATTACTGGATTATAATTATTTTACTCCATTGAATAGTGATTATATTTACAGATCAATGGTAAGATACATTTGATAGTGAAACTCCAAACCTTAAAAACATTGCTCATCTATTTATGACAGACAATATGGAATTAAATAAACGTAATTCTTAGTTTCTAGCTGCCCTTTTTTATATGCACAATTTATTTAACTTGCCATTAAGACGTTCAAGTGTAAAAATACAATCAATCAACGTATTTTTCACGTTAATTAATAGATATGTTAAGTGAATGTATTTTAGTCCAAATTTGAATAAATTTAAAAATCTACATCGGTGGGGCCGAATGTCACTAGCTAAACATATAAACTGTGAACATTATAATTGTTTTTTCATATGCAACTAACTTATTTTCTTGTAAAATATAATATTGGAGAATTGATTCTATACTAAGCAATTGTAGGATGAAGAAGGAAGGATTTCGTCAGTTTGAAGATTTGAGAGAATTGGGAAATTAGGGATTTTAATTGTACACGATTTTTTCTCTCTTTTCTTGTACATATTATTTATTTGTTTCCTTATTTTTTATTTCTGTAATTATTAAGTGTGTTTACGCTTTTACTATTTGTACACAACCGCCTTTCCAGCTTGCTATATAAAAAGGCTGGGTTCGAAACTCTTTGTACACAATTTTTACAATTAATAAAATTTTACAAAGTTTTCTTCTCTCTGCTTCAAGAATCAATCTTTACAGTTTATTCTTTCATCTTAATTTCCATCTATGAATTCCATAGATTCTAACATGGTATCAGCTTGATTTTCTCTTTTCTTTTCCGCTGCAAACACAATTTTCATCTTCTTCAAAGAGTTCTGTCTCTGTTTTCTTGCCTGTTATACAGGGGTTCTTTGCCTCTATATTTTTCATTGTTCTTCAACAGAGTTCTGTCTCTGTTTCCTTATCTCATCTACACAGGTTTCTTTCCTGTTTTTCTAGCAAATTATGTCTTCAGACTCCAGTCTTTCGTCTTCGGCCACTGGTAGTATAAGATACAAACCTCCAATAGAGGATCCATCATCACCATATTTTATTCACCCATCAGATGGACCAGACCTTCTTTTGGTTCATAATAAACTGGTTGGGGATAATTACTGTTGGGATTTCATGGGTATAATTGTCAACTACAACAGTGCGGAATTTAAAATTTTTGTTTATACTCCAAATCCCAGGGAACACTTATTAGCACATATGAATAAAGGTTGAATTTAATTAAAGCATGCATATACTAAAATTAAATAGGTGGTAAAAGCCATTTTACCTCACCACAGGCAAGGTGGTGGTTTCCTCCGGTCTTCGGTTGTTCACTAGAGCACCCCAAGTGTTGTGCCTCTAGAGATAGTCCACACCAGTTGGATTTGAGTGACTTCGCGAAATCCCCAGGCTCAGAACTAGGATTAAGGAATCGTCTCGTCAGGAATTGGATGCGGATCCGGGAAGAAGACTTGGAGAAAAATCCTACACAGGGAGGGCGATTTCTACAGGGTTCGATTATGCAATTAGGGGCGAGAGAGGGCTGAAATTTTCGGCCTTATGTGTTTTCTTGTGTTGTGATTTTCTTTCTTGCTTAGAAATTAATCTCTCTAACTTAGAATAGATTATGTATATCTTGTATTTATAGATCCCCTAATTAGAAGACTCCTTCTCCTAATAGGTATCTAATCTTGAAAGGATCTCTCCTTATCAAGAAACAAGATACACAAGATCTTATCTCTTTAGGAAAGAAGATCTCTTTCAATCTCTTTCCTAGTTACACAAGATAACACAAACTCTTAATCCTTATCATAATCAAACATAATCCAAGACTAATTTATTAAGCAAAAATCGGCCAAGTCAATTATAATTGACTAACAAAAATCGGCCCATGTGCTTTAATTAGTCCTAAACTATTTTGATCATTAAAATCGACCCATGCAAGATTAATTAATCCTAGATTAATTTATCCTTACAATAATCGGCCCATATGCTTAAATTAATTAATCCTAGATCAATTAACTTTCATATGGATCGGCCCATGTGTTTAATTAATTAATCCACTATTAATTAATTAATCCTTTCCAATTAACACTTTAATTGAGGATTTAATCAATTAGAAATTCCAATTGATTCATTAATTAGTTACTTCTAATTAATGATTCTCCACTTTGAATTAACACTTTAATTCTCGATTAATTAATTAGTTACTTCTAATTAATTATTCTTCTTCTTGAATTAATACATTAATTCATATATTGATTTAATTCCTTAAATCAATTGATTCCTTCCAGACTGTCACTGTCCAACTGTATTGTGTGTGACCCTCTAGGTTCACCATCAATTGGCAGCAGGCTCACGACTTTCGTGATTTAATTAGTGAGCAATTAATTGCTCCGATCAATTAACCACTTTAATTGACCACTCCAGAATTAATTTCCTTATTAATTCAGGAGTACCCACACCTCATGGTCGATGTCTAGCCACAAGCCCATGAGGCCCAACTTCAGGTGAATTGATATTCGTGAACCTCCAACTCTTATAAATGCCATGTACATACGGTCCTTCTATCAACTAATTTCCCGATTGAGACCTAGGGTGTGTGAATTGGTCGGCACCTCTAATTATCTCAATTCTGTACTTTCTAATTCAGGATAATAATTCCAGTGTGACTGCTAAATTTGGAAACCCCTTTCCAAATCCGTCACCGACTACGGCCGTAGATTCCTCGGATTTATTATCTAAGAACGTACAGGAAATTCTCTCATCTTATCAAGATGAGTCGATAGATCCTTTATTAGTACTAACTATCCGCGCACACGTTCATACGTACCCAAAGTAGTCGCACAATGACCAAGCTATGTGATCGGCTCCTAAATCAAAGTACATATTCCCGTGTACCGAATCCGCCCTAGTACCTCAAGTCAAAGGACTAAATCGTACACTATTATAAGTCTTGAGAGACATCCCATTACCGATATGCTTAACGCACTTCCACGATGGGTCTCTCTGTTCGGGTCGTTCGATGCGTTCGATCCCCTATCGAACCACCTAGTCATATGCACTAGCATTCAATGCCTTGTTCATGAAACGACAACAAATTCACTTCATGTGAATCATGCATAATCCTACAAGTCTTGACGATTCATTCGATACCCCGTCTCGATATGAATCTATGACTTGGAACATTTTTGAGATCACGACCTTTGAGACTGTTTCATGATTAATCGCACCCAATACTGAAGTGAATAATCCCGTAGTCATGAGTGATCTCAGGGTTTCATCCAATCGCTTAGATACGTTCGCGAGAGATGAAGTTGGCCATTGTTTAATTCACGTACTATGAATAAACGGGCGTATTATCTTATGAATCATAAGATTGCTTCTAAAGGAAGTTCCTTAACAAGCTTATATTTGTTGGCTTGCTGGGCACTATCCTATCAATCTCCCACTTGCCCTAAAGCCAACCACATACGTTTCTAAGGCCCATCTCACTCCAGATGTCCGTCGAACCCTTTTGTGATTATGACTTAATTAGTGGATCCGCTATGTTGTCTCTTGACGTGGTTTACCCCACGTCTCGTTCTACCTATGATTTGCCAGATCATATGGTATACTTGTGTTTAGATCATGGGCGAGATCTCGATTCCTTTGCTAAAGCAATTGCCTTAAGTTATCATTGAAGATAACTATAGGCCTCGCAATGCTAGGTACTACTTCCAATTTATTGGAAGAAGTTTTCGTCCAAACACTTTCCTTCGCTGTATTCAATACTGCGAAATATTCTGTTTTATTGGTTAACCCAGCATCGATTGTCTTTTGAACTTCTTTCAAATCATCGTTGCCCCATAAAACCAGAATATTAAATTCACTTCAGACGGGAAACTCGAATCACTAAATCCTTTGAGTTCCAATTCTTCATTATTACCGTTGACCAGCAATATGTCCTTGGAACTCCTAGAGTTCTCTAAGGAATGCTTTCTTTCGGTATACCAGTACTCCTTACTGGTGTTCGACCAACATCAGCTTATGATACTCATAGCAAATGTTTAATCTGGTCTTGTACATGACGTTGCATATACTATGCCACCTTTTATATGGAAGGTGTTCAGAGATATTATCCTCTTTACTCATCAAATGTAGGGCTTATTGACTTTGAGAGAGATTTTATATCTCTATGAAAACTGTCCTCTCTATGACTTTCCATACTGATTTTATTCAGTTTTTGTCCATGTACTAAGATTTGGGATTTCAAACATCTTCTCTAATCTATCACAATAGATACGTACTGCCAATACGTGAGATGTATCCCTTAAATCTTTAATGAAGAATTACGTGAATGAACACGCTTTCGTCTGCGTTTCAACACTCTTACAACATCTATGTCAACATTAGTGTTTATATTACGAACAATGCAAAAACTCCCACTGATTCTTTTGTACATTGAGATTTACATGCAATTTTGATAAAGTCAACTACCTTGACTGTCTCATCTAGTTGCATGTTCCAGCTTCGGGATACTGGTCTAGAATTATAGATTCACCTTTGGATTTAAATCCAATGGATATTCTTCGCAGTCACACGAAGCTTCTATGATTCGTTGTTTCCAAACGGATTATTTACAATCCACCTAGATCACATGGCGTTTAAGCTATGTGCCCGATTCTATGTTATACATAGATATTTCGAAAGTTCTTGGATTACTATCCAATCGATCATATTCGTGAACGTACTGGTTCTTTTCGAATTCGATCGAATCTTCGAAATTTGGTGTACAAAATTTTGGTTCAGTAGGTTTGAAAATATACTCCCACTATTTGTAGGGATGTGTCCAAGTCTAGGACTTCATCAAGTTCCATGGTAAAATCCCATTTCTATTCGCGAGGGTACCACCCTCCAAGAATTGGGTATCCTTAGCAACAGACTCCTTTCGTTCTTAGGATCATGGAACAGGTATCCAATGGATTTCGTTGGATACCCTACAAATTTTCTCAATTGGATCCACTATCCAATTTTATCATTTATGGATGATATACCATACTTGGGTTAGTACGGTTTTCGTAGGAATTGACTTAAGAAGGTTACAAGTCAAAGTATCCTTCTAGAGTCATGGGGTTGACCCCAGAATTGTTTGAGGAGTTTTAGCAATACTAATTTAAGGAATGAATTTAGTCTTTCATAGTTCGATTCCTTTTATTAGTTTCAACTTGCTATTCAAGAATTCTATTCTCGATTTAGATAATTTGAGTAACTTAGGGCTTATGTATTAACCACTTCGATTAAATCGAATGATCATACTTTAATGCCCTTAATTGCTTCGATTTTGGAATTCCTTTGAATCCTTTCAACATTTCCATACTTGCACTTTACTTAGTGCCTTTATGAAACACTTTGAACCCTTCAACCTTTCCAAAAACTTGTACCTCCAAAGTACACATATCCTAAATGCCATTAGGATATTTTATGAAGCAATTAATTACTCGCACTAATGCTTTAGTGATCCACATGTGTGTTAATGGTTTTATCCATTAAAACACTTGGTATTTCAAAATACCTTTATTCAATCGATTGATTTCCTATTCAGACAGGATTCGCATGTTTTGAATTCATCAATCTTCTATATTTCAAGAGCCATGATTGAAAACAATTCATCGATTCCTTCTTTTAGGAATTTTGATCGAATGTGGATAATTATCTAATTTGTTTTTCTTTTCTTGATTTAGCATAATTGTTTAAGTTTTATCAATGCTTATTTCTTTGCTTTATTTACAACGGTAAAGCAATTATGTACGAATTAAAAGCTTTAATTAAAATAATTCCATTCATAATGGTAAAGCTAAGAAGTTTCGTACAATGTTTGAAATAAATAGACAAAACTCTAACTAATGCCTAAATCCAGAATTAAAGAAAAACATATGCTAATAAGAAAAATCCAGATGCTCCTTGACCCATTCCTTGAAGTATGTTTCCCTCATGTGCAATTGAAACCCAGACTTGGTCACTTGCAGCACGTTCCAGTCATCCTCTGTAAACACTTTTACAGAAACCAGAAATGTTAGATGTTTTACATCAAAAGAAAAATCTTAAGATGTTTTTCATCAAAAGGAAATAACTTAGGTTATACCTTGGTCAAGTATGTTTCGGAATTCCTCATCAGTCATGTTACTCAGTTCCTCATTTTTCTTACATAAGGGACAATTCTTTCCTTCGATCAATCCTTGTCCTCTTTCGAGAGCTTTCTCATATTTGTCTAACAATTTATGCAAATCATTGGTCTCAATTCCTTTATGTGGAACTTCACAATGATCGATAAAATGAGAGAATGATTCAGGCAGGCCATTTGTGATGATTACCATCTTATCATCTAGAGTCAATATAGCTCTAAGCTCATCGATTCGTTTTAGCCTCTTGATCAGGTAAGTGCAATATTCACTAATATTTTTGAACCCAGTCATGCCTTCATCGTGGAGTGATGATATCCAAATTTGCAATATTGTTTGTTCGCAATCGGCAGTGAATATTGGCATGGCTAAATATAAATAATAGACAACAATAAGCAGACAGATTTAAGATAATACTTATAATTAACGAAGGTTGGTCTTTCTATCGAAAAAGT
The DNA here is from genome assembly GCA_003313485.2 of Penstemon barbatus. Classification (NCBI taxonomy): domain Eukaryota; kingdom Viridiplantae; phylum Streptophyta; class Magnoliopsida; order Lamiales; family Plantaginaceae; genus Penstemon; species Penstemon barbatus. The sequence goes on along the minus strand of CM064881.1, from coordinate 48,959,930 downwards.
TCTCCCACTATTTTATCGAAACAATAAACCCCTTGCATTGTTCGGGAAATTCTATTTCCTAGTAGGTCTTGACGTCCCAGCAGACATTAATTGCACCCACGACTCGCGGTCATACAATTAACTCCCTAGGTAGGTATACTTTTACCAATTGTGATACTCCACAACCTTCAAGCTATTTTGCCTCGATTTTCGCATTTATCTAGCACTGCTACATCATAAATGTTACTACTCGTTTAAGTCTGACCCAGTCAATCTTGATGAGAAACTGGCCCGGTCATGAAATCCCCGTAACTGGTTATCGGTCGATTTTCACATCCCGACCAGTCCCCACCCTTGTCGAGTTTAGTTAAAAACAAGAATCAAGGAATTTCGTGTATTGTCCCTTTCTTCGACTCGGGTGCCAGACTCTGGATCACCTCTATCGATAAGTAGACAACATACACTAGTCCCTATTGATGGAAGGCTTGGATCTATAAAACATCATTTTATAGTTTACCCAATATGACTTAATATTTTAATTCCGAGAGGGGATTTTCGGTTTTAGGAAGTTTGAGGTAACTCTCCTCGAGATCTCACCGCGTTTAATTATGCTTTATAATTTATTTTAGTGATCTAAATTCTAGCGCACAAGCCAAAAATAAATCAACAAATAAAATAAAACATTCACACCTAGCATGCATGCTACCACAATATGTTTTCGATCGGGAGCCTCCTATGCGGACAACCATCGAGCCAAATACGATGGTCCTATTGGTCAATCTATTAGGTTTCATATAGACCTACTCTATTACACATTTTACCATGCATACATGGCCTTTAGTCTTCTTGGGCTCCCACCTTGCTTGTAACGGGCCTCCATCCTAAACTAATAAAACAGTAAAGCCCTATCTATTACAATGGCTCAAAGTGGCCCAAAAACTTAAGGCTCGCAGGCCCAATAAAACCAATAAGATTAAAAACAACCAATCACATCTAACCTAAAGGTCAAGGCTCGGCGCGATCGAAAACCACGTAAACAATTTCACGTTGAGCAAGAAACAAGCAAAAATTTAATTTTTCTTATTTCTTATGTTATTCTAAAACTACCTTTTAAAATAACTTTAGATTCTAGTTTTAAAAACCCCTTTCTAAAACAATCTCTTAATTATCATTTTAAAAACCCCTTTTCAAAATGACCCTTTGATTTTATTTTAAAACCCCTTTTAAAATTAAATCACAATTTCTATTTTTAAACCACCTTTTAAAATACCTCATGGTTCTTACTTTAGTCCACTACTAATTATGAAAAATTAATCCTTCGGATAATAAAACACCTTTTAAAACATAATTCAGGTTCTGGAAATTTCAAATTTTGAAAATTACAGTTTGGTCCTTCAATTTTCGAAAATTATGTTTTGACCCCAAAACTTTCGGAAATGATAAATCAGCCCCAAAAATTCCAGAACTTGCAAATTGGCCCAGAAAACAGAAATTAATATTTTATTTCCTGAAACTTTTGTTAATCGCAAAACAGCCCCTGAAGTTTTCGTAAATTGCAAAACAGCCCCACAACTTACGGAAATTGCAAAACAGACCCCTATCGCTTAAAAAAAAACAGATTTTCAATTTCAGCCCAAAATTTCCAGAAAAGTAAAATTTCAGATTCTGTCCAGATTTTATAAAAATCGTAAATTGCAGTTTTAGTCCTGTAATAATCGAAAATTGCAGACCTGGCCCAAATAAGAATTATGCTAATTATCCGAACACATAATTAATCATAATCAGCAAGATCCATGCATAGAACACGACAAATAAACATATTCACGAAAATTTGAAGTGTTCAGGCCTTTTTCATATGTGCATAATAACCTGGTTCTGATACCACTGTTGGGATTTCATGGGTATAATTGTCAACTACAACAGTGCGGAATTTAAAATTTTTGTTTATACTCCAAATCCCAGGGAACACTTATTAGCACATATGAATAAAGGTTGAATTTAATTAAAGCATGCATATACTAAAATTAAATAGGTGGTAAAAGCCATTTTACCTCACCACAGGCAAGGTGGTGGTTTCCTCCGGTCTTCGGTTGTTCACTAGAGCACCCCAAGTGTTGTGCCTCTAGAGATAGTCCACACCAGTTGGATTTGAGTGACCTCGCGAAATCCCCAGGCTCAGAACTAGGATTAAGGAATCGTCTCGTCAGGAATTGGATGCGGATCCGGGAAGAAGACTTGGAGAAAAATCCTACACAGGGAGGGCGATTTCTACAGGGTTCGATTATGCAATTAGGGGCGAGAGAGGGCTGAAATTTTCGCCTTATGTGTTTTCTTGTGTTGTGATTTTCTTTCTTGCTTAGAAATTAATCTCTCTAACTTAGAATAGATTATGTATATCTTGTATTTATAGATCCCCTAATTAGAAGACTCCTTCTCCTAATAGGTATCTAATCTTGAAAGGATCTCTCCTTATCAAGAAACAAGATACACAAGATCTTATCTCTTTAGGAAAGAAGATCTCTTTCAATCTCTTTCCTAGTTACACAAGATAACACAAACTCTTAATCCTTATAATAATCAAACATAATCCAAGACTAATTTATTAAGCAAAAATCGGCCAAGTCAATTATAATTGACTAACAAAAATCGGCCCATGTGCTTTAATTAGTCCTAAACTATTTTGATCATTAAAATCGACCCATGCAAGATTAATTAATCCTAGATTAATTTATCCTTACAATAATCGGCCCATATGCTTAAATTAATTAATCCTAGATCAATTAACTTTCATATGGATCGGCCCATGTGTTTAATTAATTTATCCACTATTAATTAATTAATCCTTTCCAATTAACACTTTAATTGAGGATTTAATCAATTAGAAATTCCAATTGATTCATTAATTAGTTACTTCTAATTAATGATTCTCCACTTTGAATTAACACTTTAATTCTCGATTAATTAATTAGTTACTTCTAATTAATTATTCTTCTTCTTGAATTAATACTTTAATTCATATATTGATTTAATTCCTTAAATCAATTGATTCCTTCCAGACTGTCACTGTCCAACTGTATTGTGTGTGACCTTCTAGGTTCACCATCAATTGGCAGAAGGCTCACGACTTTCGTGATTTAATTAGTGAGCAATTAATTGCTCCGATCAATTAACCTCTTTAATTGACCACTCCAGAATTAATTTCCTTATTAATTCAGGAGTACCCACACCTCATGGTCGATGTCTAGCCACAAGCCCATGAGGCCCAACTTCAGGTGAATTGATATTCGTGAACCTCCAACTCTTATAAATGCCATGTACATACGGTCCTTCTATCAACTAATTTCCCGATTGAGACCTAGGGTGTGTGAATTGGTCGGCACCTCTAATTATCTCAATTCTGTACTTTCTAATTCAGGATAATAATTCCAGTGTGACTGCTAAATTTGGAAACCCCTTTCCAAATCCGTCACCGACTACGGCCGTAGATTCCTCGGATTTATTATCTAAGAACGTACAGGAAATTCTCTCATCTTATCAGGATGAGTCGATAGATCCTATATTAGTACTAACTATCCGCGCACACGTTCATACGCACCCAAAGTAGTCGCACAATGACCAAGCTATGTGATCGGCTCCTAAATCAAAGTACGTATTCCCGTGTACCGAATCCGCCCTAGTACCTCAAGTCAAAGGACTAAATCGTACACTATTATAAGTCTTGAGAGACATCCCATTACCGATATGCTTAACGCACTTCCACGATGGGTCTCTCTGTTCGGGTCGTTCGATGCGTTCGATCCCCTATCGAACCACCTAGTCATATGCACTAGCATTCAATGCCTTGTTCATGAAACGACAACAAATTCACTTCATGTGAATCATGCATAATCCTACAAGTCTTGACGATTTATTCGATACCCCGTCTCGATATGAATCTATGACTTGGAACATTTTTGAGATCACGACCTTTGAGACTGTTTCATGATTAATCGCACCCAATACTGAAGTAAATAATCCCGTAGTCATGAGTGATCTCAGGGTTTCATCCAATCGCTTAGATACGTTCGCGAGAGATGAAGTTGGCCATTGTTTAATTCACGTACTATGAATAAACGGGCGTATTATCTTATGAATCATAAGATTGCTTCTAAAGGAAGTTCCTTAACAAGCTTATATTTGTTGGCTTGCTGGGCACTATCCTATCAATTACGTTGCATGGGCACGATCCATGTCCCTTTCCCTGAATGTTAAAAACAAAGTAGGGTTTATTACTTGTTTGATCACAGATCCAGGACAACCTGATCCAATTTTATATGAGACATGGTCAAGAAATAATGATTTAGTGGTTTCTTGGATACTAAACTCTGTATCCCCTGACATACATTCCAGTATCATGCATACCTCTATTGCTAAGGAGATCTGGGATAATTTGAGAGTACGTTTTCAGCAGAGCAATGGGCCTTAGGTCTTCCAACTACGAAGGTATCTTGCTACTCTCACTCAAGACTCTAATTCTGTCAACATTTACTTCACCAAATTGAAATTAATTTGGGATGAATTACACACTTATAGACCCTCTATGGTTTCTTGCCCTAGTAATTGTGGAAATGCCCAGAAGATTCATGGACATAACCAAGAAGAATATGTCATGTCCTTTCTCATGGGTTTGAATTCATCTTTTGACACTCTCAAAGAACAGGTCCTTTTAATGGACCCTTTACCACCTATTAGTAGGGTTTTTGCCTTGGCTACCCAGGCAGAAAGGCAAAGATTGGTTGGCCAAAAGTCCAGTTCAGATTTATCCTCCTCACTGACCTTTGCCACCACATATACTTACAACAAACACCACCCAACAGACCCTACAACCAGTTCAAAAATCCTTCTACAACTAATTTCAAACCAAAACCAAAACCTGTTTGTGCCCATTGCAATATTCAAGGTCACACAATTGATAAGTGTTACAAGTTACATGAGGACCCCTTGGTTACCAGTTCAAACCAAAGCCACAAACTTTTCAGTCCAATCCTATCAATCACATTTCAGACAGTTCACAACATTAGTCTATCCACAATAATTCAAAGTCCAATCTTAATTCTTATGATGAATCTGCTCAAACACTAACTCCTTTTTTACAGAATTTTACTCCTGAATAGTGTCAGCAGTTGGTCAATCTATTTTCTACTCAGCTACAAAGCTCATCACAAGTTCCATCCACTCACAATGACTCATCACACCTTTCATGTGTGTCTGGTATTTGTTCTAACACATCTAATTTTTCATTATCTTTTTATAAAGACAATTGGATTTTAGTTCCAGGTGCCTCAAAACATATATGTAACAATAGATCCTTATTTCTACTTTGACTTGCATATCTGATGCTACTATTGTCTTACCTAATAACACTAGAATTAATGTTTCTGAAATTGGTACTGTTATACTCAATTCTGAACTCACACTTAAAAATGTTTTCTATGTACCCAAATTTAAGTTCAACTTAATTTCTATTAGTGAATTGTTAACTTTAGGTAATCTTATAGTTAAGTTTACACCCTCTTCCTTCATCATTCAGGACAACAAAGAGAAGATGATTGGAAGGGGTGACTTGCTTCAAGGACTCTATGTTTTGGACTCCAAGATTAAGACTTCTACCATTCCTGCCTATTGCAATAAAGTCTCCTTTGATACTTGGCATAGAAGACTGGGTCATATACCACTTAAGACTATGAGCTTGATTAGACAGGATTTAGATTTGGATTTATCTAGTAGTTGTATTAATAAACCTTGTTACATTTGTCCTTTGGCCAAACATAAAAGGCTCCCTTTTCCAAAGTCTTCTACTACTTCTAGTTTTATTTTTGAATTACTTCATTGTGATGTATGGGTTCTTCTCATACTGCTTCCTATGATGGTCATAAATATTTTGCTACTTTGATTGATGATTATTCCAGATTTACATGGGTTTGTCTTTTGGCTAATAAATCTGATATTAAAAATGTTTTACAAATTTTTTAAACATGGTTCAAAATCAATTTAATACTACTATTAAGTCTTTTAGAAGTGATAATGCCCCTGAGTTAAGCTTTACAAATTTGTTTAATAAACTGGGCATTATTCATCAATATTCATGTGTAGAAACTCTACAACAGAACTATGTTGTGGAGAGGAAACATCAACACCTATTAAACATAGCTAGAGCTTTACTTTTTGTATCTAAAATACCACCTAATTTTTGGATTGACTGTGTAGCTACAACAGCTTTTCTTATAAACAGGACTCCTACAAAAATTTCAATTTTAAAAGTCCTTATACTTTTTTATATAACAAACAAGTGGATTATCATACTTTAAAAACATTTGGTTGTTTAGTCTTTGCTTCAACTTTAAAACAAGGAATAACCAAATTTGACCCTAGGGCCAGAATTTGTGTTTTCCTTGGATACACTTTTGGTATAAAAGGTTACAAATTATATGACATTAATTTTAAGGAAATTTTTATCTCAAGGGATGTCATATTTCATGAACATACCTTCCCTTTTCATAATATCAATCTTGCTAATCCTAATCACAACTCTTTGAATGAGGACTTATTTCCTTATACTCCTCCTTTTAATTTTGATGATTATGATACTTTTGAGGCTGATTCTTCTTCTAATGATCCTACTTACATTCCTGATGTTTCTACAGATTCTGTTCCTACTGTTACAGATCCCATTTTCAATAATGATCAACATCTTAGGAAATCTACTAGATTAATCAAAAGGCCTGCTTACCTTTCTGACTTTCATTGTAGCAACATCTCTACAACTAAATATCCTTTGGGAAATTTTATAAACTATAACAACCTATCTGATTCCTATAAATCTTTGATTTTAAATGTTTCCTCTGAAGTTGAACCAGAATTTATCATCAAGCACTTCCACATAAATATTGGAGAGATGCTATGAACTCTGAATTACAAGCTTTAGAGGACACTAAGACCTGGACTATTGTTCCTTTGCCTCAAGGTAAACAGTCTATAGGTTGTAGGTGGGTTTATAAGATTAAAAGGAATCCAGATGGTACCATTGATAGGTACAAAGCTAGATTGGTAGCTAAAGGCTACACACAAAAAGAAGGAATAGATTACATTGAAACTTTTAGTTCAATAGCTAAATTAGTAACTGTAAAAGTTCTATTAGCATTAGCTTCTATTAAAAATTGGGAACATTGTCAATTGGATATAAATAATGCATTTTTATATGGAGACTTAGAAGAAGAGATTTATATGGATTTACCTTTAGGTTATCCACATAGCAAAACCACAGGTTCTATTAAAAATGTTTGTAAGTTACAAAAGTCTCTCTATGGTTTAAAACAAGCATCCAGACAGTGGAATGCTAAGTTTACAGAATCTTTGTTGGAATTTGGTTTTCAGCAATCAAAATCAGATTATTCTCTTTTTACAAAGGGACAAGTTAATACTTTTATTGCTCTTTTACTATATGTGGATGATATTGTAATTTCTGGCCCTGATCCTAAACATATTTCTTCCTTAAAGGATTTTCTTCTTACTAAATTCAAACTAAAAGATATGGGTGCTCTCAAGTTCTTTTTAGGTTTAGAAGTTGCCAGATCTAAACAGGGTATTTGTTTGAACCAAAGGCAGTATGCACTCCAAATTCTGGAGGAACCTGGTTACCTTGGTTGCAAACCTCTTAGCTTACCTATGAATCCTAGAACTAGATTAAACTCTGAAGATGGAAAATTGCTTCAAGATGTCATTCACTATAGAAGGTTAATTGGCAGACTATTATATCTGACCATTACAAGACCTGACAGAAGTTATGCTGTGCATAAACTTAGTCAGTTTGTTGCTAAGCCTAGATTGCCTCATTTGCAGGTTGTTCATCATATTTTAAGATATATTAAATCTACCCCAGGTAAGGGATTATTTTACTCATCTAATTCATCTCTAACTCTAAGTGCTTTTGCTGATGCAGATTGGGCATCTTGCAAATACACAAGGAGATCTACTACAGGTTTTTGTATTTTTTTGGGGGATTCACTTATTTCTTGGAAATCCAAGAAACAAGTTACTGTTTCAAGGTCTTCTGCAGAGGTAGAGTATAGGGCTATGACAGCTGCCTCAAGTGAAATTATTTGGCTCCAACAATTGCTACAGGACTTACATATTCCTACTTCATCTCCTACATCTTTATATTGTGATAATAATTCAACCATACATATTGCTAGTAAACCTATTTATCATGAAAGAACTAAGCACATAGAAATTGATTGTCATTTCATAAGGGAGCAAGTAGAGAGAAAACGAATACATTTAATGCCTATACATACTGACATTCAAATAGCAGATTTATTTACTAAAGCTCTTGCCTTACCTCGTTTTCTTTTGCTGTTGTCCAAGCTGCAGCTCCTTGATATCCATGCTCCAGCTTGAGGGGGGAGTATTGGAGAATTGATTCTATACTAAGCAATTGTAGGATGATGAAGAAAGGATTTCGTCAGTTTGAAGATTTGAGAGAATTGGGAAATTAGGGATTTTAATTGTACACGATTTGTTCTCTCTTTTCTTGTACATATTATTTATTTGTTTCTTTATTTTTTATTTCTGTAATTATTAAGCGTGTTTACGCTTTTACTATTTGTACACAACCGCCTTTCTTTGCTATATAAAAAGGCTGGGTTCGAAACTCTTTGTACACAATTTTTACAATTAATAAAATTTTACAATGTTTTCTTCTCTCTGCTTCAAGAATCAATCTTTACAGTTTATTCTTTCATCTTAATTTCCATCTATGAATTCCATAGATTCTAACATATAATAATATGCATATTTAGTCAAATGGGACACATATTTAAAAATAGAAGATTGAATAATCTTGAGTATGTAGAACACAACAAACTTCTTTGTCAGCAATTCCTAACAAGCTAAGCTACTCCGAATACATATGATTCAATTGCCTTAGACCCATAAGATATCGAAAATGAATGGTTTGCAAATTTTAATAAAAATTTCGGGAGTCCAATTGCTCTGGGTTGAACTCTCGCGCGTGTTGGTGAAGAATATTTGAAACCATATGATTATGATGACATGACTCAACTTCGTGATTTAGTTGATAATGAAGATGGTATGAACCATTACCCGTTGGATTCTGAGTACATAGATTTAGATGACACTGATGAATATGAATTGTTTGGATCAAAATTTGATTAATCAAGATAAGGGAGATGTTTTAGTTTGTGCTATGTTTTTGAATATATGATAAGATTGTATTGGCTTGCAATAAACTTATTTTTGAACTTAAAAATCCACATTAGGATTTTTATTTTCCATCCAAAAAAATCCTTTTATTATAAACCATAACATGATTCTAACTAAAAGTATTTAACTTGTTAATAATGTCAAACAAGTCAATTATTATTTTATTGTTTTACATATACATTCTTAATAGATAAAATATTTGAAGTAGCATATGAACCTCCTATTTACAAAATAGTAAAGAGGCAAAATAAACTTTTGTAATACAATAAGTTACTCAAACTTGATTCATATTTGAATCAATTAAACCTAGTTCAATAATGACTCATCTAATATTATCAGGACATGTAGGCGATTAATGCATTAGGTAGTGAGAGTGATTTTGAAACGTCATCTTGTGCGCTCTCTTCTGGTTAACACATTTTTCAAAAGAAAACTTTAGCTAAAAACAATTTATTCTCTCAGATCATTTGTCTTCAACCTCTCCTAATATGTGATAAGGGATATTTCGGACTCTACTTTTAGGAGCTCAGGCAAGATCGAAGGCAATGGATCCCGACCCTGAGAGCATAAAATCGAGCCCAAGACACAATTCATCTTATTCGATCTATCAGAAAGAAAACCCATAGTCGAAGAATACTGTTGGGCCGACCTCAGGCCCAGGCTTGTGGGCCGAGAAATATATCCCTGCGGATGGACCAGCTAGCCCACCATTTCAACTATAAATACCACGAGCATTTATGAAGGAGGGACGGACACGCTTTCCCAGGTGCTCTCTGCTCGAAGACTGCTGCTCGAAGCCATCTTGGAAAGTTAGCATAGGTCACTTATTATGTATTATTCCTCTAGCTTGTACGGCATCCTATAATGTTCAAATAGGACCCCTTTACTTGTAATATGTACTCTCACTTTCGGAATACATATATTATTGATCTTTCATTCATTCAATAGAATCTTTAGTTATTTTCTACACATTTTTGGTCATACACGAAACTGCGTAAGATCAATTGGCGCCCACCGAGGGGCCTTATTTGGGTGTTAGATCAAAAAATGCCTACTACGAGGAGAAATATATATATATATATATATATATATATTCGAGGAGAGCCCTCTTGCGCAGCCTGAGCACAAAACTCAATTAGCAATGAGCCCGATAATCTATCTCGAGCGGCTCAATAACCAGAAGCTCCACCGATCGTTCCCCAGGACAATGTTTCGACCGTGCGACTGTCGTCGATCTGAGATCGGAAATAACATCGTACGATGCTCTAACAAGGTTACTACGGTATAACGTGATTACCGACCCCGGGCAACATATCGACGGTCTTATCAATATGACGAATTTATGTGATTATTCAAGGGATTTCAGCTGTGGAATCATGATCACCGCCAAACTCTATATTTTCTTTCGATAAGAATGAGATAAATTAAAGCACCAGTTTGATCGATTGAGAACAGTCGAACAAAGGTTTTGATACCCAGGAAATCGAGTACTTATCTTCTCTAAATTCAAAGAGACATGGAGCACACAGCTGGAAAATGTGTTATTATGAACGATGAAGACTATTTACCAGTTTCTAGTCTATCTACTGTCCTATTATCTCGTTCTGCCTCTTTATTTCGGGTCGTAAAGGATTATCTATTCAATGAAGGTCTTGTTTCGCCAAATATATTATCACTTCACTTATAGTACTTTAAGAGTATGGCAAATCTCAATATGTGTCAACCAAGTATTAAACAAAAAAGGGTGAAAGCTGTTGCTAAGACCCTCAGGTGAAAGATATTGCTATGACCGATAAAAAAAACAAAAAGGTGAAAGCTGTTGCTAAGACCCTCAGGTGAAAGCTATTGCTATGACCGATAAAAAAAATAAAAGGGTATGACCGATAAAAAAAAAACAAAAACAAAAGGGTGAAAGCTGTTGCTAAGATACTCAGGTGAAAGCTATAGCTATGACCGATAATAAAAAAAAAAAAAAAAAAAAAAAAAAAAAAAAAAAAAAAGGGTGAAAATTGTTGCTAAGACCCTCAGGTGAAAGCTATTGCTATGACCGATAAAAAAAACAAAAGGGTGAAAGTTGTTGCTAAGACCCTCAGGTGAAAGATATTGCTATGACCGATAAAAAAACAAAAGGGTGAAAGCTATTGCTATGACCGATAAAAAATGAAAAGGGTGAAAGTTGTTGCTAGGACCCACAAAACTAACATGCGAAAAGAGAATAGCAACAATCGAATCAAGCAACCTCGAAAATAAGATGAAAATCTTTTCTCCATACTTTTATGGGTAAATAAATTATTGGATTTATTTACCAGTTATCGACCCGATCATCATCAATGATTCACGTTATCCAATCAAGTCATATAGAGCTATGAAGCAACCGATATAAATGGACATGGAAAGCTTTGATATTTTACTCGATCAACTAGCACAGAGTTAATTTGATCTTCTCGATCGATAACTAATTCGAAGGGAGTAGAGCCTGCGATCGACAAAATATTGGCGAATCTATCGGTATGACGGTGATTGATTATATAAATCTTTAAAGTCGCAACCTATTTTGAAGTATCATTCAAATGCTGAAGGAACCTATGTTTCCGAACAAAAAAAAACAATATATCATCATCAAAGTTCATTTTGTCTTATCATATCGTATATATATTATTCGACCAACGAAGTCAAGTAAACACCCACCAAGTTCAAAAAGAACATGTAATGAAGATGAGCAGCAAACAAAGTCTTTATTTATTTTTCGAACAAATTACAAGGGAATTCTCGAGTACAATAATGAAATGCGAGCTCGAAAAAGAATAATACACTCACTCCTACCCTACTACAAATTCTACGAGCAAAATTAAGCGCGTTCGATCCATATTCCTGCGTCCGCACCAGATGCAGAACTCAGCAAAGATTCTTCATGACAATCACTCGCCACGTGTCGCACATCCTCGAGCGTCCTACAGAACGGGATAAAAGCTTGATCGGAGCCTATCTCCAGGGCTTTTAACCGATCTTAGATCTTCATCTGTAAATAATGATTGTTATGCACAATCATTATTCACACCCTAATCCGATCCAGAACAGCGGGAAGTTACCCCAGCGGAATTACTCCAAGCAATCTCGAAGGAATTATACTTCAAGAAAATCCTTGAAGAAGCCTATGCTCGAGATTTAAAGAACTCCTCCAAGATTAACCCACTGCCCGACCGGACGTAGCGCCAGAGAACCAGAATTCTAACCCGGCTCAGATGAATTAGATCCAAGAGAGCAGGTTGCGTGCCGGTATTCTAGGCGTAATTTCTTTTGCCTGTCGATATTCTAAGCGAGGAAGACTACACCAAAGGGACCAGGATCGAAAAACAGGGTCCGAATTCTATTTTCAAACTCCTTTATACCAGAGGTATTACGGATCATTTTGCTAAAAGAATGCAAAACTCGAGTGTGGTGATCGGACGAGGCATTAGGTAATGAGTGAAGAATGTGACGGGAAAATTTTGAACTATTTATAACAGCGAAGGGTTAGAACCGACTGACCAGATAACAGGTCACGGACGGTTATGATCTAAACAATAAATGTACTGACTGTTACATTTCCCAAGAAATAGGATCCTGTCTGGTTGGGAGAAGAAGTAATCTTATAGACACATAAAAATGGTTCAAGTGGTACTTATTTGTTAACCAATCTAAAGGGCAACACCGGAATCAAAGATGTTTGTCTAAAATTCGATCTTTTGGACGTGCTATTCAGAATACAATACCGGTTTGGAAAACTCAATGCATTATTATGATCGAGAAGTCGCGATTCGAACACCAGCTTGGTTTTCGACAATTTACAATCAACTATTAATGTTCGAGTTGGAAAGACTATGATCTGCCTATTCGACACCAGTCCATCAATTACAACGAGCTGGGCATCAGAAACGATTCAAAAGTTATTATTTGTTTAAGTATCGATTCTCGGATCAAAGTGTTCGTCCGATTTCTATCCTCGAACCATTATATTCAATAATATAAACCCGAATGATTAATACAATTATTATTATCGATGGTTTATGTTCGGTTAAAGATTCTCAAATTAAAGAGTTCGGCCAACTTCGGAAATTCGGTTATGCTGAGGATCAGTTAAATGCTCGTACTTAGAAATTTTCCAAAGGAAGACTAATTGCTTATTTATCGGATTACTTGTTTATTGCTAACTCAAAAAGGGGTGTTTGATTATTCTCATATTAGTTTAAAATATTCAAGTTTGATCGGGTTATTAAAGATAAGATTTTATCTGACTATAGTTTGCTCGATCGATCAACAAAGAAGGGAAGAAAGAGTTTATAAATTATTACAAAGGTACAAGAATTCAAAAGTACAAGGATATTGGAGATACATTTCGAGCAAAATACAAGCTAATACATTCCGATCCTATTGCATTCTACAATCCTATGAAATTTTCGGTTTCCTCTCCTACCAGTCGATCGAGATAACTCAGCTCCGAGCGTGGAATCTCCTTTGGACTTGCAGGCTTTTAACTTTATTTGCGGTCCTCCGAAGACGTAGGGGCTAACGCATAATTTTATGGGTAACTTTATCCTCCGGCGCACTCCCCAGTACGTCTTCCTAAATGCATTGTGGCAACAGGTCACCCGAGCGGAGACCCATGCCAGAGGAATGATAAAAGCTACCGACTAACCTTAGAGAACTCGACCCTCGTACTCCGCCCACACTTCTGCAGGTCGAGCAGTTCTCCAGAACCCGAACTAATCAGCCATAACAAAGCATTGTTTTTAATTAACTGACCACGGGCAAGGATCGGTAGCTTATGGGTTTTCTGGATCTAGCTAATTGGCCCTCCAGATTGAGAATATATTTGCCTGTCGATATTCTAAGCGAGCTCAAAGCAGTTTTGTTCCTCTCGAAGATTATTCGAAGTCTAAACTCAAAAAGTTGAGTTAATAGAATAATGATTTTGATCATCATGATCGGACAAATAAAGAGCTAGCAGAATGAGAGAGATAGTCTCAAAGATATAATACCGTCTTTTATAGTAGGGGATGAGATGGATCTAACGGCAGATAATTTGTTAAATGAACGGACAAGATTTAACAACCGTTGGATTCTCGATGAATAAGGAACTGTTTGGCTACGATAGGAAGCTTGTTTAAACTCATCAGCATCCGGAATACACACGCAACAATCAAGTAGAGATTATTAGATCAAACAAAGCAGGGATGTCACGAAGTATTATTCATAAAGAATTCTGAATAAGTAAAATGGTACAGAGCTACATTTCGATCCTACTACACCGGAATTTGTCAAAGCTACAACCTACTTCGATCCTATTACATTTTAATCCTACTACAATCGGCAGTACAAGCACAAAACGGACTATAATGTCCTTACTCGAAAAATTTACAAGGATAGTGAATATTAGGAGTTGGTCGATTATTGAGCAACCCATATCGAACGCCACTTCATCCGTTAACTCCGCACCCTTTTTCACATCCTCGAAAAATATTGTGGCAATAGGTCCCTCAATATGAGAACCATGCCAGAGGATTAACAGGCCAGGACGAGGGGCCGTAGATGGTCAGCAATAAGGCTGGCCGGCCTTCAAGGTTGAATAATTCTTCGTCTGTAGATATTCTGGTCGAAATCGAGGTAATCAACGTTATAGAGCTCGAAAAGTAAGTCCTACCTCGGATTTCAAAATATTGGATCGAAGGACGATATTTCTTGGGCAACATGATCGAAGAAAATCTAACAAAAAAGGAAGAGAGTTTTTACCCAAAAAACCAAAGAAAAGCCCCATTTATGGGCACAACTCAAATTTATCCAACGGTTGAAATGTAGAAAGTCGAGCGATCAAGATTTAACGACGATTCAGTTTCCCGAGGGATAAGGAAATGTTTGGTGGAAAGATCACAAAGATCGCTATAGAGGAAAGACAACCGCTAAGTCGATCCGTTCAACGCTTGGAAATTGGAATTCGCCTCAGTTGACAAAAATTTTGAACATCAAGTCATGTAAAAGTATAAGGCTTCGGACCGAAAGAATTTTCGACCTTAAAAGGCTCTGATGACATAGGAAAGGATGCGCACTCAACGGCATTTTCCCCTAAAAGAGGTCGTTTTTCCAGAGTTAGTAGGTTTAATCGAAGCCAATTTCTCTTTCTTTCCTTCGTTAACCTAATGAGATTTGGGGAAAGATTCAATACAAAGAAACCAAAATTCATGCCAAAATTACAACCGTTTGGGTTAAGGAACGCAAAGTATATACGAAAAGGCAAGAAGTACACAGATTCATAAATTACAAAAGAAAGGTAATAGAAGAAGTCCTATTATATAACTATTATCAATGATCGAGTTCTTCGGCACCAGAATCGCGACCCTCCTCCGCCTTTTCATCTTCTTCATCGGAACCATCTTCCGAGCTATCGCTATCACTGCTACTCGAGCTATCATCCTCTTCATCACAACTTTGGTCATCAGTGGAAGAACTACTTGCTCTAGGAGAAGAGAAGTCTTCTTCTCTCCGATCATTAGAATCGCCCTCAATATTCACTTCCTCGCTCTTTTCCACCGCATCCTCCGCTTCAAGCATATCGGGGTTGGGCATGGGAACCCCGAATTCAGCGAGGAATTGGGCATATTCATGATCTTGAAGACCAACAATTTCAGGAGGAAGAGAGGAGGCCTTGTAGTTTTCCCTGAAGATGTTTTTATAAGGGTCCATATGGGGAAGATACTGGTTAAGAGCACCTGGAATCCTTCCGGCCACGATGAGCTGCTGAACTCCTTTATAATAAAAGGCTTGGTTAATCGAGCCCGATCGTAGGCGAACCAAAGCGTCGAGGAAAGGGGATTCCTAGAATTCCTTTACAGCTGGAAGTCTGCCCTCTTCGCGACCCCTAGCGTATGCCTGATCGGAAAGCATCTTAGCCTGCTCAAGATCCGACCTTAACTTCTCAACCTCTTCCTCAAGTGCCCTCTTTGCTTCAAGTTCTTTTTTAGCCTCCGTGAGCTCCTTTTCGACCTCGGATAGCCTGGCAGTGGTCTGATTCAACCGAGCGGCAGTAATGGCATCCTCCTTCAGAATGTCATGTAGAGCATTATGAGCCAGTCACGACTCGTCCTCTAAGATAGCCAGCTGATGAGATTGATGAACGAACAAATCTCCGGCCTGAAGAAAAATAGGTATTAGCAATGAAGAGTTTCGAGAAAGTTAGTACGTATGGAAAAAACGTGTACCCTCTGATGTGCGTAAGCATAATCGCCCATGATTTGAAAGCCATCTTTTTGAAAGAGCTCGGTATTATCATCCTTGAATTTCCACAGCATGTTCACCATTGGGGCCTAAGTCAGACTCAATTGTCCCACTCTCTGGAAATCCAGCGGCCCTTGGTCCTCGAAGATGATCCTCTATGAAATCTGCCAAATCTAGTTCGGCCCGGCCAGGACGACATTGGATCGGGCCTGGATTCCGACCAAAGGGCCTTACCCTTCTTGAGGACTCAGCTTCTTCGCTGTTTCTTTTCTGAGCCGTTCTAGTTTCAGCTATCTGTTGGGCTTGGATACCCTTGGACGTGTAATAGCTATATCCAGCTGTATTCGGGTCAAACGTGTCGATCGAGAATACCGACTGTAGAGGCCCGACAGCTCGGGATTGTGAAGTTCCCTCGGCAGGAATTTGAGGAAAACTCACGGCTAGGTCAGGAACCACAGTAGTATCAGTGCTGGGAATGGCTCCTCCGATCTTCAATGAAGCCCTTGATTTCTTTTGTTCGTGGGGCCGGCCTTGGGTCCCTTTTGAAAAAGAAGCGACGTTCGATCCGGCAATAGAGGTTCGAAATCTCCCAACGACCTCAGCTGAGAACCAAAGAATGTTAAGACAGACCCAAGGAAAATCAGAGGTCGAATTATAAGAAACAAATAAGTATACCTAGAGTAAGAGGAGCAGCAACGGCTTTAGCCTACCCATCAGTCCTTACAACTTGGTTGGTTTGGGTATCGGCTGGCACTGAGGAAAGATGACCAAATGGGATCGAGGGGGGGGGGGGGGGGCAGGAAAAGAACATTTGCTGAGCCCGGCCATTCTTAAAACCCCCTCTTGGGTCATTAGAGCGGTTTGATAGAGGTTGGGCCGAAGAGTCCGCAAAAATTCATCCGGGAGCTCGTGATTCATTTTCCCTTTGAGGTCCTGCCTAACATAGATCCAAGATTGCTCCCCTGCCCACACATAGGAGGTCGATTCAGGAACTTCTGCAGAAGGTGTACTGACAGGCCCACGGATAAAGAAGAACTCTTCTTTCCAACCTTTCAAGTTGCTGGAGACATTCTTCGACAAAATTGATCGATTCGATCTTTGCGAAAAATATACATAACCAGCGTTCGAGGAGGTGGACGAACTCATCTGGAAGACTTGCCAGAAATTTTGGAAGGTCGCCTTTTTTCCTTTTGCCTTCATTAGAACGCAGAATGCGACTATATACCCGATCGAGTTCGGGAGAATCTGAGAGGGGCTAAGTGAGAAAGCCTCTAGAATACTACGAATCAAAGGGGCGAAGGGAATGCGTAGACCATAAAAGAATTGCCTGGTATAGAAAGCTTGGCACCCCTCCGGTGGATTAGTAACACGTTGCTCGGGAGTCGGGATAACGATCGAGTATTTATCCGGAATATACTTACCGAACTCTTCCTCCAAATATTCTCGATGTTCTTCAGTATAACGGCAGGCAATATGATCAGCCCTGCGCTCGGTTTTATTAAGCCTTGCGCTGGTCAACGGTTCCACCCATTTAAAAATTGTGATGATAACCTTGGATCCTATCGTGTATTTCATCTGCTCGTTGTCTGCCAATATAAGGCTATCTTCTACGGTAGTTTCTTCATTTGTCGCCTCATTCGAACTGCTGTCTTCATCATCCCCGGAGTCAGAGTTGGACTCTCCTTCTTCTCTCTCAGGGTCGGAATCGGTGCTCGAGCTCCCTGTATTTTCCGCCACCGGCGATCGGGTAGTCTCAACCCGCATCTCATCAGGACCACTCTTTTGCTCTTCCGCTGCTCTGGCTTTGCCTTTTGGATCTATTGTACTAGACATTGTAAATACAAGAAGGATGGTCGAACGTATCTTTAAGTTTTCTTATCGATCTCTTTGCTCTGATCTAGGGTTTTTCGAGAATCTTATGTATGTAAGCCCTAAACGAGCAGCATATATATAGAGGGTCAAAAAGGTAAATTGCAAACCGATCCCCGAGTGACCGCGACGGTTGAACTCCCTCAGGAAAATTTCAAAACTATCTTTCCGGTAATTGCATTTTAGACCCCTATACTTTCCGTAATTGGGGGCTGAGAACTAAAACATAAATAGATACGCCTTTTCGGTATATATATTATTTGCCCAACTCTTTATCCTATCCTACGGTCGGAGAAATAAGGAGGTACTAGTAAGGAGTCAATTACGGCAGTACAATGGCCGATCCGGAAGAATACTTCGATCCTGATTCAATTTAAAAGGCCAGATGAAGACTGTTAATGTCAAAACTTGTACCATCACAGTAAGCCATCAAATTGTTTCCACGATATGCACTCTTTTTCCCTGATTCGGTTTTTATCCCAGTGGGTTTTTCGAGTTAGGTTTTTAACGAGACATATCCGAAGCACATTATAGATGGTTTGCTCATCCCCATGATCGAAGCAATACATACTTCTTCGAGCTTAAGCTTCACTTCGCGCTCGAGAAGTGGGGGAGTATTGATAAGGGATATTTCGGACTCTACTTTTAGGAGCTCAGGCAAGATCGAAGGCAGTGGATCCCGACCCTGAGGGCATAAAATCGAGCCCAAGACACAATTCATCTTATTCGATCTATCGGAAAGAAAGCCCATAGTCGAAGAATACTGTTGGGCCGACCTCAGGCCCAGGCCTGTGGGCCGAGAAATATATCCCTGCGGATGGACCAGCTAACCCACCATTTCAACTATAAATACCACGAGCATTTATGAAGGAGGGACGGACACGCTTTCCCAGGTGCTCTCTGCTCGAAGACTGCTGCTCGAAGCCATCTTGGAAAGTTAGCATAGGTCACTTATTATGTATTATTCCTCTAGCTTGTACGACATCCTATAATGTTCAAATAGGACCCCTTTACTTGTAATATGTACTCTCACGTTCGGAATACATATATTATTGATCTTTCATTCATTCAATAGTATCTTTAGTTGTTTTCTACACAATTTTTGTCATACACGAAACTGCGTAAGATCAATATGCAATGTCGTTGAATTTCAACGAAGTTGTGTTCTTGTAGTTCAAATGTGCTATCTTCTTCACTTCATCCAAATCTCTACATAGCTAAGCTCGTCAACTATGTTACGTTTCTTCAACATAGCTTCCATTTTGAACTTAGCATATCATTGAATCTTGATTAGAATTCTTAATTGAATTTTACTATGTTGTGTTCTTCAGCTAGTTCAAACATTCAAACATATTATTCAATGTTTACAACTGAAAAGTGTCATATACTAAAGCTCTTGTTTTTATCAAAACTACCTACATCATTTTCTAACAAATCTTTAATGTGGGTTTTTTTTCCTTTATGATATCAATTGATCCTTACATGGAAAATCATTATAATGAGCCTTCAAAATCGAGTGAATAGCAAATTAACTCCCTGTGATAAATAAAAGAGGAAAATACTTCTCTATGATATCCTAAATAGGAAGCTTAACTCCCTGTGATAAGAAAAAAGGCAAAATACATCCCTGTGTTTTTATAAAAGAAGCACATCGCCTCCCTCTAAATTGCTTATTAATTCATATCATAAGAAGTTAAATTGCTCATTGTTTCATTTCACATGGAGATAAATTGTCCATTTTTATATCACAAGGAGGTAAATTACTCATTATTTCATTTCACAGGGAGTTAAATAGCCTATTTTTATTTCACAGGGAGGTAAATTGCCCATTAGACATATCACAGGGAGTTAACTTGCAAAAAACCCTTCAATATCAAACAACGATGCGGAAACTCAAGACCTATCGAATATCAGTGCTACAAGATAAATATTAGATATCTGTTTGCTAAATATTCTAGATCTCATTATGAAATTAGTAACATATTTATATAGTAAATTTTTGTATTTTAATTATGTATGTACAAAGAGAATTGCTAGAGGCCCTATGCTAATGCGAGGCATATGAGACATGCGTGAAAGCGAAAAACTCCTTCAAGCGAGTTACAATGAGTTTGGGCAATTAGATGATGAGGTAACTATCAAAATATCAAACTTTATGCATGGAGATCTAACTACACATTTAATGATATAAGAAATTGAGGAACTCAGAAAACACAAGGACAATTTACAATGTAGAGTTAGTTGTATATAGCACAAGGTAATATATGCTAGTAAGAGTATATAACATCCGAAAATAATTAAAATTTTGTAAGTATAAGGAAAAAAAAAATAGAAACTAATACTGGTCTGGTGCATAAGGTAAAAAATAAAAACAGCGCATGAGAAAAAATTAAATACTAAAATCAAACCGAAAAAAATTAAATATTAAAAAATTAAAAACATAAATATATATAGAGCTTATCAAGATTATCAAGATTCGAACACGGGACATGGAACTCCTCTAAGCTCTAAGCACTAATTGGAACTTTACCGCTAGGCCAATTTAATATTTTGTAAATATTTACATATATATTCTATTTATCTATTTTATTCTGGAGGACCATGGCCCCCGTCACCAAAGAGGTCCGCCTCTGTTTATGGGGACCCTCACAAGGGATAAGGGTATTACTCCATTGACCTACTTAAGTTGGCACAAAGTACCTCATGAAATTAAAAATAAACTTAGAGGATTTTACATGTGATGGACTTTGTTATTTTATTTAATTAAACTTTATTAGTTGGATTTTAGTGAATCTTACATTTATTTAAATCGCGGACTTTGTTATTTTATTTAATTAAACTTTATTAGTTGGATTTTAGTGAATCTTACATTTATTTAAATCGCGTAAAAGTAATTGAAACAAATTTTGATAATTTAAGACTTCTTATGAAATATATGAATATTTACAGGTTATATAAATGATATAACTAACAAGCTTTAGTTGTATAAATCTTTGTCATACATAGACTATGTTTTATGTTCATGATTTCGTTAAAACTTGAACGATACAAAACCTTGGGAAGAAGTTACGAGGTCGGAGGGTGCAACTGAAAAAAATTATAAAAAAAAGTTTACCTAATGAAGACCAAATAAAGTTTAAAAACAACTGTAGACTCCACAAAATAGAGTTCATTTGTATCTCTTTACGAGGGAAATATCATTTGTTTCATGAGTTATTGGATCATTTTTCTTTTGGTTTAGCTTGGTTTGTCTCATTGGTTATTCATGTACTCATATTGGTATTTTCTTGTGAATATTTCATAATTTATCCTGATTCTGGGAAGTGCAAAACAGCAACCTCTCTGTTGGAGCGAAAAATCTCTGCACTTGGATTGAAATCACGAAGCTCACAAAAACTTAAACTGACGTGCATTCATTGGGGCGGGACGACTTCTCTTCTAAGGCAGAGGATTTTCGTGGATTTAATTAAATTAACCTTAGTTTGACATAGAAAAAGATATCTAATTGGAGAAGAAAGAAAAAAAGATATATTGACACCTTTTGACAAGAGGAAAAAACAAGAACAAAAAACATCATTGGGGAGCATGGAAATCATCAGAATACGAATTCTGAAGATTTGAAGATGGATATACATCTCTTTTCTTATGTTCTTCAATTATTTATCTTTTGTGATCTAATACTCATGACATTTATTATTCTTGAGATTATTTCCGTTTTAATTATGAACTATATTTACAATTTTAGGATCGCAGATCGCAGTGGACTTCTTTATTTGAATAAATTGTTACTTATTTTTCATTGTTCTATTTTATTATGATTCATTGACTATCCATTCTTGTGCTTAAATTTCAATAGTTAGATCAACTATTGTTTAACAAATACAATACCCTAAGATGAGAAGAGAAATCTAGGGTTATAATCCACTATGTTATCTATCGATTGCTCAATTGAGATTTTTGTAGTTATCGTGGTGACAAGAGTGCTACCGGAGGATTCATGTATTTTCCTACATATCTTCTGAATTACGTAAGAATCTAATGTGTTATACAAATCGACTCTATTCCTAGGTGATTTATAAATAAAATAAGGCATTAAACACAAACCTCATGTAACGGGTATAAACGCCCTAATTATATTCCTATTATAAGGGTCGTTTACTATTCAATTTCTATCTAATCTTAATCTCCCTTTTCCAAGTTCAAAAAGAATATTAAATCTAACAACTAGGTGATCAATCAAGTTGCAAGAGTAGAGAACGAAATTAAATGAAACACAAGAATTGCCCCTAACTACAACAAATTCAATAAAAATAATCAAAGTAACGTTGTTTCATATAAAAAAACCTTAGATCCTAAAGAATTAGTTCATGATAAATATATGAAGAAAAATAATATAATAAAGAAAAACAAATCTGAGTTCATGTGACTTTATAGACAAAACGATGAATCCGAGATAAAGATCTTAAATATTGCATTATTCTTGCTTTGGTGATCTTTAAGACTTTCTTTTCTTTTTCAATCTTTCTCTAATTAGATTTTTGATGTTCCAGATGTATTCTATGAGAGAAATATGTTTAGAGCCGATCAAAGATGTGTAATTTGGTGACCTAGAAGTCCTTAAATAGATCTACCAAGTTGAGTCCTAGTAGAAGACTTTGGGCCCAAGTTTTCTCTTAAAATCCCACAAAAAACAGCGTCAGATTTGCGCGACAATTTTTGCAAGTGTCATAACTTTCAGCTCCGAACTCCAAATCAAGATCCGTCAAATATGTGGTGTAGTTAACTATTCCTCTACATCATACTCGAAATTAAACTTCATTGGATCTTCCTTGAAAGAGTTATGGTCTTTGAAGTGCATAACAACATTTCTGATAGCTTTTTCTTTCCTCGTTTATTGCACTTCTTGACTTCATTTGATCTTTAATTTATTGCTGTTCACTTCAAATCATGTCCTTAGAGTTTAGGCATACAAATATGAACACGATATATTAGAAAACACCTCAATTCATGCAGAAAACAATCAAACCATTGACTCGAGCTAACAAAACACAAAACTAAATAAAATTGCCTAAGATTCTACCAAAACTCTAATAAAAGTAATCGAATGAGTTAAGAAAATAGACTTGATAACGTTGTTTTCACAGAGTTATCACCCTGGCAGCCAAGCAGGTGGCGCCACTTGGCACCACTTGCTTGTTTAAATTAATTTTTTTTTCATTTTTTTATTCTTCTTTTATATATAGTAGACAAAAAATTATTTGTAAAATGTAGTAAAAATTAAAAGTACTATTTATCTATTTATTCTTATTTATAAAATAATAAACCCAAATTAAATTATATTAAATTTTAGTTAATTTTATAATGTTTAAAATATTTAAAAGGAAACCTTATTAAAAACATTTTTTTAAAACCTTAAAAGAATCTCAATGATAAACCTTCTTACATTTAATATTTTTTTTTATAAATAATTTTAACTCAAATAATCATTAGTGGGTATAAGTAATTATGATTTATTTTAAAATTTTAAAAATAACCTTTTATGAAGGTGCGATTTAATTTAACCACACTTAAAATTATTAATTATCACATCTCTATTATTATTATTATTAGTATTATTAGTGGAAGGGGGGAAGGGGACATTTCTGCCCCTACTGTAATGGCCCGTGCCCCCGGGTCGAATCCTACGTGGATCCACCCCCGAGTCCGGGTCCGTATTCGGTGAAAATAACCAAAACTTGTGCATGATTTTTTTTTAATTAAGAACATAATAGTTCAAACATAGTGCAACATAATAACATAAAACTCGGTACACTGCTATATGCAGGTGGGGGCACAAAATACGAATAAGCGCCTTCCGCGCAACGACAAAGATCCATAACAATAGTCTTAAGTATTTAATCATGCCCAATACAAAGCAACACATAACGTGGCATAACATAACGCAACAAAAATCAAAGGATAATTCGATGACCCAAGAAAACCGACAAACAAGATCTCTGAGACGGACACACCAACTCTAGACATCAAATCCTGAGATACCTGTACCTGAAAAGGAAAAATGTGAGTTTGTAAGTTGATCGTCCAACTTAGGGAGGTTGTAATGCACATGTGCGTATGATGCATAAATTCAGCATAATATAGGTAAGCATGTAAAAATGTACAGAAATAAACACATGCGAAATCAAATTAACAGTCAATAGATTTTGATGCCGTCCTCCTCTTACCCTCCAAAACTTATTCAAACCACCACCGAACACTCCAAGTAAGGTGCGACCTTACATATTAGTACGCATTGACGTCAAATGCCAGGAGTTTGACATTCACTCCCCAATTGTAACCTCCACACTTGGCTCGTGAAGCGGGTCTATGGTGAATCAAGGTAACCCTCCGGCCCTAACCTTCCGAGTTATCCATGATTCCGCACACCAAGTATAGGGCCCACACAAAATAACAGTAAATAGTACAGTAACAATAACAGTTCAGTAACAGGGATCAGTAATCAACACAATAACAACAATTGCAACAGTTCAGTTCACTGTATCAAGGACATATACGTAGTCATGCATTAGCATATTGGCGCAATATGTATATAGATAATCCTAGTAGAATTATTCACCTTATTTACTTCACATGCTCGTTCATTTAGGAACTAAGTTACAGTTCTGACTCGACCTACTAGCATATTCAGACATACGCACGAGTAACACACAACACTCACTTGTGTTACTTAGGTTTCTTGAACGAAAAGTAAAGCGTCCTCGGTTCCTGTACATATGTATGTAACGACTTAAAATCCAGCCATAATACAAGCATTTAATTAGCTACTAAAGAAATGCTTTAGTCGAACATGCATATGAATCGTGATTGCAATCGAAGTCACAATTAAACTTGAATATTTAGGTCCGGTTTAATGGTTTCAGGTTCGTTAGGGTTGCGTGGTAACATAGCCACAAAAATTAACTTGAACTTAGTAATTTAAGATGAACTTAAAGTTTAAATAGAATATTAGCTTAAGTTATCTCTTTTATTATATTTAGTAAATTTCTTTTTCTTTTTATTTATTTATTTATTTTTAATTTAATTATTTGGAAATATTTTTTTTGGAAAACTAATTATCCAAAATTATTTCTAATTTATTTTAAAATTATTTATTTCCAGAATATCAAATATTCGAATTATTTATAAAAATTTCTTTATAAAAATTAATGTTCAAGATTTATTATATTAATATTAAAAATTTATTTTCGAATTTATTAAATTTAGAAAAATATTTAATCAAAAATTTTTTATTTTATTTTCAAATTATTTATTTTCCAACAATTATATTATTTTATTTTCCCAAATTATTAATTATTTTATTTTATTTAATTAATAATCAATGTACCCTTGAAATTATTATCATTTTGAAAAGTATATTTTCTTTCACAATAATATATTTATATTCGGATAATATTTATTATTCATAAAATGGTTATTTTCAAAAAATATTTATTTATTTTCAAAAATTTATTCAAAATTATTTTAATTATTTTCAGAAAATAATTAACACGGTTATTACACATTTTAAGTTCAAAATTTTTATTATTAAACTTATTTAATTCTACTTTTTTTAAAATTAATTATTGTTATTTTAGAATTAATATTCAAGAATAAATATCAAAATTATATTTAATTTTACAACTTTATTTTCAAAATTTAATTTTAAATTTATTATTTTATTTCATTATTTTAAGATTTATCTACAATATATATATATATATATATATATACTAGGTATAAAGCTCCACGCAGTTGCGTGGAGACGTGCCCAGATTTTATGAATTATCAAAGTTTTTTATACGATTATTAATTAATTTGTCTGTAGTTTAATGTGTGTTTCTATTGGATATTTTGGGCTTATTATTTTGGGGTTACTTAAGGAATAACTTTTTTTTTTTTTTTTGGGGGCTTATTGTCATGTACTTACATTTGTTGTATATTTTGTTGGGTAAGTCTTTTCAAAATAGATCGTAAATTCTAAAGTCTTTATCTTGAATTTTAGGATTTGTAATGATATAGGAAGACCACTGATTTAACCACTCAGAATTTAATTTGAAACAAATTTTCTTCTTTTGAATCATGTTTCAATTTAAACCTGACTCACTTGTAGAATCTTTTTGTATTTCTAACTCATCAGCATAATTTAAACGAAGTTTCAAATTTAAACCTATTGTAATTGAGTTCTGATTTGGTCGGATTTGCTTAATGCAAAATGTGCCGAAGGACTATGAGGTGCAAGTGATGTGGACTTAAGAAGTGGAGAGTGTGTTTCGTCGAACACAAAAAAATCATTTATATTTGTTGTTGCTTAAATCAGTTCTGGTTTATTTTATATGTTTTTATTTTTGTGATTATGAGTAATTTTCATTAATATTTTTTTATGGCATAATGGTTGAATGTTTATTCTGAATTATTTATTTATTTTATATTTGGAGTTTTATGGCAAAATTTAGATGTAGTATATTTGAGTAACCGAAGTTTCATAATTTTATTATTTATTTCTATGATGATAATAAATGTACATATTATAATACATGAAAATCAACCTATTCATTGGGTTGTTTACATTTACATATAAATATTTATACTATTCAAAATCAAACTATTCTATATTACATATCACTTAAACACTTCAGAATCAACATATTATCTCATTGGGTTGATTTATGAATTGGGTTGGTTATATGAGGTCCGACCTTCAAAAGATATTTACGTAACTCCAAAGTTATACCAGTATACAATTAGGGCTGTCAATGGGGTGGATTTCAATCCGGATCCGTCCGAATTCGATCCGATTTATTAGGATAATTGTCCGATTAGAGATTCGATGGACCTGATCCGATTATAAAGATCCGAAATTCGAAACTCATGGAGCGAATATGGATTTAGGTCGATTCGATCCGTTAAAGATCCGTATCCGACAACAAATAAAAAGAAAGATATATATACAAAATGATTTATAAAAATAAGTATCATTAATAATATTTCAACGTCAATTTAAGAAGATAGTAATATATAATTCGTTTATAAATTTATTTAAACCATTATATTCATTCTACAAATATGAATATAGTAAAGAAACTTTGAAAATGAAGCTAAAATAAAATAAATTTGAAAATATAATAAACTTATTTTAGGAAAAACACATCAATTTAACTTTTAAAATAAAAATTTATTGGATCCGAAAAATATCCGATATCCGGCCAAATCCGACCAAGATCCGTTGGATTCGAAAAATCTAGATCCGAGCACAATCCGAGCAAGATCCGAATCCGACAGAATTCGATCCGATACAAATGGAGCCGGATCTGGACGAGCCTGATCCGACCAGAATCCGACCCATTGACAGCCCTATATACAATATGAGCCTTACAACACTTCCCACAATAAATAAAATTGCATTTTAGTTCAGGGGATATCCAAAACCAGGCAGAGGCCTTCTCGGACTATATATAGAATCTCGACTTTTTTGCCGGTCAGAATTGTATTCAATTAACGATGAATTTTAAGGGTGTTCATATAATGCTACACCAGACCATATAAGCAGGGGCGGATCAACTTCCCCCAAGATTTTGGTTTTTTTTTTAAAAATTCTATTAATTTATAAAATGCCTATTGGTTTCTTTTAAAATCTAAATTACAATATTTTATGAATTTAAGTAATATGTCTATCAATAGTATGATTAAAGTATTACGATCTATAATTTTTAAACCAATATGATACCAATATATTGAGATATTATTTCACATGTTCTATATGCGAAATATAAAGTAAAGCTTGTGAAAAAGACCCATAATGTCAAAACCTCGACCCGACAAGTTCCAGTTAAAGAACAGGTTCGGTTCCAAATTCTAGGGAATGTGTATGCATGTACAAACAGAAACAATTACCTCATTACATATACTTTTATCACAATAATATATTTATGTTCTAACCCAGGATTATGTGGATTACTGGAAACAAGCGCGATTGGAAAGAATAACACATTACTTCCTTTTCTGAGGAAACCAATTTGAAACCAAACGACCTTCAGAAAACATGGTGAAGAGACTCCAACGGAAGAATGCCAATACAATATCTTTATTGCGAGAATATCAAAGAACTCTCATAATCAAAATGAAAAATGTAAAGCAAATGACAGATGAATGGATAATAATAAATCTAGCACCATATAAAATGAGAAACAAGACTAACGACGCTATTTGCATCCCTCCCATGGCAGAGCAGAAGACCAGCACGCTTCAGAGTGTGCACTTGCAGTAGCATACCTGGTTGAGCAAACAAGCGAGATAAACATTGGAAATAAGCTTCAACTTATGCACCATACGAATTCACCCAAGTCATATAGAATACAGTGAACATTTATCCAGTATAAATTTGACCCTGTTCAAGATTGTTTAAAAAAAGCTTAGTGTCAAAGTTCCAGGGTTTGAAGAAATCCGTAACAGCATGGTACTTAGTACTTGATCTAAATGAGGAATAACAATCTTTTAACTTTGCTACCTTCTAGAATTCTTATGATACAAAACCTGTTTCAACATCCACTCTGACTGATTTTTGAATCGAAAAGTCTGTATTATTAGCTCTACCAACCTCACATTTTATCCTTAACTCGGTATTCACTAAATTAACATTTATCAAGAAACTTCTTCATAAACTTTCAATAAATGGGGTTAAAAAGACTTACCAGTATCAACAGTTTTATCTTTCTCAATGAAGCTTTTTGGAAGACTGATTTTGCTTCATTAGATCAAACATAGTTCCAGCAATCTCTATCTCAATATCATCTTGAATGACGAACATGACCTTGTGTTGGATGCAGTGTTAAGAATCCACATTTCTGGCTCTACATGTTTCTACAGTAGAATAGTCCCAAATATGTCAAAGAAAATCAGACATTGAATTAAAAAAAATATTTGGTTTAAAAAAGCCAACCATCTTGTTTTTCAAGTCTTCCGTGAATCCGCCACCGCCTCAAGTCTAATAATCATGCAACCTCTTTGTTAAACATACTATAATTAAAAGAAAAAGAAAACTAATTAGAGTAACAATGTGCAAAATCAAGATAAACTAATAAGACAATCCAAACCAAAGAGTACCAACATACTTGAGCGAGCTCTTCGGGAATCGCAACACCAATAATTTCATCGGCGGCGCCTCTGAGCCCCGGCGATGCCCTTAGAATATCCGTTGATTCTGCTGATGAATTTTCAAAGCCTCTTTTTTCTTTTTATAGTACTCTTAATCATTCAAGCATGTACTCTAATTCTCCCCATAACTTTCACTGCCACCACACCATTTCTTGCTGCATAATGCATATCAACTCTTCTTAACACTCTATCCACATCCTGATCCTTCTTCTATAACCGCTCTCGATCTCTCAACCTCAATGTCTCCTGCATTTCCATCTGCCTATCATCTTCTGTCAAACAGAAAACAAAAGTCAATTCATACGTCTATAAATTATTATGTAAACCAATGAGACATACCTTTCTTTAAAAAATGAGACTATATTGAATAGAGATTCAACTCAACAGAAAAAACTTGCGAGATTTAAAATAAAGATTAGGTAGCTGTAAACGTAATAGCAAAATAAGTAAATACAATGAATGGGGAGGCCAACCTGAGATACCTAAAAAGCAAATTAAGACATCATAAAACATATCATAAAAATCCAAAACAAATTGGCAGACCAACATGAGTAAAATCCAAATGACACCTAGATAAACAAGAAAAAAGATTGCATCAACACAATATGCCCATAAAATAAAAAATAAAAAAGGTAAAAAGTTATACTTGATATCCAAGAAAATAAGAAAACACCTTGATTGGTTCTGGATGCAATGCAATAATACACCCAAAAATGAAATAAATAAATAAATAAATGAAGGGTAAAAACTTATATATGCTACCCTAAAAAACAAGAAAATTGATTCCGGATGCAATCACAACTGCACCAAAGAAATAAAGGTTGTCAAGAGAAATCCATGAAGTGAATAAATTTCATCCAAGTAAGACAACGTGAAAAAAAAGGTAAGAAGAAAAACCAAGACAACCTTCTCAAAGAAAGAAATATTGTAGACCAAAAAACTAAATAATTATAATACTTTAATAAGTCGAGAGCACGGATGCATTCTGAATATCTTAATGATCCCTCTCCAAATTCATAAATCTAACAATATTGTTGTACAAGCATCTCATGTAGGTTCCAAGCAGCCAAGAAAATGCCAAATAAGGACAAACACTAAAACACACAAGAAATACTACACCAGCACTACTTGAAGAAAATATATATACTAATGAACACTGTAGATCCCAAAACACGAACCAACGGTAAGCTGCCAACAAAATGCAAAGAAACACAAACTAAAACACACAAAAAGTACTACAACACCACCACTTAAAGAAAATATATATATTATTTGATACCATAGATCCCAATAAACACACAACGGAGTAAAAAAATTATAAGGACATAGAACAATAAAAAATGAGACCAAATGCTCCCTTAAATACACCTACAAAAGGAAAAAGGAAAACATTATGAGAAAAACCAAAGAATAAGAAACACTCAAGAAAAATAAAGAAAACTAAACAAGAAACAAGAAAACAATACCTTCATATACCGGAAACAAAATAGTACATTGAGCTGCATAAACAAACACACTATTGTAAAGAAAGGCAGAGCAAAAGGAAACCCTTCAGTGAATGGAAAGGTGATAAAATTAAAACAAGGGAAACCATTACATAAAAGAAATATAAATTGGATTTTATACACTAACTGTACTCAATTTCATAGATAATAATAAAGGTATACTCTATACACCGACTACACACAAATGATGATAAATTATATCCAAAATTTCATAACGTTACCAACTACACCTAATTTGATAATTGTATAGAAAAAAAAATATACAATTATACTTATCATCTTCCAATATATATAAACACAAGGTAGGCATAATTTTTATTTTCTACGTATATATACCAAAGACAAATTATTATAGAAACTAAAAGTAGACTGAGATGACACGTACCATGAAAATCCATCAGATGAAGCCACGTACAAACAAGGTTAACAAGCAGGGCAAGGCAAGAGCCCTGAAAAGAAAGCTTCCATCGCAGCATAACGAGCACGAGCTTTAGCATTACGGATATCCCTCCGCTCTCTCTTTAGATCCATCAAACAAACAATTTCTTGAAGATAACTATCCTACAGATTTTAAACACCAAATGAGCACAGGTATTATTAATTTGATTGAATATCTGATAATCGCAGTAGCATATTTAAATAATCAATTCCCAGTCATGGCTGGCATAACCATTTTCTACATAGAGCAGCTTATGAATAAGAATCACAAAAAAAATTTACACTTGATATATCAAAAATAGAACAACCACGACAAGAAAATAAACAATTGTAAGGATAACATCATAAGGAAAAGTAATAACCCAAAAATACAGCGATAGCAATAACAATAACTGCGAAAGGGAAAGAAATTGAACAATGCAGTACAAGAGAAATGAACATAAAGATACAATTATGTTATAATATAGAGAACATTCACAAGATATCGAGGAATTTTTTTTTTTGAAATACATATAAATGATACCTTATTGCCTTGAAATAAAAAAATTAATTGCAATCCAAATCTTATAAAGGGAACAGGTTAAGTTGGAATTTTTGCAACGGTACCTCTTATAAATTACATTCATTTAAAGTAGTAATATTATGTCCATCAGAGCTGCTCCAAATCGAAGTGGCCTTGGTCGGCACAAATGAAAAAATTTGAATGGGAAGAAATATGATCATGTGTTGTTTTCCACCTACATATTTAAAAATCCAGCTATATAGAAGTTGAGTACCACCGCTTGACTGAACTTGCAATCAAATATATGTATAAAAAGATGGGTTGTAAGAGCTTGGAAAGCTATGAAATATCACATACAACATAGAGACAAGACAATCAAGAATTAATAAAACTTCATCAAATTAATATTCCTTTACAGTTCCATTACTATCTCAATCCGCATCAAACTCAGGTTCTGGTTATAATATACTCTAGCACATGGTGTATCATGCTCTGTTAATCTTTGTATCCTAAACTTCTTGTTTTGTGGTGTCTCAGAGTGCAAATTTTATGAAGACCTTCTGCTGTTCATTACCTCCTAGAGCTTCTCTAACTGTGTGCAAAGGTTCCCTAGAAAGTATGATTTACTTATGCAATATACCTGATCTAAATGAGAATATTTAGTGCTTTTCTTGAAATCGAATTAATGCTTCTAAAGTAACACTGAATTATCACATATTCCTTCTTTCTTTGATTATTTCGTGCATCTATTTATTGCCGTGATCTTTTTTCCACAGGGCTCCACAAGATGATGGGGATCCACACAGTATTGATTGAATGTAGATCATTAAGTAGACTTTATATGGGTTCTAAAAAAAAAGTAGACTTTATATGATTTTAACTTCAATAATTACAGATCTGATTAATAAAGAATTACAAAAGATGCTTTCGTTGGGGTTTCTCAGACTTTATTCAAGCAGCGTAAGTTGACAACGGAAACCGCCCTAATATTTTCAAATATCTTGTTACATGAACCAACTATCAACTTGCCATTAATAAATAACAATCTGACCATTTTTATGGACACACAAACTTGATCGTAATTTCTTAATAAAAAATCACAAAATATGCTTCAGGGCGTTTCAATATTATTTGAAGTATGTGTGGAAAACTACACAAAGTATCCCTAAGTTTTTCTTTGAACAGTAAACTATCCCTAAGTTATTTGATTCAAATTAACGCTATTCAATTTATTCCACCATGAGTCTAAAGCAACATTTTAATTAAAATGCCAAACTATAGTGCCAAGTGAAAATTAATTATGACCATTTTGGAAAACAAAGCATAAATCTTTGCTGAAGCTATATCAGGGTTTATAAGCCATAAAATATGCTAAAAATATTTTTCTGTAGTTCTATTAGAAAACCAGAATGGATATTAACACAGAATAACATAAAGAAAGTGGCATGACAACCCAAAAAGGGAGTAGCTCATACTTGGTCAGCAGAGTAAGCTGAATTCAATGAAAATATTTTTTGGACCTGAACTGAATTGACATGTAAGCACAGCTAAGTTGTTAGTTTCAGCACATGAACAAAATTAAACAAAGGGGAACAAATTTCATTATGGACTGCTCTTTTCCTATCTAACTTGAACTCCAAATAACCGTACCCAACATAAAAAATCGAATAAATCAGCTAGGGTTTCAAAAATATTTAATCAATATCAAACAAAGAAAGTGGCGAACAAGGAAACCTCCAAATTATCTAATTTCAACTCCAAAGAACCGTAGCCAACATATAAAATCACATAAATCAGAAACCTCCAAATTGAAAAAAGAATAAACGAGCACAAACCTTCAGAAATCAACAGCCCAAAATTTGGAGAAGAAGCCCGAATCGATTAATCAACCAATTAGCAGCTGCAAAATAAAAATAAACTAAGAAGCTGAGGTAGCACCCAAATTGCAGCAATTACTATCTAATTTGAACTCCAAATAAGCAAATTGCAGCAATTACTATCTAACCTGAACTCCAAATAACCGTACCCAACAAAAAAAATCGAATAAATCAGCTAGAGTTTCAAAAATATTTAATCAATATCAAACAAAGAAAGTGACGAACAAGAAAACCTCCAAATTATCTAATTTGAACTCCAAAGAACCGCAGCCAACATCAAAAATCACATAAATCAGAAACCTCGAAATTGAATAAAGAATAAACGAGCACAAACCTTCAGAAATCAACAGCCCAAAATTTGGAGAAGAAGCCCGAATCGATGAATCAACCAATTAGCAGCTGGAAAATAAAAATAAACTAAGAACCTGAGGTAGGACGCCAAAACAGAGCAGAAATTTGCCAAAAACCGTGACTGCCGGACATGTCGTTTTGTTGGAGATGATGGTAGAGAGGATGAAACACATAGGTGCAGGGGGAGAAATGGGAGAGAGATATAAATAAGACAAAAGTTTTGGGTATGGTAGAAGAGGTAGAGAGGATGAAATGTATAGGTTTTGGAGGAGAAATGGGAGAGAAAGATATAATGAGTTCGACAAAAATTTTGGGTCGGTGAACATTGCCTGAGATAATTATTAAAGAGGAAGCTGCTGGACGATGGAAAAAATTGGGATGGCGTACGGGGCCACAGAAAAAAGACGACCATAAATAGAAATGGGAATAAAAAGGGAAATGAAAATCAGTAGAGCGCAGAGTACAACAACCCTAAGCACAAGAAGAAGCTAAACGGCGTCGTTTGGAATTTTGTTGAGAGGAAAAAAAATCGAAATGAATAACCCTGTACTATTCACATGAGTTATACACCTTTATAGTTCTTAATATATATATATATATATATATATATATATATATATATATATATATATATATATATATTGTTTTTCTTTTACTAATTTAATTTTTTTTTTCCATTAAGGGCTGGCCCTGAGCCCACTTAAAAAGGTAATAATAGTCCCATTATCTCAATGGGCCTGTTGGTCTGTTGCATTTGCAACAGGCCCAAAATGGGCCTGCAACAGACAGTAGGCGTGAGTCTCCGCCGGTTGCTTGCCGACGGTGGGGTGTCCAACCCCACCGAAAATGCACAAGAAGACCCTATATTTTCAGATTTGTACAAATAGCCCCTAGATAAAATAGATCAAGTTAAGACACCAAAACTTTACAAACTTTTATACCTAAATATAAAAATTAAAATCTTGCATGAAAATCTATAGATCTAAAAATCTAAAAACATAAACATATAGGTATAACATGCTTTCCAAATGACACTCTTTAACTTTTATTTAGCCATAAAAACATTTTCTAAAAATAATATATTTCTCACACAAACTTCTACATATGAATTTAAAACAAGAACATCTCAAAATTATCAAATATTATAACTTATATAAATCTGAAAATTTGAACATGAAACATTCAACTAAAGTTTAGAAGTATTTCTTTGGGTTTCGAAACTTCACATAAGGTTTTAAATATTGCTCCACATAACCAGGTAAGAGAGGTGCTTAAAGAGTTTTTTTACTCAAAATCAAAAAGATGAGTGCTTCTTCTTTCTTCACTCTCTATCCTCTATCTGCGGCGAAGGTGTGGCGGCGGCGGCAACTCAACGGTGGTGGCTCCCCCTTCTTCAAGATTCACTCAATAATTTTATGTCCTCTTTTTTTTTTTTTTTTGTCTCACTAAACCCTTCTATGTGCCTTTGTTGTGGTAAAGTAAAGAAGAGTGAATAAAATGAGTGGGTGTATATATACATACAACCCAAAATCAGATTCATATACATATACATCAATCAATAAACATGGGGAAGAGAAAGTTTATCATTACTTTCTTCTTCCACCAATGTTTTGATTTCTTGCGTGGTGGGATTTTCTTCATTCAAACAAGAAATGACAGTCTTAGAGTGCCAAGGGATAATAAATCATTATTCTGCCTCTGCAGGATTTGAAAAGATTGGGGCAAATTTGCCTTTTGCCCCTTGAGCTTTGGGAAAGTGCATTTTTGCCCCACAAACATAAAATTTGCACACTTAGGTCCAAAATAAATTGCAAATAGACCCCATCATTTTAAAAGGTACTTAAATTTTTTTCTAAATTACTTCTAAGCCCATAATGACATAAGAACCAATTGTTATACACAATATAGCATAAAATAAAACACTTTAATTTAAAACATAGTAGCATTCAAAATTAGATAATAGTCTAATTAAAATACATTAAATAATCCTAAAACTTGTTGGTTTTACAATCCTTCTCCCATAAAAGAATTTGGCCCCCAAATTCAGTCCTGGGTTTCAAATAGTTTAGGGTATTGCTGGCGCATATGCTCTTTTGGGTCCCATTTAGCTTCCTCAATACTTTGACTTTGCCACAGAACCTTGACTATCAGAATCTTTCTTTTCCGTAATTCTTGGAACTTCTTATCCAAAATACAGACATGATTCTCAATGTACAACAAACTCTCTTGAAGTTGCAATGGCTCATAATCTATCACGCGAGATGGGTCCGATAATAAATACTTCTTCAAGAGTAACACATGGAACACGTCATGTATTCCTCCAAGGTTTGCGGGCAAATCCAACTTAT
Source organism: Penstemon barbatus (assembly GCA_003313485.2). Lineage (NCBI taxonomy): Eukaryota > Viridiplantae > Streptophyta > Magnoliopsida > Lamiales > Plantaginaceae > Penstemon > Penstemon barbatus. The sequence goes on along the minus strand of CM064881.1, from coordinate 48,923,362 downwards.
AGGCTACACTCCCAACTTTTTCCAAAATTTTGAATGGTCCATCATATCGAGGGTTGAGCTTTCCACCCTTGCCATGTTTGATAAGATCCTTCTTGGGTGAAATCTTAACGAAGACTTGATCACCTACCTCAAACTCGAGAGGTTTACGACGGCGATCGGCATAACTCTTCTGGCGACTCTGAGCAGCTAGCATCCTTTTCTTAATTACCGGTACGATATCAATAGCTTCCTGAATCAAATCAGGTGCTCCTTCAACAGCGGTGACCAAAGCTTGGGTTTTTCGCTCATCCAAATCCCAATGGACTGGAGATCTACACTTTCGACCATATAAGGCCTCATAAGGCGCCATCTGAATAGTCGACTGAAAGCTATTGATATAAGCAAATTATACTAATTGTAAATTCTTGTCCCAACTTCCTTTGAAATCGAGGGCACAAGCTCGAAGCATGTCTTCGAGAATTTGAATAGTCCTTTCTGATTGACCATCTGTCTGTCGGTGTGCTGTAGTGCTAAATTGAGGTTTTGTACCCAGAGCATCTTGAACCTTAGTCCACAGTCTTGATGTAAACCTAGGGTCACGATCAGAAATTATATCCCTTGGTACACCGTGTAATCGAACAATTTGATCTCGATACAACTCTGCAAGTCGCTCGACAGAATACTTAACATTAACCGGGATAAATCGGGCTACCTTTGTCAGTCTATCGACAATAACCCAAATGGCATCATTATGTCCACGGGTTCGTGCCAAACCAGTCACAAAATCCATCGTTATTGGTTCACATTTCCACTCGGGTACCGGGTTAAAGCAACCCTGATGGTCGCTGGTGTTCCGCTTTCACTTGCTGACAGACTAGACATCTTGCACATAATCCGCCACATCTTTCTTCATACCGTCCCACCAGAAATGAGCCTTCAGATCATGATACATCTTGTTTCCTCCCGGATGAATGCTATACCGGGAACGATGGGCTTCTTACAAAATTTGCTCCTTTAGCCCGTTATCTATGGGGACACATAATCTTCCACGAAATCTAAGGGCACCTTCTGAATCCATGCTAAAAGGTGAATTGACTGCTTTCGGAATTGATTCCTTTATCTTCCTGGTCCTTTCATCTAGTTGTTGGGCTGATGTAATCTGTTGGAGAATGTTAGGTCTTACCTGTAGGCCAGCGAACAAATCCCCATCTTAACCTCCTCTGGGTTCCAACAACAAACACCTTCCAACATTCCTCACTTCTTTACCATGAGGTGAGACACGCTGACTTTCCGGCTCACCGCATCTGCAACCACATTTGCCTTGCCCGGATGGTACTGGATTGTGCAATCGTAATCGTCCAAAAACTCCATCCAACGTCTTTGCCTCATATTCAGCTCCTTCTGAGAGAATAGATACTTTAAGCTCTTGTGGTTGGTAAATACCACAAATGATATGCCATAAAGGTAGTGCCTCCACTTGCCTAGGGCAAACACTACCGCGGCCAGTTCCAAATCGTGAGTTGGATAGTTCTTTTCATAGGGCTTCAACTTTCTTGAAGCGTATGCAATCACCTTACCGTCCTGCATCAAGACAAATCCCAATCCTTCTTTTGATGCATCATTGTAAACCATAATGTTTTTCGACCCTTTTGGTAGAGCCAATACCGGTGCAGCCGTCAACCTCTTCTTCAGCTCTTGAAAGATTGTTTCACACTTCTCATCCCATTCAAGTGGGACTTTCTTCTGAGTTAGCTTTGTCAGAGGTGAGGCAATCTTCGAGAAATCCTGGATAAATTTACGATAATATCCATCTAGGCCCAAGAAGCTCTGAATCTCAGTTATAGTTTCTAGCCTTTTCCACTCGGTTACTGCTTCAACCTTTGACGGGTCAACTGCTATCCCGTCTCCTGATACAATGTGCCCCAAGAAGGCAACTCAATCCAACCGGAATTCGCACTTGCTGAACTTTGCATAAAGCTTATGCTCACGCAAGACTTGGAGCATTTTTCGAAGGTGAGCCTCGTGCTCTAATCTGGATTTCGTGTAAACTAAAATATCGTCAATGAAGACCACGACGAATTGATCTAAGAAAGGCTTGAAGACTCTCTGCATCAAATCCATGAACACTGCGGGGGCATTCGTGAGACCAAAAGGCATCACGACGAACTCAAAGTGCCCATATCTCGAGTTAATCGCCATCTTTAGTATATCTTCCTCCTTAATCTTCAATTGATAGTACCCCTGCCTTAGATCCAATTTAGAGTACACCCGAGATCCTTGTAGGTGATCAAACAACTCTTCTATATGAGGAAGAGGAAACTAAAGCAGTGGAAAGAAGGAAAAGAATCGCTTGGGTTCGAAACCCGTTAAAACCTCCCCTATTTTTTTTTTTGAATTATTTTTTTTAAATCACAAACCTCCCCTAATTGAAAGAAGGGAAAGTGCTCTTTCAAATACAAATACTTAACACGTTTAAACCCCCAAATTGAAAGACCCACTTTATTCTTACTTAAAATCATCTCTTTACCGGGGCTTCTCCTTACCGCCACAGATCGATCATCGAAAATCCTCTTCCCAAAGTTATCTGAAATGCAGCGATGGTGAATTGAATGTCCTCAATTGGTGTAAGTATATTAGGTTTGAGGTTAGGTTTTTTGTTTTAATTCAATAGTAATCTGATACCAACTTTTTCTTTTTGTTTTTTGAAGAGGATTGACACACACAAGGAAGAAAACACCGTTCTCTGGTCGTGGATTGCAATATGAAGAATAATTAGTTTTATAATTGGTAAGTAATCTTTTCTAGCATAAAATTGAAGTTAATTGGGTTCTAAGTTACTAAAATCTGAAGTTTTGTAGATATGAATCTGATTTTTATCTTTTATTTTAAAATTCTCACTTGAATTATAGTTTTCCTGTGTTCATTCAGCTTATTGTTTTGGTATTTGGCTTGATTTTGGTGTATTGCTGAAACATTGAGGTATTGTTTTTATTTTCATTCATTTAATGGTACCTTCCTGCTTTGGTTCTTATTTCTCAATAAACAACTTCCTATTTCCAGATTTTTTTAAGCATTTTTGGTTTGAGAAAATTTCATTACACTTCAGATTTAATGGAAAGCATTATAACTTAGCACAATTCTGTATACTCAATAATTGTACTTCACTATATCTTTTAGAATGTGATTGCTTCAATTTGTATGTTTCCAGGTTCAAATCTGTCAAAAAAACCATCATCACGGTATAGAAACTTCTCTTGTACTTTTCATTAAAATCACATGTTCATGCATTCTACTTGAAATTTACCCTTGCTCTCCCTAGAAGACCGCTTAGTGTTTCTAAATGCTCCATTTGTACATATCAGTGTGTTATGGTACCGAAGAATCAACCCAATACTTTCTTTTCAAGTATATAAGGATTGAGAAGGATTATGTATATTCATGTCTAAAGGTCAAGGTGTTAGTTCATAAACAAGACATGTTTGCATTAGCTTTATCAAATGTTCATTCTTGGTCTAAATTTCTTTAGTCCACTTGATTAGGACTTCAAGGAAAATATGGGGTACAATAATACTAAAGCACTGCTAAAATAATATATGACCAACTAAGATCTTAAAGAATGATAATATTTGTTGTATTTTCCACTTGCTAGAACTATGAAAAATATTATTGTCATTCTTAAGAAAAACTGAAATCCAGATCTTATGTATTAGTATATGTATGTTTAACTGATTTAGCATCCATTCAAAACCAGGCACTCAACCGTTCATTCTTTCATGCAATTTATTGATAAGTTGTCTTTTCTTTTCCCTTACCTCTAAGTAATATATTTGATATATAAATGATGGAGATTATGCATTAATAGAATATCTGCTTTGTTTGAGTTTAAAGCTAAGTTGTGACATTTATTGTGGGAAGAAAGTGTGTTTAATTAATTTAAAGCCTAAATATGTTATTGTGTTTTTTTTAGATTTCTAAAACAATGGATAAGGGATGGTTGGAGTTGAATAGGATAGATCCTTCTTATGGTTTAGGAGTGGAGGAGTTCATAAGATTCGCTTATTCTAATAAAGAACCACATGAAAAAATTCCTTGTCCTTGTTATAAGTGTAACAACTTTTATGATCAATCTCAATCAATTGTTAGATATCACTTGTCCATACATGGGATAATGAGGAGTTACATTAGGTAGATATATCATGGAGAATCTCATAATTGTACGCAATACTTTCTTTGTTGCATCCTTTGAATTATTTTCAGCTATTTAACCATAATTTTAATATTTTAGGTTTTCCACACCTCAAATCATGTTCAACATAGGATGCAAGGATTCATGCATGGAATCGCTTCGCAAAAGATTCAAAACCAGAACAGTGAATCTGATGAGTATGTTCCTTCCATGCCTTCATATTTAATCCTTCTTTATCTTTACTTTATTTAAAATCATCTTTTGTTACAATTTTTTAATACTTTGTACTTTTGTTCAGACTTTCAGGCGAACCAGGGCTACGTGAATTAATCCAAGAAGTGGGCAGGTACCCTATATCTGCACCATTTCAACGATAAAGGAGTTGATAATCCAGTTTTAAGGTATTTTTGCTTATATATTACTGCTAAGATTATGACACTAACATATGTCCTCACTATAAGTTTAGCTTGTTCCATTAATTCCTTATGGATTATGAGGATATCTGATTTATTGGTTGGAACTGTAGAAGGAACTGCAATTTTATGGGCGTGAAGTTTGGCGGGGTTAAGGTTTTTTTTTTCTTCGTAACTCTTTGTGTGTTATTCTGAACTTGTATTCATAATTATAGTACTAGTTGACAAGGAGTGTATCTCAAACTTTTGGTTCATGGTATATTGTCTAATCTGAATTTTATGTGAACTGTTGTTTGTAAAATGGGTTGTTATAGTACTAGTTGACAAGAATTGTATCTCAAACTTTTGGGTCATGGTATATTGTCTAATCTGAAATTTTATTTAAAATGTTATTTGTAAAATGGGTTCTGGTCCATGGTATATTGTAGCTTATTCTCAGTAATTGACTTATTCATTTTCTTTTTACTATTCTCTTGCAGGTAATGTCGTGCAGAATGATATTTGCAGGTAACAAGGAAGAAGAAAGTATATTTTTTGGATTGCTTTGTAAAGATATAAAAATAGTGTTGTTAAATGTCAATTTAGGTGTTTCTTCAAAAATATTGGATTATGTTTTGTTTAGAGGACAATTCTTGTATATTCTCTTTGATATTTCTGCCAATATATAAATGATATTGAATATTGGTTTTTTTAAATCTAATACTTAATTAGTAATATTGTTTATTACATGATAAAATATTGATGTATACATTGTATTATGGGAGACAGGGATAACGAAGAAAGTGAATCATTGCCAACATCTATGTTGTCATTGTATCTCCCTCAACAGTGACATCAAGGAAGTTTTCACTATCTCTCTCCAATTGATGATAGCACATGAGTTGTCGCTCAAGGTTGTGGCAACTTTGTTAAGTTGTCACTAATTAGAATTTGCGACACAAAATTAGTGACAATGCAGTGACAATATTTTTTTATCACTAATTTTCAACAGTGACAATTTTCTAATATATTGTGACAAGATGTGTTGTCACTAATCAACATTTTTCTTGTAGTGATTTGAATGCCTTTTGTACATGTTGTCACTAATCAACATTTTTCTTGTAGTGATTTGAATGCCTTTTGTGAGAAAATTCTGTTTATGTGAGGGAAATTGTCTTAAGTTTTTTTCGTGGGATATTTTTCTTGCGTGCTGATTTAACCGTATTTCGTCGGGTTAAAAAGGGTATCAGTGAATTTGTGATATTGGGGGTTTTCAATATAAATATATTATAGGGCTCTGTTACTTTATTCAGGATGGATCAATCTCAAGGAAAAGCAATATTGTAAAAACTAGAAGTAAAACTACAAACAAAGCTAAAAACACACCAATATGAAGATAAAAAGCTCTTTCTTTATTGAATGATATAGAGTTGTGCTGTCGTAAGCAGCATTCAATGGCGTATTCTGGAGTTGGTTCATACAATCATTCACTAGGTATTTATATCATGCTAAACCTAGTGTTACAAGGAAACATAGTCCTAATAGGACTCGACCCAAGTATCCTACTTGGATCCGGAGTATAATATTTTAGTCGAAAAGAGCTGCGTTAGGCCGGGTTGACATGATGATCCCGAACTGTTTGATTTGGTCGAACCGATCTCATGTTCTTTACTCGATCCGTACAATACGTAGGATGCGAAATAGCCCCCATCAGTACTCCCTCACTTCTTCGAGCGTATAGATAATAGAAGCTCGTAGAAGTAGATAAATCTTCACGACTGTTTGTTTTCTATGAATGGAGCCTCGTTAAAAACCTTTCTTAAGAAAAAACCCTGTGGGAAAAAATCTTAAGCAAGGAAAAGAGTGCTACATATCATAGATAGTCGTTTCCTCTGTCCGATTAAGAATCGCCACGCGTCTATTCCGGAGGCTTTTCATATCCTTCCGTTTTTGGCGGGAATGTGATTAATTGTGATGAGTTCGAAACGTCTTTTCTCATTTTAGTATAAATAGGTGACTCTTGAGATCATCATTTTTCCTTTATACTTGCTCATAGTTCATAGTCATTTTCTTGCTTAATCGTTCGTCGTATAAAGTTTCCTTTTATCGACCTATATCCTTCAAGAGTCTGAAAATATGGCTTCTTTGAGAAAATCTTCTTCTTCGTCGAGGGAAAATGTTGCTCATAATAACGAGGAGGAGTTGCATTCTAATCTTTTGGGCGAACAATCTGCCATTTCTGAAATCGTTGTTCCCGCGGAAGACACTTTTAAGGTTCAGATCCTTTCAGACACAGAGGTCGCTGCCCGAGCCAAAAAGGGCAAAGGTACTGCTCCTCAGATTTCTGAACCAATTGAGGACCTTGCTTGCGCATATACAGTGGATACTTTTCCGGAGGTTGTGAACAACTATGCAAAATATTTTCCGGAGGGTTCCGAGATAATTCTTCCTTCTCCTTCTGATAGGGTAACTTCTCCACCGGAAGGATGTCGCGCCTTTTATACGGCTCATTTCAATAGCGGCCTCCGTCTCCCGTTGTCCCCCCTTTTTCTTGACATCTTGAGAATATTTAGTGTGTCCTTGACACAATTAGTTCCAAATTCTGTGGCTTTCCTGGTTTGCTTTTCTGTTCTGATGCTCGCGAAAGGGTTTAAACCTTCTTTTCGTAATTTTACACAACTTTTCCGGTTCAATATTTCCAGTTTATCCAATCGTGGGTATTTCTTTGCTAGTCAGAGGCCTAATCGGGCAATTTTCGATGCTCCTGTTTCCAACAACCCTTTTTGGAAATCTAACTTTTTCTTTGTTCGCCCTCCACCTTATCTTCGTTCGGCGGGTGGTTCGACCATTCCCTTCTCGTGGGATCATGATTTCAAATGGGTATACGGAGGTCGCTTGCCGACGGGTGAATTTATTCCGGACGATGCTCAGTTTATTGCTGAGATCCCCGAAATGCGTGCTAACAAATATCAGAGTGCTCTTCTGATAGGGGAAACTTTCCTTCGTAAAACAGGATTAAGTGTTCATTCTTTCCCAATTGACTCATCATTAGAATCACTGGGTAAGCATTTCTCTTTTGATTTAGTGTTTACGATAATATTTCCTTATATAGAGAAACTAACTTTTAATTTGTTTCTCGTTCAGTTCAAATGGTAGAAAATTCTCGACATTCTTCTAAGGGAAAGATGGTGTTATCTAAATCCTCTAAGTCCGTAGAGAACAACCCGATCGAGCAGAGGGCTTCTCGGAAGAGGAAACTGGAGTTGGGCCACGATTCCGAGGAGAATGGAGAGGAGTCTCCAAATTCTTCCCAAGATTCCCATGTTCGTCAAGGGACTGGGTCGGGTTATCCCCCTCTTCAGCTTAGGTCAACCTTGGGAATTTGTGGATGTCGTAGTTGGTCGATGCCTCATCCCAATGAGAACCCGGTGGGGAGAAAAAGGAGCTATTATGGTCGTTCGGGCAACGATCTTTCTTTAGTCGGCGACAATCATCCGAAACCTACTTTGGTTGAAATGATCGAAGATCATTTAGAGGGGAAGAGAGCCGCTGGTTATTCGGAGAGAGATTCACTTCTCCATGATGAAAGCGAGAACGCGGTTTACAAGGCGACTCGTGTTCTCCTATCTGGGGTTTTTACTCGTGACTTGAACAAACTTTTTCGTAAGGATCCTTTGGAGAAATTTCAGCGAGCTTCTCTTTATGCTGAAAAGGTAATTTCTTTTGAGCTCGCTTTATAGGGTATTCTTTATTCCGAATACATTTTTGCCAATTTATTTCTTGTTTTACCCCTTTGCTTTTTCAGACAAAGACTTGTTTGGCCTCGTACGCATACGAAACCGCACTCTGGAAACAACAGTGTGAGTTTCTAGATGAGAAAAACAAAGCTCTACTTCGTAAAGTTTCTGGTTCAGAGGTTGGTCCCTCAACATCTTCTTCCGTTCCTGTCGTAGAGACTCGTGCTACTGAGACCGAGGATCAAGAGGTCATAAATAGGATTATGGAGATTTCTCGTGCTCATGAGCAAGCCAGTCAAATGGCTACAAAGTTAGAGGAATTCCAATTTCAGAGTACGGCTCGAATTAGTGAGCTAGAATCTCAAGTATCAAGTCTCCAAACTTCTTTAGAGGAGTATGAAAAGGATGTCCCTCTTACTGGACTTAGGGATCGATACGGTAGGAACCCTGATGAAAGAGTGGTTCGTGAATTCCTTAATTCTCCTGTTCATACGGCGTTGGTGAATCGGATGGTCGGTCCTCTTCTGGAGAGTACTTTTAAGAAGGCGGTTCATCAGCTGGTCGCCTTAGAGATGATCGACGACCGTCGGAAGGAGTATTTTAAGGCGGCGCACATTCGGTTGAATCGTTACGGTGAACTTTATTCTTCTTCCGAGCTTCCAGATGTTGTATATCAAGGTTTTCCTTTGGCTCACCTAGTCGATGAATTTAGAAAACCACTGCCGATTCCTCCGTCTGATGTTAACGATGAGCTCGATAATACTTTTATCGATCCGGAAGACGAAGGAGAAGAAGATGACGATATTGGCATGACCGAGAACGTCGGTAGCGAACAGAGAATTCCGGGTAGCGAACAGGCTTCTTGAAATAGTGAATTTTTGGAATAATCTTTGTAGATTATTTACCCGTAGGTTTAATTGTAATTTTACCTTTTCATCCCTTTGTACGCTAAACGTTTCGTATTCTGACAGTCGTGTCTTTTCATTTTCGCCGTAATAATTCAGACAAGTCATTAAATTTTCCATAATCATTATGCGTGTGTCTTTTCAAATTCTAGCGTTTGCTCCAAGGTCAGTTTTTCTATTTCGCGCCCTTTCTTTAGGTCTGTAGCGTCTTTTCAAGTAGTACAAATACTAAAGGTAAAAACTTGACTTGTTATTTACCGTTATACTCGTCTCTTGTAATAGAATACTCTTTCTTTGGCTAGTCGATAAACTTTCTCGTTATTTGCTTTATATTCTTCAACAACTCGATCATGAGTAATCTTTTCGGTAATACTTCGAAATGACCTTCTCGTGAGAGCGCTAGGGATAACAGATCCAAAAAATCTCGAAGAGATGGGTCGTCGATGGAGCCTCTTCGTTCGTCCTCAATAATTAGGTCGGAGATTGATACCCGTGTTATCACTTCCGAACCTTTTTCTGTAGTAAACTCGTCGTTTTCAGGACCAATCTTTTCTTCTTCCACTCGAGTAGGAAGCATGCCTTCCCCTGGTCGGATAGCTTTTGGCGATATGTCCAATGAGGAACCGACCTATAATATACCTGTTACTTCAAGTGCTTCTTCTTTCAAGCATGTTTTTCATGGAGGGGATTTTGCTATTTCCCTTCCTTTGTCTACTTCTACTGCCCCAGTCGCCAGCGGAGGGCAAGCTGGTGATGGCCTTTTTGTCAATCCTTCCACAACACAATCAGTTTTGCAGGATTGTCCTGACTACTTATTTACTGATACCACGGTGATGACTACTTCTTTTGAATCTGGGGGACCTTCTGGGGGTCGGTTTGGTTCGAGATCTGGTCGTCGGACCGTAATTTCTGCTTCGGGCAAGGAGACCTCCGTTAGCCCCAACGAGAGAGATTCTCCTCGTCTGTTAGATGACCGTTGTATTCTCGAGCAGGTCAAAGACATTATGTTATCAGAGACTCCGCGGCCTGACGGTGTCCCTTCTAATAGTGAATTGCCTGGCTCAATTGAGCCTGATGCTTTGTCCTGGGATCTGGGTTTGAGCACCATTTTGCCTGGTGAGATGAGGAAACTTGAGGGTACTTCCAATGTACGCCTTGTTCAGTCGCTGGTTAAAATATGCGAGCAGGTAGACATGCACTTTGGATAATTTTCCCTACTATATTTCGATTTTCATGTTGTGTGGAGGTTTTTCTCATTCTTTTTCTTTTTTAGTCCAAATATCTTGCCCTTCAGCTGGGTGTGCAGAATGATGATTTATGGAATAGTAAGGATGCTTACCAAAAACGGTTGGAGTCGGAATCGGCGAAAGTCGCAGGGCAGACTCTCCAGCTGCAGCTTGTCAATGATGATTTGAAAAAGTTGCAGGAGGAGAAGTCTGTCTGGGAGCAAGAGAAAAACGACTTGGTTCGGGCTGCTGGCCTTGCAGAGGAGTCTCAACGGCGGTCCTATGAGGAAGGATATGACGCTGGTTATCTAAAGCGTCAAGAGGAGTTGATGGCATTTGCTGGCAACTTGACTCCTCGAAGGGCTGTTTCTAGCAGTCGACCTGCTGACCGTTCTTCTTAGTGATCTTTGTTCGACCTGGCAGGCCTTGGACTGTCTCTTTTTTTTTTTTTTTTTTGTCTTTGCCCAACTTTTGTGCATTTGTTCGGGCTGAAGTTTTTGTAATGGGAGAAGCTCTAAATTTGAAATTATGACCTTTTGGTAGGCAGATTCTTTGCCTTGATCAATTTTCTTCTGTTGATATACGTTGTTGTGTACATTTTGCCTTTACGCATAAATATAACCATCATGAAACAATCAGTATAGATTAGCATACTTATCCGAAATTGATTTTTGCGGAGAATAGTCAGAATAGATAAACGGTATCTTGATCTTGCTCGGTTACTGTTTGAGTAACTGAATGGTATAATGTTTCCCCTGCAAACCAATTCTTTTGTTGATCAACCCAGTATAGTTCTCTGGATTGTATGCACCAATATGTTTTACGTCGAAATTTAGACAATAGGTCATTCGTATCGACAATAGTTGTTAAGGAACGCTCATCATCTTGGTCGATGTTCAATCTATGCCCTGTACTTTTGTATTTTTGTGATTCAAATCTTATATAAGGAGGCTATTGTCTCTTTTGTTGAACTCCGTTGTTCTTTGCATCAGACTAAGGAAAAATATCCCGTTCAGTATCTTTCCAAACCTTTATGTTTCCCAGCATTAATTTTGAACTATATGTTCCTCAATTGGTGTATTAATACATCATTTCTTTGATATGGGAGGAATTGGAAAATGTAGAAATTTTTGGCGGATCTGTGCTGTTTAGACCTCCCTCAGCAATTCTTTGGTATGTTAGGCAGTTACCTCTTTGCCGTTTTGAATAAGGAGGACTATTCTCCTGATTTCCGTGTCAGATATCTTGGATTGCGATGGAGTTCCTGTATGGCTTAGTCAATGGTCATCCATATGATGTATGAGGCAGTGACGTCCCTCGTATGGCAAAGGGTTCGATTTTTTATCTTTTATCGAGCAAGTATCCTTCTCACTACGATTTTTAAAACTTGTATGCCTTTGTTTGTGGATACTTATATCTTCAAGCTATCGTTTCTGAAGTACGATCGTGCCAACTTATTGATTGATCGTTTCGATCAAGGACCTCTTTTGTTATCGACTAGTTGAGGCGATTAGATATTGCCGTTCCAACTTACTTGCATTTATTACCGGGAGTCAAAGGGTCGCATCTGTGTCCGTTGATCAAATACTTTTTCAGCCGTTGGATCGCTTAGATCTATCCCTATAAATAGGGCGGTGGTTTGCATTCTTCATTTGCAATTTCCCAAAGATAATGGAGACCTCAGCTTCCTTAAATTTTATTTTGCCTTCAGATCCCATAGTATTCAAAAAGTCACATTATCGTGATTCACTTTGTAATAGCTTGATTATCTTCTACCTTGTACTGACGGGTCCCATGTCAGCCCTTCCTTGTACTAACGGGTCCCATGAGGCCTCAGTTTTTGTCTTCATCAATTAGAGGTCCGTGGTTTCTGTTTGCACATGGAGGGTTCATACTTGCCAGTCACCCCCGCTCTTAGATGTTACCTCAGGGGTGGTAGACCACCGGGGTGGCTGGTAAACTTACCGTTTCACGACGGCCCCGAAGAGATGCTGCTCTAGAGTAAAATGTTTTATAGATAATTTAAAAGCAGTATCTTCTTGCGGGTGAGTTAGCATTGCTAGTTATCTGGCTGGTAATATTCATTTCGTCTGGGAGAACATTTGATCTTCAGAGCCTGGCCATCGAACCAAAGAAGTCGACCATCCTGAGCAGCATGCTTCTTAGGTGGTTCATTATGATCGACGAGGCACTAGGGAGGAGATTGGTGTTTCCGTGGACATTGTCGTGAAGATCGCCGATCTTATAGGATCAGCTCATCTAAATCATTGTAACGATCTTTTAAGTAGTATGTAGACCTTTGTAACGTAGGACTTTTTGTATGTAATTGATTTGATGAATAAAATATTACTTTTATCCCTTGCATCTTCCTTGTCGTTGATTCTGTCATAATTTTTATTTATGAGGAACATTTTCCGAGCAGATGGATTCATACTTAATTCTTCTTCAAGACTTAGGTGTATTAGCAGATCTTTTAGATTGTTAGGAATAGATCGAGGAGTGTTTATTGAGCGGATCAATGTTTACTCAACTCTTATTTATAATTTAGACTTAGGTTTTTATACCTGAAATCTTTTTGAATCGTCATGAGTAGATCGAGGAGTTTTTATTGAGCGGATCAATGTTTACTCAACTCGTTTATAATCTAGACTTAGGTTTTTATACCAAAAGTCCTTTTGATCGCTGAATATATATCGAGGAGTGTTTATTGAGCGGATCAATGTTTACTCAACTCGTTTATAACTTAGACTTAGGTTATTATACCTGAAATCTTTTTGAACGTTGAATATGTATCGAGGAGTTTTTATCGAGCGGATCGATGTTTACTCAACTCGTTTATAATTTAGACTTAGGTTTTTATACCTGAAATCTTTTTGAACGTTGAATATGTATCGAGGAGTTTTTATCGAGCGGATCGATGTTTACTCAACTCGTTTATAATTTAGACTTAGGTTTTTATACCTTAAATCTTTTTGAATGTTGAATACGTATCGAGGAGTTTTTATCGAGCGGATCGATGTTTACTCAACTCGTTTTGTTTAGACTTAGGTTTTTAATACCAAAAGTCTTTATTGAACGTCGAATATGTATCGAGGAGTTTTTATCGAGCGGATCGATGTTTACTCAACTCGTTTTGTTTAGACTTAGGTTTTTAGTACCAAAAGTCTTTATTGAACGTTGAATATGTATCGAGGAGTTTTTATCGAGCGGATCGATGTTTACTCAACTCGTTTTGTTTAGACTTAGGTTTTTAGTACCAAAAGTCTTTATTGAACGTTGAATATGTATCGAGGAGTTTTTATCGAGCGGATCGATGTTTACTCAACTCGTTTCCATTTAGACTTAGGTTTTCAATACCGAAGCCTTTTTTAATCTTCGTGAATAACGGACGAGGAGTTTTATTGAGCGGATCAATGCATACTCGACTCGTTTTTATGGTCGGATTGAGGAGTGTTTATTGAGCTGATCAATGTATACTTGACTCCTTTTGTTCTAATCTCGACCGATATAATAGTAGGATTCCAAGGAGTGTTCACAAAAACAATCGATTTATAGAAATTGCTAAAATCTTTTAATAAGTGAACTGTAGGCCAAGGCCTTTACAAAGACTAAAATTCGATGAAATAAAATAAAACAGCGCAGTATAATCTGCTAAAATTTATTTACCATAGTATTTCCTAAGGTTGACCGCATTCCAGGTTCTTGGTAAGGCTGTTCCATTCAAGTGTGCAATTTTGTATGAACCTTTCTTTCCTACTCCAATGACAACATAAGGTCCATCCCAGTTTTGTTGTAATTTTCCTACATGCTTGGATACTTCTACCTTTTTCAAGACCAGGTCTCCTTCTTTGAAGGTTTGGACGCGTACTTTTTGATTGTATGCCTTTTCCATATTTGCTTTAGTGGCTTGCAAGCGTACAACGGCTTTTTCTCTTAAAGCTTCCGTTAAGTCGACATCATTTTCTCTTGTCTTTTCGTTTTCAAGACCGTCGTACATTTCAATTCTTGGTGTTGGAATCAGAGTTTCAACAGGAATAACAGCTTCCGATCCATATACCAAGCTAAACGGGGTTTCTCCGGTCGAGCTTCTTACTGTGGTTCGATTTGCCCAAAGTACTCCTGGGAGTTCATCGAGCCATTTCCCTTTGGCCGCTCCTAATCTCTTTTCCAAAGATTTTATTATTTCTCGGTTTGATACTTCGGTTTGTCCGTTTGCTCTAGGATGCCCGACCGAAGTGAAATTTTGTTGGATTCCCAGCTTCGAACACCATTCTATTACTTGTTTTCCCGCGAATTGGGTTCCATTATCAAAAATTAGGATCCTAGGGATGCCGAATCGACAAACTATGAATTTCCATAGGAAGTTGATCACTTGGAATTGAGTTATTCGTGCCAGGGCAATGCATTCTATCCATTTGCTGAAATACTCTACAGCGACCAGGACATAAGCTTTCTTGGATCTAGCAGCTGGGAAAGGTCCCACGATGTCCATTCCCCATTGATCGAAAGGCCAACATATCGGGATTGGGTGCATGTTTTCTGCCGGTTGATGACATACATTCGCATGAACTTGACAGTGATGACATTCTTGGACATACTGAGCTGCATCTTTATTGATGGTAGGCCAATAGTAACCTGTTCTGAGACATTTTAAGGCCAATGCCCTTGATCCGCTGTGATTTCCCGCATCTCCATCATGTATCTCTCGCAGTATATCGGTGGTTTGTGATTCAGAGACGCATTTCAGAAGAATTCCTGATGCTGATCTTCGGTAGAGTTTTCCTTCTACAATCGTGTATTTTGGAGCTAGATATCTTATTTTCCGAGCTTCATTCTGGTCAGGCGGTAGTTTTCCTTCTTGAAGATAGTCTATCATTGGAGTCATCCATTTTCCTTCAGCTCCTTCAATTTCCATAATATCGAGTGCCGGCGTTTCATCGATATCGATCGCCGGTGTATTAGAGATTAACCCGTTGATCACCCTTTCGGTCTTTCCATCATGGGACCCCGTAAACTTAGATAGTTGATCGGCCCATTTGTTTTCCGAACGTGGAATGTTCTGTATGCCGAAACTTTCAAATTTCTCAGCTAGTGTCTTCACTTTGGCGAGGTATTTGACCATATTGAATTCTTTAGCCTCGTATAGGCCTTCAATTTGTCTTTGCACTAACTCTGAATCAGTTAATACTTTAAGACTTTTTATGTTGGCTTTGATCGTCATTTCCATTCCTGCAATTAATGCTTCATATTCTGCTTCATTGTTTGTTACGACGAAGTCCAATGTTATTGCATAATTCAAATCTTCTTTATTTGGTCCGGTGAAGTTGATCCCGGCACCTCCTCCTTCTCGGCATGAAGCACCATCGACGTGCATTAGCCAAGTTTGATCATTTATGACCAAGACATCGTCGTTGAGGTTGCTCGATGATTCAGTTGCCAGTGCCGGTGTTTCCAATAGAAAATCAGCTAACACTTGGGCCTTAATTGCGATTCTTGGTTTGTAATCGATTTCGAACTGGCCTAGTTCGATCGTCCATTTAATTAGTCTTCCGGAGGCTTCTGGTTTCGCTAAGACTTGTCTTAGTGGTTGATTTGTCAAAACCACTATTTTGTAGGTTAAAAAGTAAGGTCGAAGCTTTCGGGCAGCCACCACTAAGGCCAGAGTGAATTTCTCAATTTCCAGA
This sequence comes from Penstemon barbatus, assembly GCA_003313485.2. Lineage (NCBI taxonomy): Eukaryota > Viridiplantae > Streptophyta > Magnoliopsida > Lamiales > Plantaginaceae > Penstemon > Penstemon barbatus. Next base: position 48,907,253 of record CM064881.1, on the reverse strand, counting down.
TAATTCTTCTCCGCCCCTTGCAATAATTTGCTTAGATAATAGACAGGCTTATGTTCCGAGCCTTCTATCTTAATTAGTACAGAACTAATGGCTGCTTCGGAGATGGAGATGTAGATAAACAATGGTTCTCCTTCCGTTGGTTTGGCTAACAACGGTGGAGTTGTCAAATACTCTTTGAGTTGTTCGAAGGCTCGATCGCATTCTTCAGTCCAAAGGAAGTTTTTTGCTTTTCGCAGTGCTTGGAAAAAGGGCAAACTTCTGTCTGCTGACTTTGATATGAATCTGTTCAATGCAACGATTTTCCCGACCAAGCTTTGCACTTGGGAGATGGTTTTGGGAGGTTTCATTTCAGTTATGGCCCGGATTTTTTCCGGGTTGGCTTCTATTCCGCGTTGATGGACTAAATAACCCAAAAATTTTCCTGACTTAACACCAAAAGTGCATTTCGCGGGGTTTAACTTCATAAGATATTTCCTTAAGATCTGAAAACATCGATCAAGGTGTTTTACATGATCCGCTTCGTTCATACTTTTGACCAACATGTCGTCCACATAGACTTCCATTAACTCTCCGATTAACTCTTTGAACATTAGGTTTACTAACCTTTGGTAAGTGGCCCCGGCATTTCTTAAGCCGAATGGCATTACTATTAAGCAATATACTCCCTGCTCGGTTACGAATGCAGTCTTCTCTTGGTCCCGCTCATCCATGTATATTTGATAAAACCCTTGAAAAGCATCCATCATACTGAATATCGCGAAGCCCGCAGTTGAGTCCACTAATAAGTCGATCCTTGGGAGGGGGTATGGATCGCGGGGGCACAATTTATTAAGGTCAGTAAAATCATTGCACATTCTCCATTTGTTGTCCTTTTTATCCCCTTTTGCTACCAGCACAACATTACACAGCCATTCTGAGAAGTGTATTTCTCGAATTTGTTTTGCTTCAAGTAGTCTTTCTACCTCGGCTTTGATAATTTTATCTTTTACTGGGCCATGATTTCTCTTCTTTTGTCTGGCGGGTTTTGCCATAGGACCAATTTTTAGGGAATGTTTGATTATTCGAGGATCGATTCCCTCGATGTCATTCGCGCTCCAGGCGAAGACGTCGACATTATCTCTGAGGAAGTTGATTAACATTACTTCCCCTTCCTTGCTCAATTCAGTACCTATTCTTGTCGTTTTAGAAGAGTCCCCTTGTATCAGAATTATATCCTTATGTTCTGAGGGTTTTAAGGTTAAATCTAGTGGTTCTTTTCCCTTTTTGTCTATTCGATCAGTAATGGGGATTTCAACCTTGTTTTTAACAAGATCTTCTTCAGGTTTTCTTTTGCTCGGAGTGATTGATTTCGGATCTTCTTTCAAGGTTAGTGAGGTGTTGTAGCAATCCCATGCCATACAATGATCATTCGTTATTTCTCCGATACCTCCATCGGTCGGAAACTTTATCTTCTGGTGATAAGTAGAGACAACGGCTCGGAATAGGTTGAGAGCAGGTCGTCCCAATATCGCGTTATAAGCGAAGGGAGTTTCTACCACTAGAAATTTTACTAGCTTCACCGTCCGGTGCGGTTTCTTCCTGAGTGACACACTTAAGGATATCGTTCCGCTGGGGATGATCTCGGACCCTCCAAAACCTACTAATGGCGTGGCTACTTTCTGTAGGTTTATCTGCCCCAAGTTCATTTGGGCTAAAACCTCTCAGGAGATGATATTCGCTGAGCTTCCATTATCAATTAGGATTCTTTTTACATTATAATTCGCTATTTCTAACGACACCATCATCGGGAAATCAGGGTTATCCTCTTTTGTGTCCCAAATGACGTTTTTAGGTACTTCGCCTTCGTTAAAGCTGATCGGCTGGTGGTTCGACGGCTTGTTTTCTAGAGTCCATATTTCTCTTGGGTATTTTGAGTTTCCAATTATGGATCGGGCTGTCCTTCGTCGAGCGTTACGACTATCTCCAACCGCGGGTCCCCCGGATATTGTATGGATTGTCCCATTGATCTGGTCGTGGTTCGACTCCTGTGTAGGTCGACGCTCAGGTGACCTTCGACGAGAACTCCTTCTTTGATTACTGTTCCGAGGGCTTCTGCTTCTTTCCCTTTTGCGGTTATCTCGCTCTATGTATTCGTCTAGTTTTCCTTGTTCAATCAGTTTTTCAACTTCTCTCTTAAGGTGAAAACAATTTTTTGTTCGATGTCCGTGTGCCCTATGATATTTACAGTATTGGTCGTAGTTTCGGGACCCTGGTCTGGGCTGAGCGATTTTCCTCGCCTCGGGGATCCAGTTATTTCTTTCTAGAACTTCCTATATTTCTTCGATTGGAGCATTTAACCTTGGGTGTTCCACTTGATTCATCCTGCTTCTGATCGGTTGTCGGGGTTTCTTGGCCTTTGGTAGAAATTAGGTTGCCTTTCTTGGTCGGCTTTGCTGTATTCCAATCGCTGAAAAACGTTACCTTTCCTGAAAGATCGCTCATAATCCACGGATCTTTGGGCAGGAATCCTGTCATGCCGTTTGGAGCCTGAAGCTGTGGCTTTGTTTTTGTTTTTATCCTTAAAGGAATTCATCTCTTCTTGGGTCATATACTTAGACGCCAAGCTCATGATGTCGGCAAACGTTCTTGGTTGTTTTCGACTGAGGGCGTTTCCAAACTGCCTGTTTTTTGTGAGGTCGAAGAGGATAGAAATTATGTAATCGATATTTGGAGAATCTATTTTGAGTAGTTCTACATTAAATCTCGCCAACCAGTTCCTTAGGGATTCTCCTTCTTGTTGATGTATGGTTCCTAGGTAGCTCATCGGGAGTTTTTGTCTTTTCTGACTGGCGAACTGCTGCGTCAGTTTATTGCATTATTCCCGGAAACTGAATATGGAGTTGGCAGGTTGTTTGGCGAACCAATCCAACGCGAGTCCTTCGAATGTGGTCACCATTAATTTGGCGGTGAATTTGGCAGAGTGGGCATATAAATTCATTATATTCGTGAAGCTAAAAATATAATCATCCGGGTCGGTGGTTCCATCATACCGGGGTAATCTACCTGGGACCTGTCCCGTAGATTGTGCCTCTTTTATTTCTCTGCAGAAAGGAGAACAGGCCGCAAGGCTTTCCTGGAGTTCCGCGGTTCGGGCCCACGGGTTTTGAACAGATCGTAGGCGTTGTTCGAGTCGCTCCTGTACCATCCTTTCGATTTCCCTTTCCGAAAATCGAGTCGTTCGTGGTCGATCTGGGATTGTATCATCTATGTCGTCCTCGATAGGGATTATTGTTCGTTCCTTCGATCCACTGCGCCCCGCCTGTGGTTTTCTTCGTCCTGGTCTTCTTCGGGGATGGTTATCGGAGGGTTTAGAATTGCCCTGCTGTGGGCTGTGTAGCGAGCGTCGCTCGCTTGCTGGGCTGTCAGCTTGTTGAGAGGTTTGTTCGTTTGTCCTTGGCACTCCTGGAGCGGGAGTTGTCCTAGCAGCCGTAACGTTTCGAGGAATTTGATCTAGTACAAGTAATTCTTCTGGAGAGAGTGATTTGAAGAGCATTGCTATTTGTTGCAGTTTCTCCTGAGCGCCCGGGAGAGAACGGGGATTTCAGGGCCTTCCGGTTCTTCCTGTATGGCACCGGGAAGGCCTCCTTGAGGTTCCTGCTGTCGGGGGCGTGCATCTTGGAAATTCTCGTCGGTCTTGGGAACGTTATTATCGTTGTTGTCTTGTATGTCTTCCGATGTGTGATGGCCGGTGGTTGTATTACTTCTCGCTCCAATGCGAGCGCTTTTCCTTGGGCGAGCCATGTGTCGATCGAATAATTAACCTAGCCCCTCGGTGGGCGCCAACTGATTTAACCGTATTTCGTCGGGTTAAAAAGGGTATCAGTGAATTTGTGATATTGGGGGTTTTCAATATAAATATATTATAGGGCTCTGTTACTTTATTCAGGATGGATCAATCTCACGGAAAAGCAATATTGTAAAAACTAGAAGTAAACCACAAACAAAGCTAAAAACACACCAATATGAAGATAAAAAGCTCTTTCTTTATTGAATGATATAGAGTTGTGCTGTCGTAAGCAGCATTCAATGGCGTATTCTGGAGTTGGTTCATACAATCATTCACTAGGTATTTATATCATGCTAAACCTAGTGTTACAAGGAAACATAGTCCTAATAGGACTCGGCCCAAGTATCCTACTTGGATCCGGAGTATAATCTTTTAGTCGAAAAGAGCTGCGTTAGGCCGGGTTGACATGATGATCCCGAACTGTTTGATTTGGTCGAACCAATCTCATGTTCTTTACTCGATCCGTACAATACGTAGGGTGCGAAATAGCCCCCATCACGTGCGACGTAATTTGATGAAATATTTTCGTCACATTAACGTTTTTGTCATGAAATAGTTACTTTTTGCCACAAATTCTTTTGTGGCAAAAGTTTAATTTTTTTTAGTGCATCACATATACTCGTTAATAAGCATATCTCAAAATAGCCGCTATTTGCTCTCTACAATATATATCACGAGATTTATCGAGAAGAAAAATAAATAATCCATCACCGAGCTCTCTAATAATAGATTGATAGTTATAATTTGAGGAAACATTGACAATGTCTTTTTGAATTGATGGAATCGTCAACTTAAGATTTTCCTGGGTATTCTGTAATATAACGGCTCTAGAAACCTTATTTTGATCCACTAGAAAATTTAAAAGCTCAAAGAAGAATCACCGATTGCTTGAAGATTCCGATTCTTCATGTCCATGAAATGCACATACTTGTTTAAAAAGAAATTGATTGATGAAATAAATCAAAGTCGATAATAGTTGGTGATGGGGGCTATTTCGTACCCCTTATAAAATTCGGATCGACTTAGGGATATCAGATCGGTTCGACCATGCAAGTTCATACGGGATCATCCATCGGCCCGATCAGAGAACGACCAGACTACAATCCTGACTTGAGAGGGACTGTTATGCCGAGTCCAATTAGGATTATGTTTCCTTGTAAAGCTAGGTTTAATATCATATAAATACCTAGTTAAAAGGTTGTATTACACAATTAATAGCGGACGCCTACATACTTTGGCTATCAAAGAATATCATATTGAATAGAAAATCTTTTGCTATACTATTTTGCTCATTAACACTCTCGTTGTGTTGTTTACCTTTTTGTTCTTTTACTTAATTGTTCTTCCTTGAGATTGATCCATCCAGAATAAAGTAACAGAGCCCTATAATTAATACAAAACCTGATCTCCTAATCACATCATATTGATTTAATCATAACCAACGAAAAACGGTTAAATCAATTGGCGCCCACCGAGGGGCTAGGTTAATTATTCAATCGACATATGGCTCGCCCAAGGAATAGCGCCCGTAACGGAGCAAGAAGTAACACGACCAACCCAAATAACACGTCTGAGGGTCCTCAGGGCAATACTGATAATAATGCCCCAATAACCAATAACTATCAGCAAGAAAATGAACATCTTCAGGATCGAGAGGAACCACAAGGGACTCCCGCTGGTGTGGTACCAGAAGAACATGTAGCTCCAGCAATCCCAATTCCCCTGTCAGACACTCAGGAGAAGCTACGACAGATTGCTATGCTCTTTAAATCACTCTGCCCAGAGGAATTACTCGCACCCGAGTAGGTTCCTCGAATCCCTAGGACCACTAGGGCAAATCCCATGCAAAGGATACCGAGACAGGTCGATCAAATCTCTCAACAAGCTGACAGCCCGGCAAGCGAGCAACGATCACTGCATAGTCCGTATAAGGACATTTCGAAACCTTCCGATGAGAACGTCCGAAGAAAAGCTGATCGAAGGAGACAACAACCAGGACGCACCGGCTCCAAAGAACATACCATAATCCCCATCGAGGATGACGTAGGCGACGCAATCCACAATCAACCACGAACTATGCGATTCTCGGAAAGAGGAATTGAAAAGATGGTACAGGAACGACTAGAGCAACGTTTACGAATTGTTCAAAACCCATGGGCCAGAACCACGGAACTCCAGGAGAGCCTAGCGGCGTGCTCTCCCTTCTGCAAAGAAATAAAAGAAGCACAGTCATCGGGACAAGTTCCTGGGCGACTACCCAGATATGATTGAACTACTGATCCAGATGACTATATATTTAGCTTCACAAACATAATGAACTTATATGCTCATTCAGCAGAATTCACAGCTAAATTAATGGTGACCACATTCGAAAGACTTGCCTTAGATTGGTTCGCCAAGCAACCCACTAACTCCATATTCAGTTTCCGGGAATTATGCAACAAGCTCACACAGCAGTTCGCCAGCCAGAAGATGCAGAAACTACCAATGAGTTATTCAGGAACTATTTATCAACAAGAGGGTGAATCCCTAAGGAACTGGTTGGCAAGATTTAACGTGGAATTATTAAAAATCGATTCCCCAAATATCGATTACATAATCTCCATCCTCTTTAACCTCACTAAGAATAGGCAGTTTGGAAATGCCCTTAGTAGAAAACAGCCAAGGACGTTCGCTGATATCATGAGCTTGGCGTCAAAATATATGACCCAGGAAGAGATGAACTCTTTTAAGGATAAGAACAAAAATAAAACTCCCGCCGCTGGCTCCAAGCGACAAGATAGGATTCCTGTCCAAAAATCCGTGGATTATGAACGATCTTTTAGAAAAGGCAATGTCTTCCAGCGATTGGAATACAATCGAAACAATCAAGACAGACGACCTAATATCTATCAAAGACCTAGGTCGGCCGAGCCGGCGATCAGGAGCAGAGTTAACCAAGTAGAACTCTCAAGGCTGATAATCCCAATAGAAGAAATCTTGGCTGTACTGAAAAGTAATAATTGGATCCCGGAAGCAAAGAGAATCGCTCAGCCCAGACCAGGTGCACGAAACTATGAATTATACTGCAAATATCATAGGGCACATGGGCATCGCACCGAAGATTGCTTTCACCTTAAAAGAGAAATTGAAAAACTAATTGGACAAGGAAAACTAGACGACTATTTAGAGCGGAATAACCGCAAGAGAGGAAGAAGTAGGAGTCCTCAGAATAATAATCAAAGAAGGAATTCCCATAGAAGATCCCGTAATGATAATCCCCCGCAGGAGTTGAGCAATGATCAGATTAATGGTACCATCCACACAATCTCAGGAGGACCCGCTGGTGGGGACAGTCGTAATGCTCGACGAAGAACCGCCAGATCCATAATCGGAAGGTTAAGATACCGGAAAGAAGTATGGACTCTAGAAAGTAAACCAACGAATCTAAAAAGATTTGGGAAAAATAACTAAGTCTTAAGAAACGAGTCGAGTATAAATTGATCCGCTCAATAAACGCTCCTCGATCTACATCTAATGCTCTAAAAAGATTTGGGAAAAACACCTAATTCTTAAAAACGAGTCGAGTATAAATTGATCCGCTCAATAAACGCGCCTCGATCTACACCTAATGATCTAATAAGATTTGGGAAAAATACCTAAGTCTTAAAAAATGAGTCGAGTATAAATTGATCCGCTCAATAAAAGCTCCTCGATCTACATCTAATGATCTAAAAATATTTGGCAAAAATACCTAAGTCTTAAAAACGAGTTGAGTAAAATTGATTCCCTCAATAAACGCTCCTCGACCTGCATAACAGCAATGACTAAACGAGTCGAGTAAAATTGATTCGCTCAAATAAACACTCCTCAATCTCCAGAAAAAGGTTAATAAACCTAAAGCACGAAACAAATTGAGCAAAAATTGATACGCTCAATAAACCCAACTTGATCTATCGATCAAAAAGATTTGGGAAAAATACCTAAGTCCTAAAACGAGTCGGGTATAATTGACCTCGACGTCAATAGAAGAACAGGTCGAGAAGAAATCAACAGCAACAAATACGAAAGAAGTAATACAAAAGATTTATTCATTTGTGTTCTGAGAACTTGAATTAAATTACATACAGAAGTTTTGATCAGAGTACAAAGATCTTATTACGATCGGCACATCGTTACAATTGTTTAGATAAAATGATCCTATCCTATAGATCAATGATCTTCACGACAATGTCAACGGAAACATCAATCTCCTCCATAGTACCTCGAGGGTCGGAATTAACCACCTAAGAAGCATGCTGCTCAGGATGGTCGACTTCTTTGGTTCGATGGTCAGGATCAGAAGATCAAATGTTTTTCCAGACGAAATGATCATTACCAGCCAGATGACCGGCAATACTCATTCACCCATAATTAGATACTGCTTCTACATTAGGAGTTGATATTTTACTCTGAAGCAGCATCTCGCAAGGACCGTCGCGGTGAAAATATTTACCAGCACACTCCGATGGACTATCACTCCGGAGGTAACATCGAAGAGCTGGAGTGACTGGTAAATATGAACCCTCCATGTGCAAACAGAAACCACGGACCTCAAACCTGTGAAGACAAAGGTTGAGGCCTCATGGGACCCGTCAGTACAAGGTAGGGTTGCCATGGGACCTGTCAGTACAAGGCAGATGAAATTTAAGTCATTATGATTCGCGATAATGAGACTTTTTGAAGGATATGGGATCACTGGGCAAGATGAAGTCCACAATATATGATATATTCATGATGTGAATAGATATGGATTGAAACTCAATCCCTCTTTTATAGGGAAAATGCGACGCTAATCCAATGGTCAGATAAATCACTGATCATGGGTTGAAAACGCGACGTTTTGACTGCCGATAATTAATGCGAGAAAGTTGGAACGGCTCCTCTAAGGTTGAAAAGGTCAATCGCTTACGAAGATGAATCAAGATCGGAGCGATTAGTACAACAGAAACGCGAATCTAAAGAGCTCCGGATTGAAAAAGCTTACACACTTACAAATGTCAGTTGCTTAATAGAGCTTGAGATCCTCGACAAAGGCATGCAAGTCTACACCATTATGATAAAATACTGGTTCGCTTAGAGGCGTAAGACCTAACCCTCCAGCATATGAGGGTCGTCTCTGCCCCATATACCATATGGAAAATTATTAATTGGCTATACAAGATCTCCACTGGAGTCCAAGAAGCCTGACACCGATTTTAAGGCAATAATTATCATCATTCCAGTCTGCACTATCGCCACTGCCTAACATTCCAAAGAATTGCTGAAGGAGGTCTGAACAGGCTGGATCTAACTAATAAGTCTACATTTTCCAATTCCTCCCATATCAAAAAATTTGACATATTTGATACACTGGTTGCTTTATTTGAGGAACATGGAACTCACAATCAGTACAGAGAAACATGGATTTTAAGAAGATACCTAGAACGATATCTTTTCACAAGATTCAGCGAACTTAAACCTATGATAAGAAAAGCAGAGCTCAACAGAGGAAATGACAACGTCCTTAAATAAGATATCCTTAGCAAAAGGACAAATATACAAGGAATTGATCGATCATCGACAAGAACGCTAAGCGTTCTTTCACAATTGTTCAATCAATTATTTAGATGAATGGCCTACACTCCACATTTTAATGTCTAAAGTGATGTCGAGACAAGCCTAAGGATACATACTTGGTCAATCATCATTCTTATACTTGATTAAAAAGTTTTGATTTGCAGAACAAACATTATATCTTTAAGTTACTTAAGACTGATCGAGCCAGACCGAGCTACCTTTTCGTACAAAGGATAATCTCTCAGAGGATCAATATCAGATAAGTAAAACTAAACTCTCCTGCTTAGTTAGAAAAGTTATACTTATTCATAAGCAATAAGATATGCATAACAAAATATATCTATTGAATGAAATTAACCAAGGCATGAATCTGGTCGTGAAAGATCATCATTGTCATTAATTCCTATTTCCCATACAAAAATTCAGCCCAAACAACCGCATAAAGGTTAAGGCCCTTAAAAAAAAAAAAAAAAAAAAAAAAAAAAAAAAAAAAGAGAATTAATCAGCTACATCAGAACAGGTCATTGAGATAGGCTACTATCGCCGGGCCGACTAGCAGAAGCACCCCTCCGAGGAGTCGTGTTACCTACAAACGCCATCAATTCCTCCTGACGCTTTTGATAACCGGCATCATAACCTTGCTCATATGCCTGCCGTCGAGACTCCTCAGCAAGAGCGAGAGCCTGAACCAAGTCACTTTTTTCCTTTTCAAGGACAGACTTCTCCTCTTGCGATTTCTGAAGATCATCGCTGACAAGATGCAACTGGAGGGTCTGCCCCGCGACCTTCGCCATCTCCGAATCTAAGCGACGTTGCTGGGCATCCCTACCAATCCACAAATCATCATTTTACACACCCAGCTGGAGCGCAAAGTACTTGGCCTGAAAAAAGAGAAAAGCTCATAAGTGACAAGGCAACCCAGAAAAAGCAACAAAGAAAACTATAATTATGATTACCTGCTCGCATAACTTAACCAGCGACTGAACAAGGCGAACATTGGGAATACCTTCGTGCTTCCTCAATTCACCGGGCAGAATTGTGCTTAGGCCCAAATCCCAGGACAAAGCATCAGGCTCGACAGAGCCGGGTAGTTCACTATCAAGAGGAACTCGATCAGGCCGAGGACTAACCGAATGCATTATATCCTTAACTTGTTCAAGGACGCAACGGTCATCTAACACACGAGGGGAATCCCTCTTGGTAGGACTCACCGAAGTCTCCTTGCCCGAAGCAGAAATAACAGTTCACCGACCGGACCTAGTGTCGGCCCGACCTCCAGAAGGGTCACCGGTTTCAAAAGAAGTAGACACCACAGTAGTATCATTAAACAAAAACTCAGGAAAATCTTGGGAAATAGATTGTGTTATCGAATAATTCAAAAAGGTACTCCCACTAATGGCCTCAGCAGCGACGCTCACTTGGCTTCCGCTAACAACCAGGGCAGTGGAAATAGAGGAATGAATGGAGTTGTCAGGAACATGATCATTTAAACCTTGTTCAAAAGAGGAAACACCTGAAGAAACGGGTACATTGAAAGTTTGCTCCATAAAGGACAAATCGCCAAAAGCCACTCGACCGGGGGAAGGCCTCCTTTCTACCTCGCCAGAAGTGGGAAAATTTTGTTGAATAAAACTTGAACTAATTACAGGAAAAGCTTCAGAAGGGACAACGGGAGTCTCGATCCCCGACCTTCTAGTGGAGAATGGACGAGGAGGATCTATCGAAGGCCCCTCTGTACGAGACCTTTTAGGTCTAACATTTCTACTATTTTCGCGGGAAGGACGCTTTGAAGTATTACCAAAGAGATTACTCATGTTCGGAAATAGAAAAAGAATTTTTAGTTATCGAGAAAGCTTATCAAGAGAGTATTCTATTGAAGTTAAGTAATAGCGGTAAATAGCGAGTAAAATTTTCACCGTTTGTATTTATAGTATACGAAAAGACGCCGGGGAGCTAAAGAATGGGCGCGAATCTCAAAGACTAGCCTATGAATAGCCGCAAGAATTCCAAAGGACACAAGCATAATGATTACGGCAAAATTAATAACCTGTCTAAATTATTACAGAGAAGGCGAAAAGACGTAACTGACAGAATATGAATCGTTTATTGTACAAGAGGATAAAAAGGTAATATTACAAGCTGTGTAATATTAACTATCATGAAAACTATTCCCAAGGTCGATGGATCACTTCCTCCTCATATAGCCCGATCAAAATTTGGGATTCACGAATGACTCTTTCATCAGGATTTCGTCCATAACGATCCTTTAAACCACTAAGGGGAATATCCTTATCATACTCCTCCAAAGAGGCTTGAAGGCTTAATACCTGAGATTCTAGCTCTCTAATTCGAGCAGTACTCTGAAATTGATAATCTTCCAACTTTTTAGCCAATTGATTGGCTTGTTCTTGAGCGCGGGAAGTCTCCAGAACCTTATTTATAATCTCCTGGTCATCAGTCCCCGTAGCCTGAGTCTCTACGACCGGAAGAGAAGAAGACATCGAGGGACCAACCCCTGAACCAGAAGTCTTATGAAGTAAAGTCTTATATTTCTCATCCAGAAACTCACATTGTTGTCTCCAGAGAGCGGCTTCATAGGCATATGATGCCAAACAAGTGTTAGTCTGAAAGAGAAAATGATAAAAAAATAAATAAATTAGCGAGCTAAAATACTCATTAAGAAAAATTACCCTACGAGCGCACATAAAAGGAGATCACCTTTTCAGCATAAAGAGAAGCCCGCTGAAATTTCTCCAAAGGATCCTTCCGAAGGAGCTTGTTCATATCGCGAGTAAACACACCAGATAGAAGCACACGAGTTGCCTTATCCACTGCATTCTCGCTCTCATCATGAACTAAAGAATCGTTCTCAGGATAACCGGGGACTCTCCTCCCTTGCAGATGGTCCTCGATCATCTCAACAAGAGTGGGCTCCGGATGATTCTCACATAGAAGAGACAGGTCCTCACCAGAGCGACCATAGTAACACCTTTTTCTCTCCACTGGCTTATCGTTAGGATGAGGCATCGACCAGCTACGACACCCACGAATACCTAGAGAGGTGCGAAGATGGAAAGGAGGATAGCCGGATCCGGTCCCCTTACCGACGGGAGATTCTTGGGAAGAATCAGGAGATTCCTCCATGTTTTCCTCTGAATCGTGGCCCAATTCCAATTTTCTTTTTCAGGATGCTCTCTGTTCGATAGGGAAGTTCTCTATGGTTTTTGTGGATTTGGATAAAACCATTTTTCCCTTAGAAGAACGCCGGGAATTTTCTACCATGAGAGCTGAAATGAAACAAAGCCAAAAGTTAGACATAATGTTAAAAGGGATTGTAATGAGTTGATACAAATGAAAAACACTTACCCAACGATTGAGAGGGGGAAGAAATGGAAAAACTATGCAGACTCAGTCCAGCCTTGCGAAGAAAAGCCTCACCAATAAGAAGAGCACTTTGGTATTTGTTGGCGCGCATTCCCAGAATTTCGCTAATCAATTGAGGGTCGTTAGGGATAAGATCGCCAATCGCTAACCGACCACCATAAATCCATTTGGAATCATGGTCCTACGAAAAGGCCCCACTCGAGCCGTCTGCCAAAGAAATATGAGAAGGTGGCTGAACGAAGAAAAAATGAGACTTCCAGGAAGGATTGCTAGAAACCGAGGAGTAAAAAATAAAGCGACTAGTTTTCTGACTGGCAAAGAAATATCCGCGATTGGAAGAACTAGAAACATTAAAACGGAACAATTGCGTAAAATTACGGAAAGAAGGCTGGAATCCTTTTGCTATCATCAGAACGGAAAAGGCCACCACAAAAGCCACAAAATTTGGAACCAATTGCGTCAAAGATACGCTAAATATTTTCAAAATATCAAGAAATAAAGCAGACAAAGGAAGACGTAAGCCATAATTGAAATGAACAGTATAGAAGGCTCGACAACCATTCGGCGGAGAAGTGACCCTATCCGAAGGAGAAGGTAGAATAATCTTAGAACCTTCCGGAAAGTATTTCGCATAGTTATCCACGACCTCGTGGAAAGTCTCCTCGGTATAGGCACAAGCGAGGTCCTCAATTGGTTCAGAAATTTGAGGGACCGTACCTTTACCCTTCTTGGCCCTGGCGGCAACATCCGTATCGGATATGATTTGCACACTGAAATTATCCTCGTCAGGGACAGTAAACTCAGACGCTGCAATCTGTTCTGTCGGAGAGCTCAGGGGAACGTCCTCCTCGACATTGGGAGTAACTCTTTCTTTGGTTAACGAAGAAGATTTTCTTGAAATGGAAGCCATTTTTAGAATCCTCGAAGAATACGAGTCGATAAGAACAAATTAGAAAAGAAATGAGCGAATAAGAAAATGATTGCAGAATATGGGAGTAGAAAGTAAAAGATGACTGAAACAACGATCACCTATTTATAAAGAAAGATGAAAAGACGTTTCGAACTCCTCACGGCTGATCACATTCCCGCCAAGCGGCAGAAAAAGTTGAAACACTTTCTCAAAAAGACACGTGATAGATCATGATTGGAACGACAAAACGACTATTTATGAGATGTAGCACTCTTTTCCTTACTTAGGATTTTTTCCCACAGGGTTTTTTCCTAAGGAAGGTTTTTAACGAGGCACATATCATAAAAAAATACAGTCGTAATCCACTAACTACTTCTACGAGCATCTACTACATAAATGCTCGAAGAAGTGAGGGAGTACTGATGGGGGCTATTTCGTACCCCTTATAAAATTCGGATCGACTAGGGATATCAGATCGGTTCGACCATGCAAGTTCATACGGGATCATCCATCGGCCCGATCAGAGAAAGACCAGACTACAATCCTGACTTGAGAGGGACTGTTATGCCGAGTCCAATTAGGACTATGTTTCCTTATAAAGCTAGGTTTAATATCATAGAAATACGTAGTTAAAAGGTTGTATTACACATTTAATAGCGGACGCCTACATACTTTGGCTATCAAAGAATATCATATTGAATAGAAAAGCTTTTGCTATACTATTTTACTCATTAACACTCTCGTTGTCTTGTTTACCTTTTTGTTCTTTTACTTAATTGTTCTTCCTTGAGATTGATCCATCCAGAATAAAGTAACAGAGCCCTATAATTAATACAAAATCTGATCTCCTAATCACATCATATTGATTTAATCATAACCAACGTAAAACGATTAAATCAGGTGGACAAAAGTTTTTGGGATGATGATAGACTTATGATGGGTCAATTTTTTTTTTTTTTTTTCAAATTTGACTAAAAAATATCCCTAAAACCCTCCAGATAGTGGCTACCTCATTAGCCACGAAAATTCCTACAGACCCCTAAGTCCCAAAGTTCATCGGCCACTGCCATCACTGTCAAATGTCAATCATATTAAATAAGTTGATTCTGATGGATAATGATCTACAAATAGACATTTACTAGGACAATTGTTATAAACGAGATAAGCGTGTGACAATTTCTCAATGAAAATATGAGTGGCATGTTTATCTTGTTTTTTAACAATATTTTAATGTTTTCTGAAAAATCAAATAAACAATAATTTTTACTTTTAAAAATAAATTTATTATCTTTTAATTTTTAAAAATAATTTTATTTAAAAAAATATTATTATCTTAAAATAAATACTAATTCTACCTTGATCCGATATAAACTTATTAATTTCACATAAAAAAACATAGAGTAACTATTCTTATGCTATTTATCTTCTTTCCATAATTTATGCAAAAAACTCATTTCTTAAAGAAATATATACAAAGTACTACTTAATTCATTTAAAAAAAATCAGAACAAACAGCATGAGATTCTTCATTTTTGTACGTATAACATTAAACTAGAATGAATAGTGGTGTTATCATGGATTCTCTTAATTACTAGAGTTCCTCTCAATATAAGACATTTTTCTGTTAGCATTTGATCTAGTACTAAAAATTGGCAAGCATATTAAAAATGTCAGCGATATGAGAACTTTTTTATATGTTTTAAAAATTTGGGCAATATCCAAATTTAGTTTTGGAAAGTCTGATTAATATAATGATAGAAATACATACTATATTTTTGAAAGAAGCTTGGTACTTATTTCAATAGAAAGATTTTTCTAAATGTATAGTTTTAGAGAGAATTGCATTTTTGGTATAGGTCAATTTTCATTTGGTACATCGTTTTATGTGTTCAACAACATATTTGGTATCGACGTTAAAAATTACCGGTTAGTGGTGTCATGACAGTTAGGCCTTATTGTAAAATTGATGTTAATACTTATGTTGATTGACAATTTTAACCCATAACATTTTAGGCTATCAAAATAGTCCTACATCTTCAAATGTACTGACGATCTTAATTCACATTGTGGCCAAATTTCAAAATTGACTTGAATAAAATCACGTGCATATCAATTTTGAAATTTTACTTATAATATTTACATTATTAATTTAATTTATAAATAATCGTGGTATGGGTTCTCAATTCCAATTAACTTATTAATATTTGTTTATAAAATAATTAAAATTACATTTTTACAATTTCAAGAACATAAAATTATATCTCAACACAAACCAAATTTCAACATTTAGTGATCAAAGCCCAAAAACTGAAAAACTTTAGAAAGACTTAATTAGAAGCACTTTTAATTAAATTAATATTCGTAGATCAGATAATGCCTGTTAATCTTGTTTGAGCTTGAGGACAATGAGTGTGACAAGTGATTTGTCATTGGCAGAGTTCACGAAAAGCGATGAAGCAGAAAGTTTTTTCATGTATCGATCAAACAATTCATCTATGATTCCACTTCCAAAGTGATCGCCCAACAATTTCTCGTGAACGGCTCTAAAGAATGCAGCTCGGCCTGTCACGCCAGGCAGTGTGTGCTTCCCCGGGTTATTTAGTATTTCCAATCTTTCAATAGAATACTTGTTATTATTCGAGAGAATTTCACTTTTCATACCATAATTCAACCTACTTTAGGGATTTGATACCACAACTTTTTCTACCGACACATTTGATACCATAACTCAAATCAACTCGACACATTTGATACTTCCGTCAAATTGAAAACGGAATTGTCACGTGGCCGTTAAAACCTTGCACATTTGATACCAGAACTTATGTTGACTGATAATTTTACCCCATAACATTTCAGGTTACCAAAAAAGCCCCACATCTTCAAATTTAGTGATGATTTTAGTCCACATTGTTGCCAAATTTCCATATTGACTCGAATAAGAACACGTGCTGACCAATTTAGAACTTTACACATTTGATACCATTATTTATGTTGACTGATCCACATCTCCAAATTTAGTGACGATTTTAGTCCACATTGTTGTCAAATTTCCAAATTGACTCGAATAAGACCACGTGCTGACCATTTTAGAAAATTTTACTTATTTTATTTAAATAACTAATTTAATTTATAAGCAATATTAATAAATTAAATAATACATTAACATAAATATCACCAAAATTAAGAAAATATATTCTTTTTAAATATAAAATTTATATAATAGAATTAATATATTTAATATTTATTAAATAATAAATTATAAAATTTAAAAATATTAAATATTTATTAAAATATTATATAATAAATAATTTTAATTTAAAAAAAACAATCCCCACCCCACCCACCACCTCCCCACCCTTCCCCCCTACCCCCAATTCCCAGGCCACCGGCGGCCTAAGTCTTCTGTCCTAGGCCACCGCTGGCCTGGGATCTGAGAACCCAGGCCGACGTCCTGGGTTCTGTTCGGGAATCGGGGGGTAGGGGGAGGGGTGGGTTGGGTGGGTGGGGTGGGGATTTTTTTTTAAATTATAATTATTTATTATTTATATTTTTAATAAATATTAAATAGTTTTTAATTATATAATTTATTATTTTAATAAATATTAAATAGATTAATTCTATTATATAAATTTGATATTTAAAAAGAATATGTTTTCTTAATTTTGGTGATATTTATGTTAATGTATTAATTTATTAATATTGTTTATAAATTAAATTAGTTATTTAAATAAAATAAGTAAAATTTTCTAAATTGGTCAGCATGTGGTCTTATTCGAGTCAATTTGGAAATTCGGCAACAATGTGGACCAAAATCGTCACTAAATTTGGAGATGTGGGGCTTTTTTGGTAACCTGAAATGTTATGGGGTAAAATTAGCAGTCAACATAAGTAATGGTATCAAATGTGTAAAGTTCTAAATTGGTCAGTACGTGGTCTTATTCGAGTCAATTTGAAAATTTGGCAACAATGTGGACTAAAATCGTCACTAAATTTGGAGATGTGGGGCTTTTTGGTAACCTGAAATGTTATGGGGTAAAATTATCAGTCAACATAAGTTATGGTATCAAATGTGCAAAGTTTTAACGGCCACGTGACAATCACGTGACAATTCCGTTTCCAATTTGACGGAAGTATCAAATGTGTCGAGTTGATTTGAGTTATGGTATCAAATGTGTCGGTAGAAAAAATTGTGGTATCAAATCCCTAAAGTAGGTTGAATTATGGTATGAAAAGTGAAATTCTCTCGTTATTATTCTCTATAATACCCTTCAATTGTTCTGGCGTGGCAAAATAATATGGTAAGTTGAATTCGTCTACCTTAGCTTCATCAATTATTCCCTGCAACAAGGATATATAACATCATAATTAGGAACAGCATTTGAATATTCATTTGAATATTTAAAAATTGGGATGAATCATCCATATATCCCATTTTGATGGCATGGCATATATATATATATATATATATATATGGATCTATTAACTTTCATATATTTAATTTTTTTACGAGCTCACACATACTCCTATAAGATGGATTCATCGAATGACCTCTTATATAAGATCTTTTACCATTAATTGCTATGAATAAATTTTTAAATTCATTTTTAAAATTGTTAAGCGTCAAATGTATCGACGACGAGGCAGTAGTCTGTTGGCTAAAGTTGAGGCTCCATGACCAAGAGGTCATGCGTTCAACTTCCACTAGTGTGAGTATTCTCTAGATCAATATTAGTCTTTGTACTTTGAAATAGATTTCGAATATATTTTATGATATAGTGATTGACGTAATGATGTATTCACCGTCTAAAAAAAAGTTGCATATTTATCAAAATAACCATGAATTAATGTTTCATTTAAAAATTTATGAAACTTGTATATACAATTACACAAAATATGATACACATGTGGAATATATGCATTTGCTTTATTAGTCAAAGGTTTTAATGAAAATTAATTAGCAATGAATTTATTAGCTACTTTTTCAGGTGAGTTAGATTCACGTCACTTTAGTGGGGTTGGATTGAAATCATTAAAAAAAATTAATGGAAATTAATTTACTTTGTTGACCATGTCAATGAGACAAGAACCCATAAGATTGAGGTCAGAAATGAGAGTATATTCCCTTTGGGGATCCCAAAAAGTAGGAGCTGCAGGAATTAGAAGTGCCAACATCCCCCCACTCACCAACTCTTGGGCTCTAGCATCCAAGAATGATCCCAAATCCTTGGCGTACTGATTCAAATAAGCTTCATAAACCTTGTCCATTTTAACCCCTGAATAAAAAATTGCTCCTTTATTCCATGCCGGAGACTTACAATCTGAAAGTTCCTTCGGAACCTCGCTCAGCCACTGAAGTGACCAAGAAGAGTAACCAAAGTGAAGGGATGATTTAGGCAAAAGCTGATTGTGAAAACTGCCCGGTAGTCCAATAACATGGTAATGATCTTCGGGTGAAACGGATCCGAAAAGGGTATTGAAATCATTGGTGATGTTATCGTTGAAGAAAACGAAAAATTCGGGGACTTTTATTGATGTTTGTTCAATTTTTTTGGTAATGGCTTCAATGATAATTTGCATGGCCGGAAAGGAGTTGTGGCCAGTTGAGCATCCATAATCCGCTAAGTGAAAGGAAGAAAGATTTTCGATGTCGAGTTTTTTCGCAATTTCTTCTTCTATAATCGGCTTTGCGACATCCACCACTCCTCTCTTTACACAACAAAACATGCATGTTAATTAGTTGTTCTATAGTTGAGTGAATAGCAAATTAACTCCCCGTGTTATTTTATATAGTCAATTTAACTCCCCGTGATAAATAAAATGCAAAATACCTCCCTGTGATATCCTAAATAGGCAACTTAACTCCCTGTAATGAGGTAAATTGTCCATTAGACATATCACAAGGAGCTAGTTAACTTGCAAAAAACCCCTCCATAGTTACACATGAAAATGAATAATTATAAACTGCCCAATAGGCTACAAACTAACCTGGTAGGAGGAATTTTTTACATAGCTTTGTTGTCCTTCTCCAGCATTCATGGCAAACTGGTTTAGTGTACGACTCTGATGATTTGAGACTACTTCTTGCTTGGAAACTATTTGAGCCATTTTTTTGGTTAATTTATTATGTTGTACTTGTAATTAATGTGTGAACTACGTACAGAGTTCTTAGCTTACTGCTATTTATAGACCCTCGTTGTACTTGCTTAATCAGTAGAAGGGTAACACATCTAATGGTCATTATCATTAATTTTTTACAGAGTGGTTTCTCTTGTATTTTTTATTTCACGTTAGTCTCCATTATGAATTATTTGTTTCACTTTGCTTATTTTCGTTATTTTCAGATAAACAGTTTTATGAGAGACTAAATTGATAAATAAATAAATTTATAAGGAACTAAATTGATACAAAACAATTTTACGAGGGACTAGAGTGTAACACTATAAATAAAAGACCCTTGTAAATGACCTAAGTAAAACAAATAATTCATAATGAATACTAACATGGGAAAAAGACACAAGATCACGGTTTCATTTTAATTGGTCAAAATCCCCAAATTAAGAGACACACGACCCGCACATGATCTTCTTCAGGCCAATTATAAAATTGGGTTGCAATGTTGATTAAAATTGTCATAAAAGTTGAAGCCCAATTATAACTGGCATATGAAGCCTATTAAAAATAGCCCTCATACGTCCAGATACGGGAGAATTAATCTCTACATCATATTATAATTCCTACCAAACAAAAATCACGTAGGGCTATTTTTATCCACATGAAAAAAAAAAAAAAAAAAATAGAATAACAAGAAGTTTTGTGGAAATTAATTAGAATAGCACCATAGTTCATAAGTTGAACTCATTATTGGAATTTAGTACTAATAACTTCTGCAAAAGGAATTGTCCAACTATGGAAAACTTTGATAGGATAGTGTCTAGTAAGCCAGTACATTTTAGCTTGTAATAGGTCTATTCTATAAATAACAATCTTTGATTTTAGCTTGTAATAGGTCTATTCTATAAATAACAATCTTTGATTCTATAATTAATACACACGTTTATTTATATCTGTATAGAATAAACAATGGCCAACTTCATCTCTCGCGAATACATTTAAGCGATTGGATGAAATCCTTAGATCACATTTAGACTATGGGACGATTCACTTCGGTATTGAGTGCAATCATGAAATAGTCTCTAAGGTCGTGATCTCAAAACACGTTCCAAGTCATAGAATCCGAAATGAGACAGGGTATCGTAGGAATTGTCAAGACTTGTACAAATATGCATGATTCACATGGAGTGAATTTGTAGCGTTTCATGAGCAAGGCATTTGAGGCCAGTGCATATGAGTAGGTGGTTCGATTGAGGATCGAACGCATCGAACGACCCGAACAGAGAAACCCATTGTGGAAGCGCATGACGCATATCGGTGATGGGACTTTTCTCAAGACTTATAATAGTGTACAATTTAGTCATTAGGCTTGAGGTGCTAGGGCGAATTCGGTGCATGAGTGTGCGTACTTAGATCTAGGAATAGATCACGTAGCTTGATCATAACATGCCTAGGTTGGGTGCGTATAGTTATGTACGCGAGTGGTTAGTACCAATATGGAATCTACCGACTCATCTTAATGGATGAGGGAATTTCCTATACGATTCTTAGATAATATTTCCGAGGAATCTGCGGCCACAGTCGGTGAAGGATTTGAAAAGGGGTTTCCAAATTTAGCAGTCACACTGGAATATTATCCTGAATTCAAAAGTATAGTTATCGAGACAAATTTAGAGGTGCCGATCAATTCACACACCCTAAGTCTTGATCGGGAAATTAAGTCGATAGAAGGACCGTATGTATATGGCATTTATAAGAGGTGAGGTTCACAAATATCAATTCACCTGAAGTTGGGCTTCATTGCTTGTGGCTAGACATCGACCATGAAGTGTGGGTACTCCTGAGTTGATAAGGGAGATTGATTATAGGAGTGGTCAATTAAAATGGTTTAATTGATCGGAGCAATTAATTGCTCATAAATTAAATCACGAGGAATTCGTGGGCCTGCTGCCAATTGATGGTGAACTTAGAGGGTCACACACAATACAGTTGGACAGTAACAGTTATAAAAGGAAATAATTGATTTAAAGGTAATTAAATCAATTAATGAATTAAAGTGTTAATTGAAGTGGGAGACTAATTAATTAAATAATTAATTAATTAAGAGAGATATTAATTTATTAATTAATATGGACTGGATTAATTAAAGTAGTTAATTAAAAGAGGCTTGCAAGACATGGGCCTTTAATTAAAAGACCATAAGGAGTCTTGCAAAGCTAGTTCTTGAGGAAGGCTTATAAATAGAGTTCAACTTGAACTCAAAGGAAGAACACAAGACAACACCCTTGCACAAGAAACCCTAGCCGCCGCCCCAGTCCTGCGCGCCAACCCTAGCCGCCGCCGCCACCCTTGGCCGTGAGCTGCATTGCGCCGTCGCCTCTCTCTTGTTCTCCTTGTGCTAGATCTTGCTCAGCAAGTAGATCTAGATATCCTTTTACTTACAAACCTTCAAGATCCAGTTCGTAGCCTAAGATCTGAAGGTGTCACTACAATCCAACTGGTGTTGATCAACTTTGGAGGTGAGACAATTGGATCACTGCCTGTGAATCAAAAACAAAACCGGAGGTTGCCACCACCTTGCCTGTGGTGAGGTAAAAATCGCATAACCCCCTATTTTGTACTGTTATTGTTTTTTATTCAACCCTTTTCGCATACATAAGATGGATTAATGATTTATGGGCTGTGGGTATCTTGGAAAATTTTAAAAATTCCGCACTTTTGTTGATCTGTCAACCGAGATATCCCAACAAACTTCTGTCCACTTAAGCTCGTGTTTGGAACCACATATTCAACTTCATAAACTCCATGTCTTTACAGTGAGCAGTTCAATTAAACATATATACTGGATATCATCCACAAACATACCTGGCAAACCTATTTTCTCCCAAGGTTTTTAGCGAAAAATAAAAAATGGTGTAAAGTATTCTTATTTTGAGAGTGCAAAGTGCTTATTTATCATGTTTCGAGGGTGCAAAGTGCAAGAAATCCAATTTTAATCCATTCCAAATTCTTCATCAAAAGTTAAAATCTCATATCTGGTCAACGCTGAAGAAGGCTATTGGCTAACCCCTGCTTCTAAGAGATGAGCCGTCAAGCATGGCGCCATTTCTACTTGCCATGCTCAATTCCAGTTATAACGGATCCATTGCATTGTTTAAGCGAATGGTTTCAAATGGCTCATGGCTCAAATGGTTTCATATCTGGACTGTTTTGCAAATTCTGATCGCGCGTAATTTTGGGGTCGTTTTGCAATTTCCGAAAGTTAAAGGGATGTTTTGTAATTTTTGATAGTTCAGGGGTCTGTTTGCAAAATTGAAAATTTTCTGGATTCAAAATTTTATTTTCTTGTCTGCTGGCCAATTTGGTTTTGGGGGTGTTTTGTAACTTTTTCAAAACTTTGGGGTCAAAAGTGCAATTTTTGAAAGTTGAGGGACCGAACTGTAATTTTCAAAAGTTGAAAATCAGAATCTGATTTTAAGCAGAAAATTTATTTTTGTTTACCTGAAAATTGATGTTGTCATAATTAGTAGTGACTAAAAGTAAGAATCATAGGAAGATAGTTTTAAAAGGTTGTTTTAAAATTAAGAAAGAAATACGGAAAAGATGTTTGCATGTTTCTTGCTCTAAGTGAACTGTTTACATGGTTTTCGATCGTGCCAAGCCTTGACCTTAGGTTAGATGTGATTGGTTTAATTTAATGTATGATTTTTATTGGGCCTGCGAGCCTGTTATATTTTTTGGGTCACTTTGAGCCTTTGTAATAGAATAGGGTTTTACTGCTTTACTAGTCTAGGATGAAGGCCGTTGCAAGCAAGGTGGGAGCCCAAGAAGATATGAAGGCCATGTATGCATGGTAATTTATGTAATAGAATAGGCATGTTTGAGAACCCTTTAGATTGACCAATTGGCCCAACATCATGGCTCGATGATGGCCCACATAGGAGGCTCCCGATCGAAAACATATTGTGGTAGTGTGCATGCTAGGCTTGTATGACTTTTATTTATTTGTCGATTTATATTTAGCTTGTATGAGATGCACCTAGAATCTAGATCATAAATAAAAGATAAAGCATAATTTACACGGTGAGATCTCGAGGAGAGTTAGTATAACTTTCAAACCCGAAATTTCCCTCTCGAATTTAATATTAAGTAATATTGGGTACATTTAAAACGAAGTTTTAAAGATCCAAGCCTTCCATCAATAGGATGTAGTGTAAGTTGTTTACTTATTGACAGAGGTGATCCAGAGTCTGGCACCCGAGTCAAAGAAAGGGACAATATGCGAAATTCCTTGACTCCTGTTTTTAACTAAACTCGACAAGGGTGAGGACTGGTCGGGATGTGAATATCGACCGATAACTAGTTACGGAGAATTCACGACATGACCCGTTGCTCATCATGATTGATGGGTTATACTTAACGATTAGTAACATTTATGATGTAAAAGTGCTAGATAAGTGTGAAAACCGAGGTAAAATAGCTTGAAGGTTTTGTAGTTACACAATTGGTAAAAGTATACCCACCTGGAGAATTATTTGTATGGCCACGAGTCTTGGGTGCAATTAATGACTGCTGGGACGTCAAGACCTACTAGGAATTAGATTTCCCGAGCAATCAAATGGGTGATTGTTTCTACAAAATAGTGGGAGAACTTTTTCAAAAACAAGACCAAAATTCGTTAATTATAAGTATCAAGCATAGATCAGTTAGCTAAATGTTGTCTTATTTCCATTTGTAGATATCTAAGTATAATGTCTAAGAATCCATTATCTGTCATCCTCGACGCCAATAAACTGAATGGCTCAAACTTTGTCGACTGGCTAAGAAATCTTAGAATAGTCCTCGATTTCGAGTGACGAAGCTATGTGCTCGACACACCTATGCCTGCTGCACCCGCAGCACGAGCTACTGAGAAACAATGAACCGCCCATGCCAAAAAGGTTGATGATGATCTTCAAGTTCGCTGCCTCATGCTAGCCTCGATGTCGAATGAACTGCAGAAACAGCATGCTTCAATACCGCTTGCTAGAGATATACTTCTCCACCTCCAGCAGATGTTTGGAGAAATGTCTCGTACCGAAAGGTTCGCGGCCACTAAGGAGTTGTTTAATCTCAAGATGGCTGAGGGAAGTAGTGTCAAGGATCACTGTCTGCGTTTTATCAACCTGGTTGAAAATTTGGGGCGATTGGACGTGGAATTGCACGCTGATCTTAGCACTGACCTTCTTCTTCATACGCTGCCTCGTTCCTTTGACCAGTTCGTGTTGAACTTCAACATGGAGGATAGAAACCTCACTCTTCACGAACTGACCAATCTGTTGGTCACGGCAGAATCAACTCTCAAGAAAGAGAAACCCGTGATGATTGCACACTAATCGAAGGCTGCAAAGCCCAAGAGAGGTAAGAAGAAGAAGAAAGTGTTCTCTTCCAAAGCAGTCACCAAGGTGGTCGAAAAGAAGCGCAAAAGCCCAGAAGACGAATGCTTCCACTGCAAGAAAGCAGTGCACTGGAAAAGGAACTGCCCAGACTACCTGAAAATGGTAGCCAAAGGTATTTTCTTAGTTGAAGTTAATATTTCTATTAACTGCGCATCGTGGGTGTTAGACACCGCAGCAGATTCTCATATCTGCAATGATTTGCAGGTGATGGGAGCAGTAAGAAACCTGAAGCCTGGGGATAGAATCCTACGCTTTGGTAACGGAGCTAGGATTGCTGCTGAGGCTATAGGATGCGTGGAATTAGTGTAAGGGAATTTTACTTTAATTTTAAGAGACTGTTTGTACGTATCGACTATAATTAAGAACATTATTTCTATTCCTCTATTAGACAATGATGTTTTAATTTTTCCATTGAGAATGGATCTCTTTGCATAATTAAAGTTGGTTTAACTTATGCTCGTGGTACTTTGATGGATGGTCTATTCCCTTGAACCAAAAAATTCCAACGTCATGCACATTCAATCTAGAAAAAGAAAATATGATAATCAAACTCCACAACTTTGGCACGCTAGACTTGGACATATTTCCAGGAGTAGGATTCAAAAGTTTGTTTCCTCTAAGGCTCTTGAAATACAGAATTTAGATGAACTCCCGACTTGCGAATCTTGTCTCAAAGGAAAGATGACCAAATCACCCTTCACCGGGAATCCCGAGCGAACCAAACAGACACTGGATTTAATCCATACTGACGTTTGTGGACCACTGAGTGTCAGTGCGAGAGGAGGATTCTCGTACTTCGCAACATTCACTGACAACTTTAGTCGTTATGGATATGTGTATCTTATGAAACACAAATCCGAAACTTTTGAGAAATTCAAAGAGTCTCGAATGGAAGTAGAGAACCAACTTGGGCATAGTATTAAAGCACTTCGATCTGACAGAGGTGGTGAGTACTTGAGCCAAGAATTCCTCGATTATCTGAAAGAGAATAGAATTCTCGCGCAGCGAACTCCCCCTAGGACGCCCCAACTCAATGGAGTGTCTGAAAGGAGGAACCGAACTTTGTTAGACATGGTTCGTTCCATGATGAGTTTTGCTGACCTTTCCTTTTCGTTTTGGGGCTTGGCCCAATTAACTTCTTCGAAGATACTAAACATAGTACCTTCAAAGTCAGTGCACCGCACCAAGTATGGTATGGTAAAGCACCCGTATATTCGTGCCTGCGAGTATGGGGATCTCCTGCCTATGTGAAGAACAAGAAAGGAGATAAGCTAGATAGTAGATCTAGTTTGTGCAAATGTGTGGGGTATCCAAAGGAATCCATTGGATACCTATTCTACGATCCTAAAGAACGTAATACGTTCGTGTCTAGGAACGCCCACTTCTTAGAGGAGGATTTCCTCACCAATAGAAATGGGACAATCGTAGAACTTGATGAAGTCCAAGAATCGGACCCATCCCCACAAATAGTGGGAGCTGAACCTACTAGTACACCTATTCTTCGAAGGTCCGATCGAATCGTAAGGAACCAGAGAGATTTGGTTTCATTCACGAAAATGAGAAGTTGGATAGTGATCCAAGGACCTATGAAGAAGCTATGTTAGACATAGATTCGGGTGCGTAGCTCGAAGCCATGCAATCCGAAATGGATTCCATGCATTCCAACAAGGTTTGGACCTTGGTCGATCCACCCGAGGTAACTATCCCTGTAGGATGCAAATGGATCTTCAAGGGTAAGCTTGGAATGAATGGAGAGGTATTAACTCATAAATCACGCTTAGTGGCGAAAGGGTATTCTCAAAGGCCTGGAATAGTCTATGAGGAAACCTTCTCTCCCGTAGCGATGTCAAAATCCATTCGGATACTCCTTGCCATAGCCGCGTGGCATGACTACGAAATATGGCAAATGGACGTAAGGACTGCCTTTCTTAATGGAGACATTGACAAGGAGATCTTTATTCAACAACCCGAAGGGTTTGCGTCCAAAGGAAGTGAGCACAAAGTGTGCAAACTTGAAAGGTCAATATATGGCCTCAAACAGGCGTCCCGAACCTGGAACATACGACTTGATGAGACAGTCAAAGCTTTTGGCTGTATAAAAAACGTATATGAACCTTGTGTGTACAAGAAGAATAGTGGGAGTTCGGTACAATTCATAGTTTTATACGTCGACGACATTTTGATAATCGGAGACGATATCAAGATGTTAACGCAGACGAAAGCGTGATTATCTGCGAAGTTCTCCATGAAAGATATGGGAGACGCATCTTACGTACTGGGGATACGTATCTATAGGGATAGATCGAAGAAGATGATAGGACTCTCCCAATCTCAGTACATCAACACAATTTTGAAGAGATTCAAAATGGAAGAATCCAAGGGAGGAATGCTTCCAAGGAGACATGGCATCTCTCTTTCTAAGTCAACGTGCTCTACAACTGATGAAGAAAAGACGAGAATGTCTCTCATATCTTATGCCTCTGCTATAGGTAGCAAAATGTATGCAATGTTGTGTACTCGACCAGACATAGCACACGCTCTAAGTGTAACGAGCCGCTATCAATCAAATCCAGGCAAAGAGCACTGGACTGCCGTAAAAGCAATCCTGAAATACCTGCGAAGGACTAAGGACATGTTTTTGGTCTACGGTGGTAGTGGGGAACTGAAACTTGAAGGATTCACTGATTCGAGTTTCCAGTCTGATGTGGATGACTACAAATCCAATTCTGGATACATATTCCGCCTCAATGGAGCAGCGGTCAGTTGGAAAAGCTGTAAATAGTCTACCACTGCAGACTCGACCACCGAAGCAAAATATATTGCCGCATCAGATGCAGCAAAGGAGAGTGTATGGATGAGAAACTTCATCCAAGAACTGGATGTTGTTCCTAGCATTGTTGAACCTGTAGTAGTCTTCTGTGACAACAACGGGGCGATAGCTCAAGCGAAGGAGCCGAGATCACACCATCAGTCCAAACACGTATTGAGGAAATACCTGGTGATCGGGGAGAATATTGGTAGAGGAGACATACACATGGATTATGTCAAATCAGAAGACAACATGGCTGACCTACTAACTAAGCCGCTTTCACAAAAGGCGTTCGAGGGACATCTAGATAAGATGGGTCTTATAAACATCTGTGAATGGCTTTAGGGCATGTGGGAGATTGATAGGATAGTGCCCAGCAAGCCAGTTAATTTTAGCTTGTAATAGGTCTATTCTGTAAATAACAATCTTTGATTCAATAATTAATACACACGTTTATTTATATCTGTATAGAATAAACAATGGGCAACTTCATCTCTCGCGAATACATTTAAGCGATTGGATGAAATCCTTAGATCACATTTAGACTATGGGACGATTCACTTCGGTATTGAGTGCAATCATGAAACAGTCTCTAAGGTCGTGATCTCAAAACACGTTCCAAGTCATAGATTCAGAAACGAGACAGGGTATCGTAGGAATCGTCAAGACTTGTACAAATATGCGTGATTCACATGGAGTGAATTTGTAGCGTTTCATGAGCAAGGCATTTGAGGCCAGTGCATATGAGTAGGTGGTTCGATAGAGGATCGAACGCATCGAACGACCCGAACAGAGAAACCATTGTGGAAGCGCATGACGCATATCGGTGATGGGACGTTTCTCAAGACGAATAATAGTGTACGATTTAGTCCTTAGACTTGAGGTGCTAGGGAGAATTCGGTGCATGAGTGTGCGTACTTAGATCTAGGTATAGATCACCTTGCTTGATCATAACATGCCTAGGTTGGGTGCGTATAGTTATGTACGCGAGTGGTTAGTACCAATATGGAATCTACCGACTCATCGTAATGGATGAAGGAATTTCCTATACGATTCTTAGAAAATATTTCCGAGGAATCTGCGGCCGCAGTCAGTGACGGATTTGGAAAGGGGTTTCCAAATTTAGCAGTCACATTGGAATATTATCCCGAATTAGAAAGTATAGTTATCGAGATAAATTTATAGGTGCCGATCAATTCAAGTCGATAGAAGGACCGTATGTACATGGCATTTATAGGAGGTGAGGTTCACAAATACCAATTCACGCGAAGTTGGGCTTCATGGGTTTGTGGCTAGACATCGACCATGAAGTGTGGATACTCCTGAGTTGATAAGGGAGATTGATTCTAGGAGTGGTCAATTAAAATGGTTTAATTGATCGGAGCAATTAATTGCTCATAAATTAAATCACGAGGAATTCGTGGGCCTACTGTCAATTGATGGTGAACCTAGAGGGTCACACACAAAACAGTTGGACAGTGAAAGTTATAAAAGGAAATAATTGATTTAAAGGTAATTAAATCAATTAATGAATTAAAGTGTTAATTCAAGCGGGAGACTAATTAATTAGTTGAACTAATTAATTAAATACTTAATTAATTAATTAATTAAGAGAGATATTAATTTATTAATTAATATGGACTGGACTAATTAAAGTAGTTAATTAAAAGAGGCTTCCAAGACATGGACCTTTAATTAAAAGCCCATAAGGAGTCTTGCAAAGCTAGGTCTTGAGGGAGGCTTATAAATAGAGTTCAACTTGAACTCAAAGGAAGAACACAAGACAACACCCTTGCACAAGAAACCCTAGCCGCCGCCCCAGTCTTGCGCACCAACCCTAGCCGCCGCCGCCACCCTTGGCCGTGAGCTGCATTGCGCCGTCGCCCCTCTCTTGTTCTCCTTTAGCTAGATCTTGCTCAGCAAGTAGATCTAGACATCTTTTTACTGACAAACCTTCAAGATCCAGTTCGTAGCCTAATATTTGAAGGTGTCACTACAATGCAACTGGTGTGGATCAACTCTGGAGGTGAGACAATTGGATCACTGCCTGTGAATCAGAAACAAAACCGGAGGTTGCCACCACCTTGCCTGTGGTGAGGTAAAAATCGCATAATCCCCTATTTTGTACTTTTAATGTTTTTGATTCAACCCTTTTCGCATACATAAGATGGATTAATGATTTATGGGCTGTGGGTATCTTGGAAAATTTTAAAAATTCCGCACTTTTGTTGATCTGTCAACCGAGATATCCCAACAAACTTTTGTCCACTTAAGCTCATGTTTGGAACCACATATTCAACTTCATAAACTCCATGTCTTTATAGTACGCAGTTCAATTAAACATATATACTGGATATCATCCACAAACATACCTGGCAAACCTATTTTGTCCCAAGGTTTTTAGAGAAAAATAAAACATGGTGTAAAGTATTCTTATTTCGAGGGTGCAAAGTGCGTGTAAAGTATTCTTATTTCGAGGGTGCAAAGTACTTATTTCTCATGTTTCGAGGGTGCAAAGTGCAAGAAATCAAATTTTAGTCCATTCCAAATTCTTCATCAAAAGTTAAAATCTCATATCTGGTCAACGCTGAAGAAGGCTATTGGCTAACCCCTGCTTCTAAGAGATGAGCCGTCAAGCATGGCGCCATTTCTACTTGCCATGCTCAATTCCAGTTATAACGGATCCATTGCATTGTTTAAGCGAATGGTTTCAAATGGCTCATGGGATGACATTTTTGGAGTAAGATCCTAAATTGAATCATTTCTTCAACGAGGCCATGGCCAGCGATCGATGTGCGGTTGCTGAGTGGTATCATAGTTAGTTATGGATTGTAAACAAGTTTTTTGTGGGATCAATTTCCTTGTGGATGTCGCGGGAACAGTGGTTAAGGCTATAGCCACTGCATTTCCAGGAATAAATTGTACTGTGCTCGATCTTCCACACGCTGTTGCTGGATTGGAATGGAGCGAGATCAATTTGACCTACGTTGGGTTGGGGGTAACAAGTTCGAGTCCGTTCCTCCTACCGATGTAGTTCTTGTTAGTCACATTTTTAATATATTATTAGTGGTTAGTTTTATGTTTACCTAGTCTTTTGTTGTTTTAGTGGTTTGTTATTATTGTCCTCCTTTTTAGGAGTCACTAGTGTAAGTCATTATTAGTATTTCAGTATTTAAGGAGACTATTTAATCTGATCAATTAATGACAGAAATTACTTTCTCTTTGTTTTCTTTTGTTGCCTTTTGTTAACAGTGGTACCAGAGCCACAACAAGAGAAAAGTGGGTAGAGTGAAACAGTGAGTGCTATAAATCAAGACATATTTGCAGCAGCAATCAATAACGGCTTCTGAAGGTTTTGTTCAGCTTGCTATCTCTCGCTTTGATGGTCATCATGGTCATTGGAACATGTTGATGGATAATTTCCTTATGTCCAAAGAATTTTGGTCAGTTGTAAGTAATGGCCTGCAAGAGCCAACAACTGATACTGCCTTGTCCGATGGACAACGAGCAGAATTGGAAGCACTAAGGTTGAAGGATCTCAAAGCAAAGAGTTATCTTTTTCAAGCTATTGATCGCTCAATACTTGAAACTATTCTTTGCAAGAATACTTCCAAAGAGATATGGGACTCCATGAAAAAGAACTATCAAGGGACAACGAAGGCGAAAAGGGCGCAAATTCATACTCTTCGTGCAGAGTTCGAAACGTTGCGGATGAACTCATGAGAGTCAGTTACGGAGTATTTCTCAAGGGCGATGGCGTTTGCAAATAAGATGCGAATCCATGGTGAAAAGCTGGAGGATGTTACCATCATTGAGAAAATACTACGCTCTATGACATCAAAGTTCAAGTATGTTGTTTGTTCCATCGAAGAATTCAATGATATTGACAACCTATCAATTGACGAGTTGCAAGGTTCTCTATTGGTTCATGAGCAAAAGATAAATCAACAAGACAAGGAGGAACAAGCATTGAAGGCAACAATTGTTTCAAAAGAGAAACGGCGTGACAAGTCCCTAGTGAAATGCTTCCGATGCAATCGATATGGACACTATCGTTCTGAATGTCGAACTAATTTTAATAAAAATCATGGTGGAAGATCGAACTGTGCGGAGACAAAGAAAGAATAAGAGGTTTCCCTCTTGATGATGTGTCATCCCAAGGAGAAAGTTTATTCAAATTTATGGTATTTGGATACCGGCTGCAGTAATCACATGTGTGGGAACAAAATTGCTTTTTTGGAATTGGATGAATCATTTCAGAATATCAGTGAAGTTTAGAGATGACTCTATCGTCTTTGTCATGGTAAAAGGGAAGTTACAATCTCAACCAAAGACAACTCTATTCATACTATTAGTAATGTAATCTATGTTCCAGCTTTGAAGACCAATTTACTAAGTGTTGGACAGTTGCAAGAAAAGGGATATGAGGTTATTATAAAAAATGGAGTTTGTCAAATTCAAGACTCTCATTTGGGCTTAATTGCTCATATTAATATGCCGTCTAATCGTTTGTTCCCTTTATACCTTCATAACACCACCCAATCATGTTTTTCTACTAAAGTGAAGGATGATGTATGGTTAACTTATGGCATTTTAGATACGGGCATTTGAACTTTGGTGGCTTGAAAACTAAACATCATAAGAAGATGGTGTTGGGTTTTCCACATATTGAGCCTCCCAGAGAAGTATGTGAAGAATGTGTTATAAGCAAGCAACATCGAGATCCATTTCCAACAACCAAATCTTGGAGAGCAAAAAAGGTATTGGAGTTGTTGCACTCTGATATTTGTGGTCCTATAACTCCTACATCTAACGGAGGTAAACGCTATATCATAATTTTCATTGATTATTATAGCAGAAAATCATGGGCTTATTTCTTGCAAGAAAAATCCGAAGCATTCGAAACTTTTAAGTAATATGAAGTGCTTGTTGAAAAGGAAACAAGTTGCCAAATTAAAAACTTCCGGACTGATCGTGGTAGAGAATATAACTCAAAAGCATATGTAGAATTTTGTGAGAAGCATGGAATCAAAAAGCAACTTAGAGCAGCCTACACGCCTCAGCAAAATGGTGTATGCAAGCGAAAGAATCGCACTGTCCTTAATTAATATGGTGCGTAGTCTTTTGAAACGAAGTGACCTACTGAAATGTTTCTGGCCAGAAGCAGTTTGTTGGAGCCATAGTAGTATCTTACGATTCACGATACGAATCGTACAATTCGATACGATTCCAAGCCTTGGCGATTCGACTTGATCGAAAGAATCGTCGGGTCTTTGTTTCGCAACGATTCCTTTGCGATACGATACGAATCGTACGATACACGATACAATTGGGATACATACAACTCTTTGAGTTTAAGTAAGTTTTTTTTCTTTTCCTTTTTTTTTTTTTTTTTAACAAATGTAGAAAATGGTCAATTAGAAACCCGTACAAAATGCGTAATATTATTCCTCGTTGCTATTAGATGTATGTTGCAGTGAACATTGTGATATTTAATGTGAAACTATTTATATTATGTGTTGTTATTTGTGGATTGATAGTTTTGTTTTTTAGTATAATAATATTGAGTTATAGCTGCAATGACCGCATAATTTTGTCTTTTTAGTTAATAAAATTGAGGTGTAACTATACGGTCAGTCCAATTATTTAGTATTTTTTTTTAATTTTGGAACTTTATTTTATATTATATGTTAGATGAAGATGAAGATGAAGATGAAGATGAAGATGGAGTGCAAGAAGTTAAGGCAAGTTTTGATGATTTCCAAAACATCAGAATAACCTAAGTAAGGAATGCTTAGATCCCTTAGAAGAATTTTGACCACGTAAGAAGACAACTCAGAATGGGCAAAAGTTCAAGGTCTAGAAGACTACTGATCTGTTGCTGAAGCTCGAAATCAGACTGGTAGTTTTTCAGTTGACTCAAATCAGATTAATTCAACTTGAGATCAGCAGGGTATCTATCGGACGAGTCATTTCAATCAGCAGAGTGAAAAGGATCAAGGAGTCTGCCCAACGGTAATAAATGCACTTGGAGTAATAGATGTTGCAAGAGAAGGGTATTAATGGCAAATGATTGAAGATATTTTCGGATCAGCAAGGTGCATTTAATGCGACTTGCAGAAAAGTACAGCAGAGTGTACAGTGCAGTAGTTGCAGAGAGCCGTTCCAGGAAAAGGGGGACCAGTACTTGTAGCTTTGAAATCTGTCTCATTCTTCAACATATATATTTCAAAGACAAGTATAAATAGATCTGGATTCAAGAGTTAGAGACACACAACATCTGAGATTTCATTCGCGAAGCATAACTTTTCTAAGTCTCAAAAGCTCAAGAACAATTCACTCGTTTGCTGAAGTCATTTGTTGACAGAAGCTCAGTTGAAGCAAAAATATACATCTTTCTGAGTGAATCTGTAATAGAAGAGTGTTGTGAGAAGTAGATATCCATCTAAGTGAGTGATATTACTTCAGAGAGTAGGACTTCTTTGTGATTTCTTACTACGAACCTGTGGCTTATTTTTTGTTGTAAAGCGCAAGCAGAGTGTTTTGTAAACTGTGTATTTATAGTATACACAAGATCTTCGTGACTTGGAAGAGTGGACTAAAGGATTTACATCCATATAACCACTATAAAAATTCTGGTGTTTCCATTTGCATAAGTTTTCTTGCATATTTTGAAAGAGCATATTTTAACACTTGAGTTAGTTGTTTGTAAAGATTTTAAAGGAGTTTTAAACTGGGGATAAAATCTTTAATTTGACTAAGATTACTTATGAAAAACACTTCAAAACATCCGCTGCAAGTAATCTGATTAAAAGTTTGATTTTTTTGAAATCAGCTAAGTTACTATCAGAAGAGTGGTCTACTCTGTTGTTCAAAGCTTTGTGCGCGATCAACTTAGTCATCTTACGATTCTTGATCAGTTTAGTCTGCTGACAGAAGAGTTATAAATTTTTAAAATAAAAAATTTTCAGAGGTCTATTAACCCCCCCCCCTGTAGACCTCATATGACCACTTGGGACCAACAAACATCACATCACCGATATGCTTTATGCACTTCCACAATGGGTTTCTCTGTTCGGGTCGTTCGATGCGTTCGATCCCCTATCGAACCACCTAGTCATATGCACTGACATCAAATGTCTTGTTCATGAAACTCTACAAATTCACTCAATGTGAATCATGCATAATCGTACAGGTCTTGAGGATTCCTTCGATTTCGCGTCTCGACAATGATCTAACGTGGTTTCGTACGTGATCAAAATAGGAAAGTAATAACAAAAGTAGACAATAATACGAGTGGATTGATCTCAATTAAATATATTTCGAACACAAGAATATGGATTTCAAAGGGGTAGGGCCAATCCGAGCATTACAGGATGCCGTACAAGCTAGAGACTAAATACGGTACAGAAGAGTGATCTAATCTAACTCTTGAGGAGAATCCGAGAAGGTGATAGGATAGTGCCCAGCAAGCCAACAAATATAAGCTTGTTTAGGAACTTCCTTTAGAAGCAATCTTATGATTCATAAGATAATACGCCCGTTTATTCATAGTACGTGAATTAAACAATGGCCACCTTCATCTCTCGCGAACTTATCTAAGCGATTGGTTGAAACCCTGAGATCACTCATGACTACGGGATTATTCACTTCAGTATTGGGTGCGATTAATCATGAAACAGTCTCAAAGGTCGTGATCTCAAAAACGTTCCAAGTCATAGATTCATATCGAGACGGGGTATCGAATGAATCGTCAAGACTTGTAGGATTATGCATGATTCACATGGAGTGAATTTGTTGTCGTTTCATGAACAAGGCATTGAATGCTAGTGCATATGACTAGGTGGTTCGATAGGGGATCGAACGCATCGAACGACCCGAAAAGAGAGACCCATCTTGGAAGTGGGTTAAGCATATCGGTAATGGGATGTCTCTCAAGACTTATAATAGTGTACGATTTAGTCCTTTGACTTGAGGTACTAGGGCGAATTCGGTACACGGGAATACGTAAATTGATTTAGGAGCCGACCACATAGCTTGGTCATTGTGCGACTACTTTGGGTGCGTATGAACGTGTGCGCGGATGGTTAGTACTAATATAGGATCTATCGACTCATCCTGATAAGATGAGAGAATTTCCTGTACGTTCTTAGATAATGATATCCGAGGAATCTGCGGCCGCAGTCAGTGACGGATTTGGAAAGGGGTTTCCAAATTTAGCAGTCACACTGGAATTATTATCCTGAATTAGAAAGTACATAATTGAGATAATTAGAGGTGCCAACCAATTCAAACACCCTAGGTCTCAATCGGGAAATTAGTCGCTAGAAGGACCGTATGTACATGGCATTTATAAGAGTTGGAGGTTCACGAATATCAATTCACCTGAAGTTGGGCCTCATGGGCTTGTGGCTAGACATCGACCATGAGGTGTGGGTACTCCTGAATTAATAAGGAAATTAATTCTGGAGTGGTCAATTAAAGTGGTTAATTGATCGGAGCAATTTAATTGCTCACTAATTAAATCACGAAAGTCGTGGGCCTGCTGCCAATTGATGGTGAACCTAGAGGGTCACACACAATACAGTTGGACAGTGACAGTCTGGAAGGAATCAATTGATTTAAGGAATTAAATCAATATATGAATTAAAGTATTAATTCATGAAGAAGAATAATTAATTAGAAGTAACTAATTAATTAATCAAGAATTAAAGTATTAATTCTAAGTGGAGAATCATTAATTAGGAGTAACTAATTAATGAATCAATTGGAATTTCTAATTGATTAAATCCTCAATTAAAGTGTTAATTGGAAAGGATTAATTAATTAATAGTGGATTAATTAATTAAAGTACATGGGCCTAAAATTGTGATGAAGGGAAGTTAATTAATAGTTGATTAATTAATTGAACTACATGGGCCAAATTATGATAAGGATTGGTTTCCTATTCATGGTCGATTACACACAATTGAAAGAGAATATTGATTGAATTAATTTTGGATTAATGATAGCATATGGGCCGATGGTTATTTAATCTTATTTAACATGGTCACTACATGCTAAAGGAAATTCATTAATCTAATATTGAAAAACAATCATGGCCGATTTTAATGAGGTTAGTTAGGAAAGATTTTTCTTGTGAAAAGATATAGCATATCTTGTTTCCTTAGGAGATAAGGAAAGATATGCAAAGATATATATCTTATATCTAGAAGGACTCTTCTAAATATAAGAGATATATCATAATCTCTTCAAGATAGCAAGAAAATCTCAACAAACTAACAACCCCATTAAATAGGGAGAAGAGGCTGAAAATTTTCAGCCAACTAATTGAAAGGAAAAACCGATTTCTCTCCCAGTTCGGAACTCTCTGAAATCGCCCCAGCCTGTGAAAATTTTCTCCAAGTTTTTCTTCCTGGATCTGAATCCAATTCCTGACGAGACAATTCCTTAATCCTAGTTCTGAGCCTGGGGATTTCGCGAAGTCACTCAAA
This sequence comes from Penstemon barbatus, assembly GCA_003313485.2. Classification (NCBI taxonomy): domain Eukaryota; kingdom Viridiplantae; phylum Streptophyta; class Magnoliopsida; order Lamiales; family Plantaginaceae; genus Penstemon; species Penstemon barbatus. Next base: position 48,869,704 of record CM064881.1, on the reverse strand, counting down.
TCCAACTGGTGTGGACTTTCTCTAGAGGCACAACACTTGGGGTGCTCTAGTGAACAATTGAAGACCGGAGGAAAACCACCACCTTGCCTGTGGTGAGGTAAAACACTTTTTACCTTTTATTTATTTTAGTATATGCATGCTGAAATAAACTCAACCTTTATTCATATGTGCTAATAAGAAACCCTGGGATTTGGTGTATAAACAAAAATTTTAAATTCCGCACTGTTGTAGTTGACAATTATACCCATAAAAACCCAACAGTGATATCAGAGCCTAACTTATTATGCACATATGAAAAAGGCCTGAACACTTCAAATTTTCGTGAATATGTTTATTTGTCGTGTTCTGTGCATGGATCTTGCTGATTATGATTAATTATGTGTTCGGATAAATAGCATAATTCTTATTTGGGCCAGATCTGCAATTTACGAATTTTACAGGACTAAAACTGCAATTTACGATTTTTATAAAATCTGGACAAAATCTGAAATTTTACTTTTCTGGAAATTTTGGGCTGAAATTGAAAATCTGTTTTTCAAGCGATAGGGGTCTGTTTTGCAATTTCCGTAAGTTGTGGGGCTGTTTTGCAATTTACGAAAACTTCAGGGGCTGTTTTGCGATTAATAAAAGTTTCTGGAAATAAAATATTAATTTTCTGTTTTCTGGGCCAATTTGCAAGTTCTGGAATTTTTGGGGCTGATTTATCATTTCCGAAAGTTTTGGGGTCAAAACGTAATTTTCGAAAATTGAGGGACCAAACTGTAATTTTCAAAAAAATTGAAATTTCCAGAACCTGAATTATGTTTAAAAGGTGTTTTATTATCCGAAGGATTAATTTTTCATAATTAGTAGTGGACTAAAGTAAGAACCATGAGATATTTTAAAAGGTGGTTTTAAAATAGAAGTTGTGATTTAATTTTAAAAGGGGTTTTAAAATAAAATCAAAGGGTCATTTTAAAAGGGGGTTTTAAAATGATAGTCAAGAGATTGTTTTAGAAAGGGGTTTTTAAAACTAGAATCTAAAGTTATTTTAAAAGGTAGTTTTAAAATAATATAAGAAATAAGAAAAAATATATTTTGCTTGTTTCTTGCTCAACGTGAAATTGTTTACGTGGTTTTCGATCGCGCCGAACCTTGACCTTTAGGTTAGATGTGATTGGTTGATTTTAATCTTATTGGTTTTATTGGGCCTGCGAGCCTTAAGTTTTTGGGCCACTTTGAGCCATTGTAATAGATAAGGCTTTACTGTTTTATTAGTTTAGGATGGAGGCCCGTTACAAGCAAGGTGGGAGCCCAAGAAGACTAAAGGCCATGTATGCATGGTAAAATGTGTAATAGAGTAGGTCTATATGAAACCCAATAGATTGACCAATAGGACCATCGTCTTTGGCTCGATGGTGGTCCGCATAGGAGGCTCCCGATCGAAAACATACTGTGGTAGCATGCATGCTAGGTGTGAATGTTTTATTTTATTTGTTGATTTAATTTTGGCTTGCGCGCTAGAATATAGATCACTAAAATAAATCATAAAGCATAATTAATGCGGTGAGATCTCGAGGAGAGTTACCTCAAACTTCCTAAAACCGAAATTCCCCTCTCGAATTAAAATATTAAGTCATATTGGGTAAACTATAAAATGATGTTTTATAGATCCAAGCCTTCCATCAATAGGGACTAGTGTATGTTGTCTACTTATCGATAGAGGTGATCCAGAGTCTGGCACCCGAGTCGAAGAAAGGGACAATACACGAAATTCCTTGATTCTTGTTTTTAACTAAACTCGACAAGGGTGGGGACTTGTCGGGATGTGAAAATCGACCGATAACCAGTTACGGGGATTTCATGACCGGGCCTGTTGCTCATCAAGATTGACTGGGTTAGACTTAAACGAGTAGTAACATCTATGATGTAGCAGTGCTAGATAGATGCGAAAATCGAGGCAAGATAGCTTGAAGGTTGTGGAGTAACACAATTGGTAAAAGTATACCTACCTAGGGAGTTAATTGTGTGACCGCGAGTCGTGGGTGCAATTAATGTCTGCTGGGACGTCAAGACCTACTAGGAAATAGAATTTCCCGAACAATGCAAGGGGTTATTGTTTCGATAAAATAGTGGGAGAACTTTTTCGATAGAAAGACCAATCTTCGTTAATTATAAGTATTATCTTAAATCTGTCTGCTTATTGTTGTCTATTATTTATATTTAGCCATGCCAATATTCACTGTCAATTGCGAACAAACAATATTGCAAATCTGGATATCATCACTCCACGAGAAAGGCATGACTGGGTTCAACAATATTAGTGAATATTGCACTTACCTGATCAAAAGGCTAAAACGAATCGATGAGCTTGGAGCTAAATTGACTCTAGATGATAAAATGGTAATCATCACAAATGGCCTGCCTGAATCATTCTCTCATTTTATCGATCATTGTGAAGTTCCAAGTAAAGGAATTGAGACCAATGATTTGCATAAATTGTTAGACAAATATGAGAAAGCCCTCGAAAGAGGACAAGGATTGATCGAAGGAAAGAATTGTCCCTTATGTAAGAAAGATAAGGAACTGAGGAACATGACTGATGAGGAATTCCGAAACATACTTGACCAAGGTATAACCTAAGTTATTTCCTTTTGATGAAAAACATCTTAAGATTTTCTTTTGATGTAAAACATCTAACATTTCTGGTTTCTGTAAAAGTGTTTACAGAGGATGACTGGAACGTGCTGCATGTAACCAAGTTTGGGTTTCGACTGCACATGAGGGAATAATACTTGAGGGAATGGGTCAAGGAGCATCTGGATTTTTCTTATTAGCATATGTTTTTCTTTAATTCTGGATTTAGGCATTGGTTAGAGTTTTGTCTATTTATTTCGAACTTTGTACGAAACTTCTTAGCTTTACCATTATGAATGGAGTTATTTTAATTAAAGCTTTTAATTCGTACATAATTGCTTTACCATTATAAATAAGGCAAGGAAATAAGCATTGATAAAACTTAAACAATTATGCTAAATCAAGAAAAGAAAAACAAATTAGATAATTTATCCACATTCGATCACAATTCCTGAAAGAGGGAATCGATGAATTGTTTTCTATCATGACTCTTGAAAAAATAGAAGATTGATGAAATCAAAAACATGCGAATCCTGTCTGAATAGGAAATCAATCGATTAAAGGTATTTTGAAATACCAAGTGTTTAATGGATGAAAACCATTCATACACATGTGGATCACTAAAGCATTAGTGCGAGTAATTAATTGTTTCATAAAGTATCCTAATGGCATTTAGGATATGAGTACTTTGGAAGGTACAAGTTTTTGGAAAGGTTGAAAGGTTCAAAGTGTTTCATAAGGGCACTAAGTAAAGTGCAAGTATGGAAATGTTGAAAGGATTCAAAGGATTCCAAAAATCAAAGCAATTAAGGGCATTAAATTATGATCATTCGATGTAATCGAAGTGATTATTACATAAGCCATAAATTACTCAAATTATCTAAATCGAGAATAGAATTCTTGAATAGCAAGTTAAATCTAATAAAAGGAATCGAACTATGAAAGACTAGATTCATTCCTTAAATTAGTATTGCTATAACTCCTCAAACAATTCTGGGGTTCAACCCCATGACTCTAGAAGGATACTTAGACTTGTAACCTTCTTAAGTCAATTCCTACGAAAAATGTACTAAATCAAGTATGGTGTTTCATCCATGAATGATAAAATTGGATAGTGGATCCAATTGAGAAAATTTGTAGGGTATCCAACGAAATCCATTGGATACCTGTTCCATGATCCTAAGAATGAAAGGAGTCCGTTGCTAAGGATTCCCAATTCTTAGAGGGTGGTTCCCTCGCTAATAGAAATGGGATATTACCATGGAACTTGATGAAGTCCTAGACTTGGACACATCCCTACAAATAGTGGGAGTATATTTTCAAACCTACTGAACCAAAATTTTGTACACCAAATTTCGAAGATTCGATCGAATTCGAAAAGAACTAGTACGTTCACGAATATGATCGATTGGATAGTGATCCAAGAACTTTCGAAATATCTATGTAAAACATAGATTCGGGCACATAGCTTGAAGCGCCATGTGATCTGAGTGGATTTCCAATAATCTATTTAGAAACGCTGAACCGTAGAAGCTTCGTTTGACCACGAGGCAAAACCATTGGATGTAATTCCAAAGGTGAATCTATGATTCTAGACCAGTATCCCGAAGCTAGAACATGCAACTAGATGAGACAGTCAAGGCGGTTGACTTTATCAAAATTGCATGTAAATCTCAATGTACAAAAGAATCAGTGGGAGTTTTTGCATTGTTCGTAATATAAACACTAAAGTTGACATAGATGTTGTAAAAGTGTTAAACGCAGACGAAAGCGTGTACATGCACGTAATTCTTCATTAAAAGATTTAAGGGATACATCTCACGTATTGGCATTACGTATCTATTGTGATAGATTAGAGAAGATGTTTGAAATCCCAAATCTTAGTACATGGACGAAACTGAATAAAATCGGTATGGAAAGTCATAGTGAGGACAGTTTCCATAGAGATATAAAATCTCTCTCAAAGTCAATGCGCCCTACATTTGATGAGTAAAGAGGATAATATCTCTGAACACCTTCCATATAAAAGGTGGCAAAGTATATGCAACGTCATGTACAAGACCGGACTAAACACATGCTATGAGTATCATAAGCTGATGTTAGTCAAACACCAGTAAGGAGTATTGGTATACCGAAAGGAAGCATTCCTTAAAGAACTCTAGGAGTTCGGAGGATATATTGCTGGTCAACGGTAATAATGAAGAATTGGAACTCGAAGGATTTAGTGATTCGAGTTTCCCGTCTGAAGTGAATATAATATTCTGGTTTTATGGGGCAACGATGATTTGAAAGAAGTTCAAAAGGACAATCGATGCCAAGGTTAACCACTAAAACAGAATATTTCGCAGTATTGAATATAGCGAAGGAAAGTGTTTGGACGAAAACTTCTTCCAATGAATTGGAAGTAGTACCTAGCATTGCGAAGCCTATAGTTATCTTCAATGATTACTTAAGGCAATTGCTTTAGCAAAGGAATCGAGATCTCACCCATGATCTAAACACAAATATACCAAATGATCTGGAAAATCATAGGTAGAATAAGACGTGGGGGCACGTCAAGAGACAACATAGCAGATCCACTAATTAAGTCATAATCACAAAAGGGTTCGACGGACATCTGGAGTGAGATGGGCCTTAGAAACGTATGTGGTTGGCTTTAGGGCAAGTGGGAGATTGATAGGATAGTGCCCAGCAAGCCAACAAATATAAGCTTGTTTAGGAACTTCCTTTAGAAGCAATCTTATGATTCATAAGATAATACGCCCGTTTATTCTTAGTACGTGAATTAAACAATGGCCACCTTCATCTCTCGCGAACTTATCTAAGCGATTGGTTGAAACCCTGAGATCACTCATGACTACGGGATTATTCACTTCAGTATTGGGTGCGATTAATCATGAAACAGTCTCAAAGGTCGTGATCTCAAAAACGTTCCAAGTCATAGATTCATATCGAGACGGGGTATCGAATGAATCGTCAAGACTTGTAGGATTATGCATGATTCACATGGAGTGAATTTGTTGTCGTTTCATGAACAAGGCATTGAATGCTAGTGCATATGACTAGGTGGTTCGATAGGGGATCGAACGCATCGAACGACCCGAACAGAGAGACCCATCTTGGAAGTGGGTTAAGCATATCGGTAATGGGATGTCTCTCAAGACTTATAATAGTGTACGATTTAGTCCTTTGACTTGAGGTACTAGGGCGAATTCGGTACACGGGAATACGTACTTTGATTTAGGAGCCGACCACATAGCTTGGTCATTGTGCGACTACTTTGGGTGCGTATGAACGTGTGCGCGGATGGTTAGTACTAATATAGGATCTATCGACTCATCCTGATAAGATGAGAGAATTTCCTGTACGTTCTTAGATAATGATATCCGAGGAATCTGCGGCCGCAGTCAGTGACGGATTTGGAAAGGGGTTTCCAAATTTAGCAGTCACACTGGAATTATTATCCTGAATTAGAAAGTACATAATTGAGATAATTAGAGGTGCCAACCAATTCAAACACCCTAGGTCTCAATCGGAAAATTAGTCGCTAGAAGGACCGTATGTACATGGCATTTATAAGAGTTGGAGGTTCACGAATATCAATTCACCTGAAGTTGGGCCTCATGGGCTTGTGGCTAGACATCGACCATGAGGTGTGGGTACTCCTGAATTAATAAGGAAATTAATTCTGGAGTGGTCAATTAAAGTGGTTAATTGATCGGAGCAATTTAATTGCTCACTAATTAAATCACGAAAGTCGTGGGCCTGCTGCCAATTGATGGTGAACCTAGAGGGTCACACACAATACAGTTGGACAGTGACAGTCTGGAAGGAATCAATTGATTTAATGAATTAAATCAATATATGAATTAAACTATTAATTCATGAAGAAGAATAATTAATTAGAAGTAACTAATTAATTAATCAAGAATTAAAGTATTAATTCTAAGTGGAGAATCATTAATTAGGAGTAACTAATTAATGAATCAATTGGAATTTCTAATTGATTAAATCCTCAATTAAAGTGTTAATTGGAAAGGATTAATTAATTAATAGTGGATTAAGTAATTAAAGTACATGGGCCTAAAATTGTGATGAAGGGAAGTTAATTAATAGTTGATTAATTAATTGAACTACATGGGCCAAATTATGATAAGGATTGGTTTCCTATTCATGGTCGATTACACACAATTGAAAGAGAATATTGATTGAATTAATTTTGGATTAATGATAGCATATGGGCCGATGGTTATTTAATCTTATTTAACATGGTCACTACATGCTAAAGGAAATTCATTAATCTAATATTGAAAAACAATCATGGCCGATTTTAATGAGGTTAGTTAGGAAAGATTTTTCTTGTGAAAAGATATAGCATATCTTGTTTCCTTAGGAGATAAGGAAAGATATGCAAAGATATATATCTTATATCTAGAAGGACTCTTCTAAATATAAGAGATATATCATAATCTCTTCAAGATAGCAAGAAAATCTCAACAAACTAACAACCCCATTAAATAGGGAGAAGAGGCTGAAAATTTTCAGCCAACTAATTGAAAGGAAAAACCGATTTCTCTCCCAGTTCGGAACTCTCTGAAATCGCCCCAGCCTGTGAAAATTTTCTCCAAGTTTTTCTTCCTGGATCTGAATCCAATTCCTGACGAGACAATTCCTTAATCCTAGTTCTGAGCTTGGGGATTTCGCGAAGTCACTCAAATCCAACTGGTGTGGACTTTCTCTAGAGGCACAACACTTGGGGTGCTCTAGTGAACAATTGAAGACCGGAGGAAAACCACCACCTTGCCTGTGGTGAGGTAAAACACTTTTTACCTTTTATTTATTTTAGTATATGCATGCTGAAATAAATTCAACCTTTATTCATATGTGCTAATAAGAAACCCTGGGATTTGGTGTATAAACAAAAATTTTAAATTCCGCACTGTTGTAGTTGACAATTATACCCATAAAAACCCAACAGAAGGTGGTTCGATCAAGGAGCGCCTAGGATAGCATGTTTGGCGTCATAAATGAGAGTGGTATTTATACTTGAGGCGGTGTGCTAGGTGAACCATCCATAGGGATCCATTCCCGGCTCAAGGGCTTCGGCCTGGGGTCGGTCCAACAGTGATCCGAGCGTGACTCCCTTTCCTGGTAATCGGACTGGGCTGACAGGAGATCATAACCTTGGGATCGGAATTATGTCTTCGATGTCGGATACCCTGGTCTTCAATTAGATGTGACTCCGGAAATAGAAAATCCAAAGTACCCCTCATCAATACTCCCCCACTTCTCGAGCGTAAGTGAAACTCAAGCTCGGAGAAGTAGACGTTGCCTCAAGGTTGATGTGAATCATTATTTCATGTTTCGGATATGCCTTATTAAAAACCAATTTCGAAAAAACCCAGTGGGATAAACACCAAACCAGGGAAAAAGAGTGCATATCTTGGAAACTCCAAAATGATTAATTGTTGTGATGTAGTAATTACTGATGATAATAGTATTGTCTTAAATTTTGATCAAAGTGTCGGTTTCCAGTAGTTGATCCTTCATCAATACTCCCCCAATTCTCGAGCGTAAGTGGAGCTGAAGCTCGGAGAAGTAGATAGTGTTTTAGAGTTAGAGGAAACAAGTATTCCTTGCTGAACAGGCTACGATCTATTTTGTGGACTATAGGGACCGAAAGTGCAATTATCGAAAAGGTGATTTTGAATTACTGTGAGGGAACTCAACCGGCGCGTTTACTCAGGGTCCGATTTGCAATTTACCCTTTTAACCCTATATATATACGTTGACCACAGAAGATTCACTTACGAAAGAATTGAAACCATAGATTGGAGTTATCGATTGAAGTTACGAAACAACACAACACTTACGAAGTTTATCGATCGAAGTTTCTTCGGAGCTTATCGATCGAAGTTTCTTTCGTAAGTGAACACAACACTTGGGGAGTAAGCACGGAGTTTGGCAAAGGCATGCCGATGTATTTCAGATAGTATGGTAACTGTCTAGAGAATTGTTACGAACAATGCAACTGTCTAGAGAATATTGATCTTTATTCCAAAAATATGCAGATAGCGAAAGATATTTCAGAAAGCAGGATAAATTTTATTAATATAAATATTTTTACAAATATAGGATTGCATCTTGCTTTGATCTATACAACAGAATACAAACAGGGCCCTATCTAAAGGGTAGAAGTATTCAGGACAATGTTCACGGAAACCTCAATCTCCTCCCTAGTACCTCGCTCGATAAAACGACCATCTCAGGAGCATACTGCTCAGGACCTCAGGATGGTCAATTTCTTAAGCTCGATGACCAGGGTTGGAATACCGACTCCCACCCTGGAGGAAAAACCTCCAGAAAGCCTGATAACTTATTGCGGTTATTCGACCGAAATGGGAACCGGGCGAATTGTCTTGAAAGTGAAAATCTACTAGCAAATCCCGATATTTTGGTTCCACAGAGGTAACCCCAAAGAACGAGGATGCTAGGTAGATCCGAACCCACCATGTGTTGAACAAATCCCCCAACCCCACACCCAAGAAGACTAAGGCTGAAGCCGAGATGGGACTCCTCAGTACTAGGTAGGCACTTACTGGGACTTGTCAACACTAGGCAAGAATGAGAACATGGTAACCTCGATGATTATGGTCGGGGTCATTTAGTCTTTTATTTAATATCGGATTAGGCGGGCAACCAAGGCTGAAGAAAAGTAATAGTTTCATTTTAGTTAAGAATGAGATATGGTAACAATACTTGTATTATTAATAAATCAACTCCAGATCTAAGATACTAATAAAATCAACCTAGAACTAATCTAGTATAATTTGCCTTTAAACACGATTTAAGTAAAAAAATGATTTAACAAGTTACTAAACACCATTATAAAAAATACGAATTAATATTCTACTAATAAAAATAAAGGAAAATTATAAGATTGTAACATATATTGTTCAAAACACCAAAATTATTTGAGTTACATTGTGACGAATTTTTTTAAAAAAAAAATTGCTTATAAAATACACATATGGATATTTTGGTGATGAAGATTTTACTTATTGTGGAGTAAGATATATTGCATGCTTTTGTATAAAATAAAAGTAGTAATTAATTTTTGGTTTTGTCTGACTTAATTGCAGATAGGGAGATGTTTGAGGATTTGTAAAACCATTAATTGTGGATAGGAGATGTTTGAAGATTTGTAAAACCAATGGGTTGCATGAATGAAAGAATATAGTAGAGAATTTGGGAACCGATTGGAGATGTGAAAGATTAATTTATAGCCTATATTGGTCTAGAAAACTCAAGGAAATTGTGGATTAAAATTTCATATGTAGGATGAATCAAATTAGGTTGTGCATTTAGTAGCCATAAGTTGCAAGATTAAATTCCTAGACCACATGTAGCTTATAATATTCAGTACTAAATTTATCAATAAGCAGGGGTATTTAATATAATTAGTATTTTATTAACAATATTAAACACAAACAATTATGCCATAATTAGCATATGGACATAACTACGTGATGGACACACCTGGATTCAATTTCGTTTCATTATAATTAAACATAAAGAGGAAATCTACCTTAAAGAACCAATCTTAAAAATTTCATTATGTTACTAATTTTGTACCATTTTTTTTTAGAAAACTAATTTGGTAATTACATTCTTTCTAATACCAACGAAAAGTGCCAACCCCCAAATTTCTTCACCAATTGAATTCCTTGCTTGTGTACACAAGCCAGACGAGTTGGACACCCTGAAGAAAAATTACGGCCGGTTCTTTCCTGAAGGTTCTTAAATTTTCCTTCCATCTCCAGAGGAGAGGGTCAATTTCCCTCCTGAGGGCTGTCGTGCTTTCTATAAATCCCATTTCCAACATGGCCTCCGGCTTCCACTTTCTCCCCTTCTCCTTGAAATTCTGGCTACTTTCACCGTCTCTCTGACTCAATTGGTGCCCAATTTTGTTTCTTTAGTTGTTTCCTTTTCCGTTTTAATGGTTGCCAAAGGTTTACAACCATCCTTTCGCAACTTTTTTCAATTGTTTCGCTTTAGCATTTCTACTTCCTCCAACCATGGATACTTCTTTGTGAGTCAAAGGTCTGACTGTGCTATCCTTGATTCTCCCATTTCAAGTAATTCTGATTGGAAATCCAGTTACTTCTTCGTACGACCTCCAACTCATCAAACGTTGGCGGATGGTTCGATCGTGCCTTCCGAGTTTACTTGGGACCATGGCTTCACTAGGACCTTGGTGGTCGGAAAATTAGAGGCAAACTGATCCCTGACGACCCTTGTCTACTGAACATGATAATGGAAATGTGGTCGGACAAATATCAATGTGTTGTTCTCGTGGGAGAGGATTTTCTTCGGAAAGCCGGATTAAGTTCTCTGAATTATCCTACTTTGATGCCTACTCAATATCTTGGTATGTTTTCTCATTAGCTTTGTGTGCCTTCATATTATCCCCATATTTGGGACTTTTTGTAACTTATTTTACTTTTCTTATAGCATTTATGGTCGAAGATTCCAGACATTCAAAAACTGGAAAAATGGTTCTCTCCATGTCTACCAAGACTATTGATAACCAGCCCATATAACAAAGACATTCTCGTAAGAGGAGAAGAAATCAGAGCCAAGACTCTGAGGATAATAGGGAGGAAACTCCAGAAGTTCCTGAGAATTTTCCTCCCGAGTCATCCTCTTCCCAGGCTCAAGCATCGTCTTCCAACACCATAACGGGCCAGGGATATCCTCTGTTGTCACTTAGAGTGACGTATGGCATCCTTGGTTGTAAATCATGGCCTCAGCGCAATTATACTGGTCCCACGATGAAAAGGAAAAAACATGTTTATGATCGCGCTGGTCAAAATCTTACTCTGGATGGTGATGCCAGCCAAAAGGCCTCTTTGGTCTAGATGATAGAAAATCATCTTATAGGGAGAAGGGCGGCAGGATATTCCGAGCGCGATGCACTGGTATCCGATGACAAGGAGAATGCCGTTGATAAACCTGCTCGACTTCTTCTTTCCACTGTTTTTACAAGGGAAATGCAGTGCTTCCTGGACAAGGATTCTTTGGAAAGGCTTACGAAAGTTGCCCAGTCCCATATTAAAGTAAGAGGAAAAAATCCACTGTCTCTAATTTTTCTATATTTATCTTTTATAACTCCTTTTAATTTGTTAACTTTTTCTATCCCCAGTCCGGAGCATGCATGGTGTCTTCTATGGATGAATCAGCATTGCTAAAACAACAATGTCAATTTCTAGATGAGAAAAACAATGTTGTTCTCCAAACGGTAGCTGACTTAGAGCAGAGGTCAACCATGGCTGGGTCTTCTACATCTTCCTCCCAATTGCTTGGTCCCGATGGCAACCCAAATATGGAGACAAACAACCCTCACATAATCAATGCTGTCATGGAGGCCACACGGGCCCAGGAACGAGAAAATTAGTTGGCTAGAGAGCTGGAAGATCAGCAAGTTCAGCATGCGACCAGAGTTTGTGATCTTGAGTGATTAGTGCTTGAAAATGCACTTAAGTTGTTCTTATTTTCTAAATAAATCAAGTGTTAATTTGATATTTTCATGAAATTAATAGAAATTATTGTAATTAGAAAATATTGAGTTTTGATTTGTTTTTGTAGGAATATAAAATATGGACCCCGGAATATTTAGCTTTCCCAAGTTGTACAAGTATCAAAGGCATAATTTGAAGCAAGGAAAGATTCAAGGAAGTCAATTAATGCAAGGACAACAAATAAGGAATCTGCCAGAAATATTGCTGCTACTTCCAAGGACGATAACTCTCGTTAGGAAACTCCAATTAAGCTGAATTTCGGTTATGTTGTAGAGTAAGGAGTTAGCTACATTATGGAATTTACGGATCGGGATTTGGAGTTCGGAGCACAAAGATATGTATTTTTCAAATATGTCGCGCAGAGCAGAATCTTCTACGCGGGAATCGCGATTTTTGTCCTAAAGTGATAAGGAAACTTGCATAAATCCTTTCCATACGGGATTACGCCTCCTAAACATCTTCCTACTCAATTTCTACCTCCTAAGCATTCTCCTACTTGGATTAGGGCTATTTAGCACCTATATATAGCCTTAGAATCACACATCTTAAAACACACAATTCTTAGTTTTAGTTACAATTCTCTCTAAGATCATTATCATATTTTCTCTCTAGAACTTGTGATAATGGTTAGCAAATTAGGCTAAGAGTTCTTTGGTGAGATTAGAGATGAACTTATATGCGTAGTGATCTTATTTGGATTCGATTCTTCAAGGTTTTGTAAGTTTAATAATTTGAGTAATTTATTCTTCTTCATCTATTTTCATCAACTTTTGTGTTAATACAATTGTTTCATTAGTTTTCATATAAATCTAGTCAAGCTCTTTTTATGTGAAGATTTTTATGATATAATTATATTGATATAAGTCTTTTATTTTATGGGTAGTCTTTTAATGCAATATGCCTTGGTATATAGTATGTTTTTTATTTCTCATAAGATGATATTTTGTGCCAATTCTAAAAGCAAGAAAGTTATTTACTCAAATACATTAGAAATCATGTGGTTTTCAATTCTTTATCTTCCAATTGATTGTTTGGGATGTGAAACTTTCAATTGAGTAATTTTATGAATCAATCCAAATAAGTGAACGAAGCATATAAGGGATTCTTGATATCTTACCGTTTTAATTATCGTATTTTCCAACAACCAAAAATTCACTTTTCTATAAGTTTTCTTAAAATCAAATTGCTTCGTTAATTTAGTTTGTTTATTTATCTCTAAAACTACTTTGTCTACTAACGATTTTAGCTTAGTTTAGTTATCTCCTCGTGGATACGACCGCCCAATCTATTCTACATCGATCGCTTTGTTTCGACAAGTTTGGGCGTAATCAAATTTTGGCGCCGTTGCCGGGGAGGTGCAACAAGTAAGCATCATAAGTAGTTATTTAGCTAACGAGGTAAGTAAACTTTATTTTATTCAAGTTTTGTTCTCTTAGGTAATTGTAGGAAGTTTCGTACTATTCCTATTTATTAGTTTTATTAAAAAAAGAAATACCAAAAAAAAAAACAAAAAAACAAAAAAACAAAAAAAAACCAAAAAACAAAAAAAAAAAAGTGTTTTATTTTTATGTTTGTAACTCGATCTTCTAATCAAGGTGAACTACAGTACGATCCAGAAATTGAGAAAACTTTGCGTAGGTTAAGGAAAGAACATAGGGAAAACACTGAGGGAATCAATACAACTTCTCAAGATTTAAGTGAATCTTGGTCAAACATTGCATTAACCGATACACCTACCACCATGGACCAACTTGAAAACAACCATGCGCGTTCCCTAAGGGAATACCTACACCCAAACCGCACATCCACTCCCTCATGCATCATGGTTCCCACAAATACCCCGCAAATAGATTTCAAACCTGGATTGATCCATCTTTTACCAACCATTCATGGCATGGATAGTGACAATCCTTACTTACACATTAGGGAATTTGAGGAGGTCATCGTCACTTTTAATAGTCAACCCAATGTCGTAGAGTCAATTAGGTTGAAATTCTTCCCTTTCACCCTAAAAGACAAAGCAAAAAGTTGGTTGTATTCTTTGAGACCTAGATCTATAGGTACATGGGCAGAAATGACCCAAGCCTTTTTCAACAAATACTTTCCCCAACATAAGACCAACAACCTTAAGAGACAAATCTCTACCTTTTCCCAAAAAGATAATGAAACTTTATATCAAGCCTGAGAGAGGTTCAAGGAATTGTTGAATATGTGTCCGCACCATGGGTATGAAAATTGGCGTCTTGTTAGTTATTTCTATGAGGGACTTACATATAGGGAGCGTCAATTTATTGAAATGATGTGTAATGGAGAATTTCTTGAAAAGGATCCTGATGAGGCCATAGATTACCTAAATGACATAGCCGAAAAGGCTCACACCTGGACTGGACCTAGTACTACTGATGCTACTATTAGAACAAAAACTAGTGGAATTTACTATCTTAAGGAAGAAGACAACCTTAAAGCACAAGTTGAAGCATTGACTAACAAATTAAAAGCTTTAGAAACAAAAGATAGTCAAAAACATCAACCAGTTGCAAGGGTAGAGTCACGAGATAGTTGTTTCATTTGTGGTGGGGTAGATCATTTAGCTCAAGTATGTCCTACACTTGGTGAGATGAGAGAGGTTTACGAAGAACAATGTAATGCCTTAGGAACATATAGGAAACCTTTTTCACCTTATTCTGAGACGTACAATCATGGTTGGAGAAATCACCCTAACTTTAGTTGGAAATCCGAGGGACAAGAACCTAGAACTTACCCTGCACCTCAAAATAATGCTCACCAAAATAGGAATCCTTTAGAGGACACACTTCAAGCATTTATTGAGGCACAAAGTAAGACTAATCAAAAGGTAGAAGCCGTAATAACTCAGATTGTGGAAGAGAACAAAGAGATAAAAAATTAAATTGGTAAGCTAACTAGTGCTCTTACTATACAAGAACGAGGCAAGTTCCCTTCCCAACCACAGCCTAATCCTAAGGGGCAACATAAGGTAGAATCTTCCGAATCACATAACGTCAAAGATATCAATGCCATCACCACTCGTAGTGGTAAGGTCATAGAGGGACCAACTTTACCTAGTCCGTCAAACGACCCCCCTAAGGAAGTAGAACAGAAAGCCTTGGTCCATGTCCCTTTTCCTCAAGCACTGAAATTGGGAAAAATACCAGAAAATCATGGTGAAATTCTTGAACATTTGAAACAAGTCAAAATTAATTTGCCTTTGTTACATGTTATCAGGCAGGTACCTTCGTATGCAAAGGTGATTAAGGATTTGTGTACTATGAAAATAAAACACAATTTCAAGAAAACCGCATTTTTGACCGAGCAAGTAAGTGCAGTGATTGAGCAAAAGGTACCGCCTAAATATAAAGATCCTGGGTGTCCCACAATAACCTGTCAGATTGGTCCACATGAGTTTAGTCAAGCTTTATTAGACCTTGGAGCAAGTGTAAACCTTATGCCATACTCAGTTTACTTGCAACTTGGCCTTGGAGAGATCAACCCTACATCTGTTGTTTTGCAACTAGCTGACCGAACCATTCGTAGACCCAAAGGGATAGTCGAGGATGTTTTGCTTCAAATTGACAAATTCTATTACCCTGTTGATTTCTTGGTTTTGGATACTCAATCTGTGGTCAATATGGAGTCTAAGATACCACTGATCCTAGGTAGACCTTTCCTTGCTACATCAAATGCTCTCATCAATTGTAGGAATGGTCTCAAGAAGCTTACATTTGGTAATATGACACTGGAAGTCAATGTATTCCATGTTGGGAAGCAACTACAAGATGAAGATGAGTGTCACCATACTTATATGATAGATTCATTGGTGTCTGAAACATTCGAAAGGGAAAATTCTGAATCCTTACACTATCTCCTTTGTGATTCTGATTTTGATGATTCGCTTAACTCTGTTAATAATATTAATTCATCTAATTTTGTTAATGAAACAGGGTTAAATGAAAGGAGTGTTTGGCAGCCACGCTTTGAGGAGCTACCAAAAGAAAGAACACAACAAAGGCATCTTCCACTGAGGCACCAAAAGTTGAGTTATCTCAACTACCAGAAGGACTGAAATATGCATTTTTGGGACCAGGTGATACCTTTCCTGTTATAATTTCGTCTAAACTTAGTGTCGAGCAAGATGAGAAACTCATAAATTTGTTGAAAGAACATAAGTCTGCACTAGGTTGGTCGATAGCTGATATTAAAGGTATTAGTCCCTTAATTTGTTCACATAAGATTCATTTAGAAGAAGGTGCTAACCCACGTAGAGATCATCAAAGAAGATTAAACCCCACCATGAAAGAAGTAGTGAAAAAAGAGGTCTTAAAATTATTAGATGTAGACATCATCTTTCCTATATCTGATAGTCAATGGGTTAGTCCTACACAAGTAGTACCAAAGAAATCTGGAGTTACAGTTGTAGAAAACGAAGAAGGGCATCCTATTCCCACTAGAGTTGTAACTGGGTGGCGCATGAGCATTGACTATAGGAAATTAAACTCTGCCACACGAAAAGATCACTTTCCACTTCATTTTATCGACCAAATATTGGAACGTATAGCTGGTCATCTGTTTTATTGCTTTCTTGATGGATATTCTGGATATTATCAAATTGAAATAGCTTTGGAGGATCAAGAAAAGACAACATTTACATGCCCTTTTGGTACTTCTGCATTTCGTAGAATGCCATTTGGTTTATGTAATGCACCTGCTACTTTCCAACGTTGTATGATGAGCATATTTTCTGATATGGTTGAAAAATTCATGGAAATTTTTATGGATGATATAACTGTTTTTGGAGACTCTTTTGATTCTTGTTTACTTAACTTGAAAGCTGTTTTGAGCAGGTGTGAGGAAAAAGGTCTTGTTCTGAACTGGGAGAAATGTCACTTCATGGTTTCATCTGGGATTGTTTTAGGTCATATAGTGTCTGAAAAAGGAATAGAGGTTGACAAAGCCAAAATTGAGTTGATTTCTAACCTACATATACCCAAAACTGTGAAAGATGTTAGGTCATTCCTTGGACATGCTGGTTTTTATCGGAGGTTCATACAAAATTTCTCTTCTATATATCGTCCTCTATGTAACCTCTTAGTCAAAGATGCTAGGTTCGACTGGACTCCTGAGTGTGAAAAAGCATTCAAAATACTTGTCCAAAAACTCACTACCGCACCCATCATACAATCACCAGATTGGAGCTTACCTTTCGAAATCATGTGTGACGCTAGTGACTATGCTCTTGGAGCCGTTTTAGGACAACGTAGGGAAGGAAAACCATTTGTTATATATTATGCTAGTAGGACCTTAAATAGTGCTCAACAGAACTACTCTACTACTGAAAAGGAACTGCTAGCAGTCGTCTTTGCTATGGAAAAATTTCGACCTTATCTTATTGGTTCACCTATTACTGTTTATACTGACCATGCAGCTCTTAAGTATCTTCTTTCCAAAAAGGATGCTAAGGCTCGTTTAATTAGGTGGATTCTTTTGTTGCAGGAATTTGATCTAACAATTAAAGATAAGAAGGGTGTCGAGAATGTTGTGGCGGATCATCTATCTCGTTTGGAGTTCATTGATTCTACAAAAGAT
Source organism: Penstemon barbatus (assembly GCA_003313485.2). Lineage (NCBI taxonomy): Eukaryota > Viridiplantae > Streptophyta > Magnoliopsida > Lamiales > Plantaginaceae > Penstemon > Penstemon barbatus. The sequence goes on along the minus strand of CM064881.1, from coordinate 48,851,906 downwards.
CTCCCAATTCGAGATGGCTTTCCCGATGAACAACTGTTCAATGTAGATCAATTGCCATGGTATGCCAATATTGTTAACTACTTGGTTTCTGATGAACTTCCGTCAAGTTGGACTGCACAAGATAAACGTAAGTTCTTGATCGAGGTAAGCAATTTTTATTGGGATGATCCTTATTTATATAAATATTGCCCCGACCAAATCATGCGAAGGTGCATTCCCGAGACTGAGGTAAATAGTGTCTTGAACTTTTGTCATTCCGAGGCTTGTGGTGGTCATTTTTCTATGAAAAAGACAACTGCTAAAATTTTACAATGTGGTCTTTATTGGCCAAGTTTGTTCAAAGATACTAATCATTTTTGTCGTTCTTGTGATAGATGCCAAAAGTTGGGAGCTCTGACTCGACGCCACATGATGCCCCTTAACCCAATTCTTGTTATTGAAATTTTTGATTGTTGGGGTATTGATTTTATGGGTCCATTTCCTTCTTCTTATGGTTATCTATATATTCTTCTTGCTGTTGATTATGTATCCAAATGGGTAGAAGTTGTACCATGTCGTAAGAATGATAACACTACAGTAGTAAAATTCTTAAAGGAAAATGTGTTAGCTAGGTATGGTACACCACGAGTTATTATTAGTGATCAAGGAACACATTTTTGTAACCGTTCTTTTGAAGCTTTGATGCGCAGGTATGGTGTTATTCACAAGGTTTCCAATGCATATCATCCACAAACCAATGGGCAAGCTGAGTTAGCAAATAGGGAAGTTAAGCAAATTCTGGAGAAAACGGTTAACCAAAACCGCAAGGATTGGTCTTTACGATTTTCTGATGCACTTTGGTCATACCGTACTGCTTACAAGACTATTCTAGGGATGTCCCCATATCGGATTGTTTATGGGAAAGCTTGTCATTTACCAGTAGAGTTAGAACATAAAGCTTATTGGGCAGTTAAATCGCTTAATTTTGATTTGAATGATGCAGGTCTTCAAAGGAACTTACAATTGTCAGAAATAGAAGAGTTAAGGAACGATGCTTATGACAACTCAAGGATCTACAAAGCTAAACTGAAAGTCGCTCATGACAAACAAATCCTTAGAAAGAACTTTGAGCCAAACCAACGAGTATTCCTCTACGATTCTCGTTTACATCTTCACCCTGGAAAGTTGAGATCAAGATGGACTGGTCCTTTTGTGGTAAAACAAGTCTTTCACAATGGTTCCGTAGAAGTAGAAAATCCTAAAGATGGAAGACTTTTTCGTGTGAATGGCCAAAGATTAAAGCAAATTGTGGAGAGGGTGGATGAGCCTGAGGAGATTGCACTTGCGGCTCCTATCTACCCTTAATCAGGTTCTATCTTTCCATTATGTACTATAGTTTTAATTTTTTTCTTTTTCTTTCTTTTGTGTGTTTTGTTTTTTTCTTTCTTTCTTTCGTTTGTGTGTTTAAGATCATCTCTAGCTTAATTGATATCATTCAAGTAGTAGTTCTTTGTCTCTTGTATTATCTGCATTCATATTATAGTGACAATGAGGACACTGTCATATTTAGGTTGGGGGTGGTAGCTTTCCGAGAGAAATTTTTTTTTTGCATTTTAAAGAAAGATTAGTTTATTGCTTTTATATCAACAATTCTCTTGAAAATGGGCTATAAGACATGTATGAATGGATTGATTTGAGATGCTAGATTTTCTATTTAGGTACGATTTCATTGTGTAAAGTCTTAGTCATTTTTTCTATCTTTATTATTAGAAAGTAGCTTCCAAAATAATTTCAAGAGCACATTACTAAGCTTGTGGTAAGATGGATGTTCGATGCATGTGGCCTAGAAATTTTCCAAGTTAAAGTTCTTTTTTCTATACTCAAACATCTTTTGTGAGTGAGTGGAGAGGTTGAGAAAATAACTTATGAACTTATATTGCTCTTTTGAATTGGTTAATTGCTATTTAGAGTAACATTCTTAAAGAAAAGTCAAAGAGATGGATGATATTGGTCAAAAGTAAAATGTTTTCATGAGCCATATTTATATAAAAAAAAAAAAGTGAAAAAAAAATGTGAAAAAAAAAGTGAAAAAAAAAGAACAAAAAGAAAAAAAAAAAATAAAAAAGAAGAAAGAGAAAAGTTCTTAGTTTTCGTCATTATAGAAGACGAATCTTTATATGGCTCTATAGTATGACCAATTGAAATCCTTAAGCTAAATTGTGAAATAATGTGACCTCTAGATAGTTATGTTTCCTATCATTGGATCAATGTTTGTTTGTATGCTTGTCCGTAAAAATATAGCCTATTTCTTTAAGTGACTATCTGTTTTCCAACTCCATGAGTGAAATCCTTGTCCTAAAAATTTAAACACTTTACCTGTGAGGAAATGGAGTTGATACTTTTCTTGGTAAATTTTCGAAAGCTATGTGTATTGTGGTTTGTGGTATGAAGGTTTTGGCTTAGTATTCACACACACACATTTTGGGAGTTATGATCGAACTAATCTTGATAGCGATTGTGATCTTTGACTAGCTCTTTGATTGAAGTACTTGGATAGTTTATCTTATTTCTTCTCAGTTTTGTTCATCATGCTTATATCTTATTTGCAATTGAATTGCTAGAGACTAGCAATAAGCTGGTTGGGGGTTGTGATTAGTGCTTGAAAATGCACTTAAGTTGTTCTTATTTTCTAAATAAATCAAGTGTTAATTTGATATTTTCATGAAATCAATAGAAATTATTGTAATTAGAAAATATTGAGTTTTGATTTGTTTTTGTAGGAATATAAAATATGGACCCCGGAATATTTAGCTTTCCCAAGTTGTACAAGTATCAAAGGCATAATTTGAAGCAAGGAAAGATTCAAGGAAGTCAATTAATGCAAGGACAACAAATAAGGAATCTGCCAGAAATATTGCTGCTACTTGCAAGGACGATAACTCTCGTTAGGAAACTCCAATTAAGCTGAATTTCGGATATGTTGTAGAGGAAGGAGTTAGCTACATTATGGACTTTACTGATCTGGATTTGGAGTTCGGAGCACAAAGATATGTATTTTTCAAATATGTCGCGCAGAGCAGAATCTTCGACGCGGGAATCGCGATTTTTGTCCTAAAGTGATTAGGAAACTTGCATAAATCCTTTCCATACGGGATTAAGCCTCCTAAACATCTTCCTACTCAATTTCTACCTCCTAAGCATTCTCCTACTTGGATTAGGGCTATTTAGCACCTATATATAGTCCTAGAATCACACATCTTAAAACACACAATTCTTAGTTTTAGTTACAATTCTCTCTAAAATCATTATCATATTTTCTCTCTAGAACTTGTGATAATGGTTAGCAAATTAGGCTAAGAGTTCTTTGGTGAGATTAGAGATGAACTTATATGCGTAGTGATCTTATTTGGATTCGATTCTTCAAGGTTTTGTAAGTTTAATAATTTGAGTAATTTATTCTTCTTCATCTATTTTCATCAACTTTTGTGTTAATACAATTGTTTCATTAGTCTTCATATAAATCTAGTCAAGCTCTTTTTATGTGAAGATTTTTATGATATAATTATATTGATATAAGTCTTTTGTTTTATGGGTAGTCTTTTAATGCAATATGCCTTGGTATATAGTTTGTTTTTGATTTCTCATAAGATGATATTTTGTGCCAATTCTAAAAGCAAGAAAGTTATTTACTCAAATACATTAGAAATCATGTGGTTTTCAATTCTTTATCTTCCAATTGATTGTTTGGGATGTGAAACTTTCAATTGAGTAATTTTATGAATCAATCCAAATAAGTGAACGAAGCATATAAGGGATTCTTGATATCTTACCGTTTTAATTATCGTATTTTCCAACAACCAAAAATTCACTTTTCTATAAGTTTTCTTAAAATCAAATTGCTTCGTTAATTTAGTTTGTTTATTTATCTCTAAAGCTACTTTGTCTACTAACGATTTTAGCTTAGTTTAGTCATCTCCTCGTGGATACGACCGCCCAATCTATTCTACATCGATCGCTTTGTTTCGACAAGTTTGGGCGTAATCATTGAGTCTCAGGTCGCGCGTCTTAATGCTCGCCTCGATGAGCAGGAAGAGGATGAAGATCTCGACGGTTCGATTAACAGGGCCGGCGTTGACCCTAAGGAGAAGGTTATTCGGGAATTCATCGTATCTCCGGTTCATACTGCCCTGGTGCATCAGATGGTCGGACCGCTCTTGGAGAATACATTCAAGAAAGCTGTTCATCAGTTGGTGGCCCTCAAATTGATTGAAGACCGCAGGGAAGAGTACTTCAATGCTATCCACGTTAGCAGATGATTTAACCGATTTTCGTGTGGTTCGATTAAATCAATAGTATTTGTTTAGAGTTAGGTTGTATTACGATTTTTGGGCTTATTTACTTTATTCCGGATGGATCAATCTCAAGGAGGAACGATACGTAACGAGATTAGTATATTAGTATGATAATAAAGATCAATAAGTATAGCAAAAGCTCTTGTATTAGAATATCTCAGATTGTACAAATGTGTAGGCGTAAGCTCTATTCTTGTGTCCGTCATACAATATTTGATCAAGGTATTTATATGAGATAAAACCCTAGCCTTACAAGGAAACATAATCCTACAAGGACTCTAGGTATTTGTCCGTCTCAGGCTCGGATTGCAGCCTGGTCGCTGAGGAGCATCTTCTCTGATCGGGCATAATCGTGATAATGACTGAGCTGTATGGTCGGGCCGATCAAATATCTCTGAGTCGTTCCGAGTATCATATGGGGTATAAAATAGCCCCCATCAGTACTTCCTCACTTCTTCGAGCGGAGATGTAGTAGAAGCTCGTAGAAGTATTGAACCTTATTTGACTGACTTTTCTATGAATTGTGCCTCATTAAAAACCTTACTTGGAAAAAACCCTATGGAAAAAATCCATAATAAGGAAAAGAGTGCAACGTTTCACAGATAGTCGCTTTGTCGTTACCGAGCCGTTTTGTTATTTTGACTCGAGGAATCAATTCTCTTCGTTTGATGGCGGAAATATGAACAGTCGCGAAAGGGATCAAAGCGTCATTTCGACTTCATATATATATGCGCTTTTGATTTATCCCTCACTTTTTATTTTCCGCCCACTGTCTTTTAGCAGTAACTTTCTTAGTCGATAATTTGCGTAAATATCACCCTTATTGAGAATCATTTTCGACAATTTGTTTTATGGCTTCAAATTCGAGAAATCCCACCTCCTCGTCTAGCGAGGACGTTAATCCTGTTATCGATGTGGAAGCTTATCCGAGTCCTCCTCCAGAACAAACGGGGGCTCCAGACGTAAATATCCCTGAGAAAGATACGTTCAAGGTGGGTATTCTTTCCGATGCGGAGGTGGCCGCTAAAGCTAAAAGGGGCAAGGGTGCCAACCCTCAGGTGTCTGATCCGGTCGAGAATCTTGTTTGTGCCTATACCGAGGATAATTTCCACGAGGTACTGGATAATTATAGGAAGTATTTTCCAGAAGGCTCTGACATTCTTCTCCCATCCCCTACCGACAGGGTTACTTCACCCCCTGAAGGTTATCGTGCTTTTTACACGGCTCATTTCAATCATGGCCTCAGACTTCCATTGTCTCCTTTTTTCTTGGAGATATTAAAGATCTTCAGTGTTTCTTTGACACAATTGGTCCCTAACTTCTTGGCCTTCGTCGTTTCTTTTTCAGTTTTGATGATTGCCAAAGGACTCCAGCCTTCTTTTCGCAATTTCTATCAGTTATTTCATTTTAATATTTGCAGCTCTTCAAACCATGGCTATTTTATTACAAGCAAACGATCTGGCCTTTCTATTTTGGATTCACCTATTTCCAGTAATTTCGACTGGAAATTCCACCTTTTCTTCGTTCGTCCTCCAACTCATAGGACTTTAGCTGACGGGTCGAGAGAACCTTTTACCTGGGACCATGATTCCAAGTGGACTTTTGGTGGTCGTTCTGTTGATGGTCAACTGATTCCCGACAATCCCATCATTCTGGATAAAATAAAGGAGATGCGTTTGGACAAATACCAATGCGCTGTCCTTATTGGGGAGGCCTTTCTTCGCAAAGTTGGCCTAAGTTCTCACACCTTTCCCGTTTCTTCTTCTTCTCAGTCGCTTGGTAAGTTTCTTTCTCACTTGTTGTATGTTTTCTTTGTCCTTAATTCATCATTATTTATAACTAACTTTTGTTTCTCCCTCAGCTTCTATTGTTGAGAATTCCAGGCATTCCAGAAAGGGGAAAATGGTCTGTCCAAGTCTACCAAAACGGTAGAGAACCTTCCCATAGAGCAACGGGTTTCTCAAAAGAGAAAATTAGACCAAAATCTTGACTTTGACGATAACAGAGAAGAGACTCCAGACCTTCCCATGAGATTCCTGACGAACCCTCTTCTTCTCAGATTCCGGCTTCTACTAGGACCGGACAAGGGTATCCTTCCTTGCAACTTAAATCTTCCCTTGGTATTCATGGTTTCCGCATGTGGTCGATACCAAATTCATCTGGTCCCGTAGCGAAGAGAAGGAAGCAGGTCTATAATCGTTCTGGCGTGGACCTCATATTGCTAGGTGAGTCGCATCCCAAGCCTACGCTAGTCGAGATGATTGAGGATCATCTTGTAGGAAAAAGAGCTGCAGGTTATTCCGACCGTGATACTCTGGTCAACGATGAGAAGGAGAATGCTGCAGATAAAGCTACACGAATGGTCCTCTCTTCTGTTTTTACGTGGGATATTCAAAGGTTGCTTGGAAAAGATCCTTTGGAGAAGTTGGAGAAAGCCTCCCTTTCTTACGCCATTGTAAGAATACACAAATCATTTCCTTTGCATTTTTTGTATTCGAGAAGATTTTACCTAATTTGCTTGTTCATTTGAATTTTCAGACTGGCACTTGTATGTTGTCTTCCATTTACGAAGAGGCCCTTCTAAGGCAGCAATGTGAATTCTTGGAGGAGAAGAATAAAGTTCTTCTTCAGCGGGTGGCTGATTTGTAAAATGGTTTGACTGGAGATGGACTCTCCACCTCTTCTTCTCATCCGTCTAAGGTCGATGGTGAGCAGGATTTGGGGACAAATAATCCTCATATAATAAATAGCGTTTTGGAAGCGACTTGTGTTCATGAGCGAGCTGATCAATTGGCGAAGGATCAAGTTCAGCATGCTACTCGTATCAGTGAGCTGGAATCACAGGTCGCACGTCTTCAAGGTTCTCTTGATGAGCAAAAAGAAGACCTCAATCTCGATGGTCTGACTAATCGGTAAGGTAAGAGCCCCAGGGAGAAGGTTATTCGTGAGTTCCTTAGTTCTCCGGTTCATACAACTTTAGTTTATCAAAAGGTGGGCCCTCTTTTGGAGAGTACTTTTAAGAAATCTGTTCATCAGGTGGTTGCCTTGGGTTTGATCAAGGATCGTCGAAGGGAATATTTCAGGGCCATTCATGTTAGTCTTGATCGTCACAGTCAGAATTATTCTTCTTCTGATGTTCACACGGTGAACTTCGAGCATCTCCCTTTGGCGCATTTGGTAAAGGAGTTCGGAGTACCTTTGCCGGTACCTCCTCCTGACGTTGATCCCGAGCAGGATAATGATTTGAGCGACTAGGAAGAGGAGGAAGAGAACCCTGAGCCAGCGAATAATGCCGATGAGTAGCTTCAAGCTGATGACGACCATCAAATCAGAGGTGAAGGCGACCAGCAGTCTCAGGAAGAGAAATCGTCACCACGTAATTTGTAATTTTACGATTTTAACCTTTGTACTGAGTCGATTCACATTCTGTCTTTACGGTTTGACTTTCTCGTTTATGCGGCATGTTCAGACATAAATCTTTATTTTTAGTAGATTTATTATACATATGTTTTCAAATTCTGCGCAACTGTTCAGTGTCTAGGACAATTTAATTCGTTGACCACTTAGATAAAATATTCTCCCTAGTATGTCGTTCACTCTCCTCGATATTTCAATCACTTCCTTGACTTTCCGAGAATGAGTTCACTTTTCAGCAATACTTCCAACCGTTCTTCGCGCGACCATCAGAGGAAAACTAGATCGAAAAGGTCCCGCACTGAGGGGCCTTCCACTGACCTTCCAGAACCCCGAGCATCCACCAGCTCGGGGACACAGGTGTCTATTGTTACTTCGAGTGGGTTGATCGGCACAGGCGATGCAACCGTTCACTCGAATCTTTCACAACAAAATCCTTCTTTTTCCACAGATCTTCAGAGAAGACCTTCTCCCGGTCGAGTTGCTTTCGGGGATATGTGTTATGAGGAGCAACCCACTGACCTTCCTATTTTGACCACCGTTTCTACTTTCGAGCACGAACTTCATGAACATGCTCAAATCAAAGCAACTGCTATTAATCCTACCGCTGACCTAGTTATTGGTCAGAATCAAACAGTCAACACTTGATGGGGGCTATTTCTCACCCCTTATGATAATCAGAGCGACAAGTCAACATACGTTCGAACCGATCAGAAGACTAATTAGATGATGAGCTGCCCGGTCCGATCTGAACTGTCAATCCTTGGCGACCAATAATGGAGTTCTAGTTCCATAAGGATTTCTATACCTAGTCCTATTGAGATTATGTTTCCTTGTAAAGCCAGGGTTAATGTCATATAAATACCTAGTTAAACATTGTATTAGAGGGAGAGACACAATCAGAGCTTACGCCTACGTACTTTGGCAATCTGATATTATATTTAATAGAAAAGCTTTTGCTATACTATTTACATACTCATCGTCTTGCTTACTTATTGTTCTTTACGTAATTGTTCTTCCTTGAGATTGATCCATCCGGAATAAAGTAACAAAGCCCTATAATTTATACGTAATTTAAACTCAGAAAATAACCTCAATGATTTAATCTAAACCAACGAAAAACGGTTAAATCAGTTGGGGCACACTGTGGGGCTAGGTTAATTATTCAATCGACATATGGCTCGCCCAAGGAAGAGCGCCCGTAACGGAGCAAGGAGTAACACGACGAACCCTCGTAACACATCTGAGGATCAACCGGACGATACTAACAATAACGTTCCTATAACAAATGACAATCAGCAAGAGAACGAGCAGCTGCCGAATCAGGAGGAACCACAAGGGATAAATATCCAAAACCCCCAAGGACAACAAGGGATCCCCGCCAATGCGGTACCAGAAGACTATGTGGCTCCAGCAATCCCTGTTCCCCTGTCAGACACTCTGGAGAAGCTGCGACAGATCGCTATGCTCTTCAATTCACTCTGCCCAGGGGAATTACTAGTACCCGAGCAGGTTTCTAGAAACCCTAGAGCGACTAGGGCAAATCCTATTCAAAGGACACCGAGGCAGGTCGATCAGATCTCGCAACAAGCGGACAGCCCTGCAAGCGAGCAACGATCGTTGCACAGTCCGCAAAAGAGCAATTCGAAACCCTCGAATGAACATATCCGAAGAAAAACGGATCGGACGAAGCCGCAACCCGTCCGCCCCGGATCAAAGGAACATACCATAATTCCCATCGAAGATGACATAGTCGACGCAATTCCTAATCGACCTCGAACCATGAGATTCTCAGAAAGGGAAATTGAAAAGATGATACAGGAACGCCTGGAACAACGTCTACGAACTGTTCAAAATCCATAGGCCAGAAGCACGAAGATCCAAGAGAGCCTAGCAGCATGCTCCCCTTTTGCAGGGAGATAAAAGAAGCTCAATCGACGGGTCAAGTTCCGGGACGACTACCCAGATATGATGGAACTACCGACCCACATGATTACATATTCAGTTTTACGAACATAATGAACTTATATGCTCACTCAGCAGAATACACTGCAAAGTTAATGGTCACCACATTCGAAGGATTGGCTTTAGATTGGTTTGCCAAACAACCCACTAATTCCTTATTCAGCTTTCGGGAGTTATGCAATAAGCTGACTCAGTAGTTCGCTAGCCAGAAGAGACAGAAACTGCCAATGAGCTATCTAGGAACCATACACCAAAAAGAGGGAGAATCCCTACGAAACTGGTTGGCAAGATTTAACGTGGAATTGCTCAAAATCGATTCCCCAAATATCGACTACATAATCTCCATCATTTTCGACCTTACCAAAAAACAGGCAGTTCGGGAATGCCCTCAGTAGAAAACAACCAAGAACATTTGTGGATACTATGACCTTGGCATCGAAATACATGACTCAAGAGGAGATGAACTCTTTTAAAGATAAGAATAAAAATAAAGCTCCCGCCTCCGGCTCCAAGCGGCAAAATAGAGTTCCTGCTCAAAAGTCCATGGATTATGATCGATCCTTCAGAAGAGGCAATGTTTTCCAGCGATTAGAATATAATCGAAACGATCAAGACAGACGACCTAATGTCTATCAAAGACCTAGATCGACCGAGCCGGCGAACAGAAGCAGAATTAACCAAGGAGAATACCCCAGGCAGACCGTTCCAATAGAAGAAATCTTGGTAGTACTAGAGAAGAACAATTGGATCCCGGCAGCGAAGATAATCGCTCAGCCAAGGCCAGGTGCATGAAACTATGATTTATATTGTAGATATCACCGGGAACATGGGCATCGCACTGAAGATTGTTTTCACCTTAAAAAAGAAATTGAAAAAATGATCGAACAGGGAAAATTAGATGACTATTTAGAACGGAATAACCGCAAGAGGGGTAGAAGTCGGAGTCCTCGGAATAAAAACCAAAGAGGGAGCTCCCGAAGAAGGTCCCCTAACGATGGTCCCCCACAAGAGTTGAACGATGGTCAGAAAAACGGTACCATTCATACGATCTCAGGAGGACCAGCCGACGGGGACAGTCGCAATGCTCGCCGCAGGACCACCAGTTCCATACTTGGAAGCATCAGGTACTCAAAAGAAGTGTCGACGCTAGAAAGCAAACCACCAAAGGACCAGCTAATCAGTTTTAATGAGAGCGAGGTACCAAAGAACTTTGTTTGGGACACGAAAAAGGACAACCCTGATTTCCCGATGGTGGTATCGCTGGAAATAGCGAACTACAACGTCAAAAGAATCCTGATCGACAATGGAAGCTCAGCGAACATCATCTCTAAAGAGGTCCTAGCTCAGATGAACTTGGGGGAAATAACATTCCAAAAGGTAGCTACGGCTTTAGTAGGATTTGGAGGTTCCGAAATTGTCCCCTGTGGCACAATAACTTTAAGTGTCTCGCTCGGAAAGAAACCACGTCGTTCGGTGAAGTTAATCAAATTCTTGGTTGTAGAAACTCCCTTTGCCTACAACGCGATCCTAGGGCGACCCGCCCTCAACCTATTTCGAGCGGTTGTTTCAACTTACCATCAGAAGATAAAATTTCCGACTGACATGAGAATCGGAGAAATAGTAAACGATCATTGTATGGCATGGGACTGTTACAACACCTCCTTAACATTGGGGAACCGTTCCAGATCGTTTACCCCAGCTAAAAGAAAGCTCGAGGACGAAGTTGATAGAGTTGAGGTTGAAATCCCCAACACAGACCAAGTAGATAAAAAGGGAAAGGAACCGGTCGATTTGACTATAAAACCACCGGAGCACAAAGATTTCTTGCTGGTACAAGGGGATCCCATAAAACAACTAGAATTGGAACTGAACTCAGTAAAGAAGGGTGATGAGGGCTATTTCGCACCCTACTATACGGATCGACTAAAGAACATAAGATCGTTTTCGACCAAATTAGACAGCTCGGGATCATCTTATCGACCCAGCCGAATACAGTTCTTTTCGACTAGAAGACTATACTCCGGACCCAAGAAGGATATTTGGGCCGAGTCCTATTAGGACTATGTTTCCTTGTAACACTAGGTCTAGCATGATATAAATACCTAGTTAATGATTGTATAAACTAACTCCAGAATACGCGATTGAATGCTGCTTACAACAGCTTAACTCTATATCATTCAATAAAGAAAAGAAAGAGTTTGATATCTCCATATTGGTGTGTTTTTTAGCTTTGTTTTATGGTTTTATTTCTAGCTTATACAATATTGCTTTTCCTTGAGATTGATCCATCCTGAATAAAGTAACAGAGCCCAATGATATATTGAAATTCCCCAATATCATAAATTCACTGATATCCCGTTTTAACCCGATGAAATCCGGTTAAATCAGTTGGCGCCCACCGAGGGGCTAGGTTAATTATTCGATTGACACATGGCTCGCCCAAGGAAAAGCGCTCGTATTGGAGCGAGAAGTAATACAACCACTGGCCATAACACATCGGAAGACATACAGGATAACAACGATAATAACGTTCCCAACACCGACGAGAATTTCCAAGATGCACACCCCCGACAGCAAGAACCCCAATGAGGCCTTCCCGGTGCCATACAGGAAGAACCGGAAGGCCCTGAAATCCCCGTTCCTCTCCCAGGCGCTCAGGAGAAATTGCGACAAATAGCAATGCTTTTCAAATCACTCTCTCCAGAAGAATTGCTAGTACTAGATCAAATTCCTCGAAAAGTTACGGCTGCCAGAGCAGCTCCCGCTCCAGGAGTGCCAAGGCCAAACGAACAAACCTCTCAACAAGCTGACATCCCAGCAAGTGAGCGACGCTCGCTACACAGCCCACAGCAGGGCAATTCTAAACCCTCTGATAACCATCCCCGAAGAAGACCAGGACAAAGAAAACCACAGGCGGGGCGCAGTGGATCGAAGGAACGAACAATAATCCCTATCGAGGATGACATAGATGATACAATCCCAGATCGACCGCGAACAACTCGATTCTCGGAAAGGGAAATCGAAAGGATGGTACAGGAGCGACTCGAACAACGCCTACGATCTGTTCAAAACCCGTGGGCCCGAACCGCGGAACTCCAAGAAAGCATTGCGGCCTGTTCTCCTTTCTGCAGAGAAATAAAAGAGGCACAATCTACGGGACCGCTCCCAAGTAGATTACCCCGGTATGATGGAACCACCGACCCGGATGATTACTTTTTTAGCTTCACAAATATAATGAATTTATACGCCCACTCTGCCGAGTTCACCGCCAAGTTAATGGTGACCACATTCGAAGGACTCGCGTTGGATTGGTTCGCCAAACAACCTGCCAACTCCATATTCAGTTTCCGGGAATTATGCAATTAACTGACGCAGCAGTTCGCCAGTCAGAAAAGACAAAAACTCCCGATGAGCTACCTAGGAACCATACATCAACAAGAAGGAGAATCCTTAAGGAACTGGTTGGCGAGATTTAATGTAGAACTACTCAAAATAGATTCTCCAAATATCGATTACATAATTTCTATCCTTTTCGACCTCACTAAAAACAGGCAGTTCGGAAACGCCCTCAGTCGAAAACAACCAAGAACGTTTGCCGACATCATGAGCTTGGCGTCTAAGTATATGACCCAAGAAGAGATGAATTCCTTTAAAGATAAAAACAAAGACAAAGCCACAACTTCAGGCTCCAAAAGGCATGACAGGATTCCTGCCCAAAGATCCGTGGATTATGAGCGATCTTTCAGGAAAGGTAACGTTTTCCAGCGATTGGAATACAACAAAGCCGACCAAGAAAGGCAACCTAATTTCTACCAAAGACCAAGAAATCCCGAACAACCGATCAGAAGCAGGGTGAATCAAGTGGAACACCCAAGGTTAAACGCTCCAATGGAAGAAATATTGGAAGTTCTAGAAAGAAATAACTGGATTCCCGAGGCGAGGGAAATCGCTCAGCCCAGACCAGGGTCTCGAAACTAAGACCAATACTGTAAGTACCATAGGGCACACGGACATCGAACAGAAAATTGTTTTCACCTTAAGAGAGAAGTTGAAAAACTGATTGAACAAGGAAAACTAGACGAATACATAGAGCGAGATAACCGCAAAAGGGAAAGAAGCAGAAGCCCTCGGAACAGTAATCAAAGAAGGAGTTCTCATCGAAGGTCACCTGAGCGTCGACCTGCACAGGAGTTGAACCACGACCAGATCAATGGGACTATCCATACAATATCAGGGGGACCCGCGGGTGGAGATAGTCGTAACGCTCGACGAAGAACAGCCCGATCCATAATTGGAAACTCGAAATACCCGAGAGAAATATGGACTCTAGAAAACAAGCCGTCGAACCACCATCCAATAAGCTTTAACGAAGGCGAAGTACCTAAAAACGTCATTTGGGACACAAAAGAGGATAACCCCGATTTTCCGATGGTGGTGTCGTTAGAAATAGCGAATTACAATGTAAAAAGAATCCTAATTGATAATGGAAGCTCAGCGAATATTATCTCCCGAGAGGTTTTAGCCCAAATGAACTTGGGGCAGATAAACCTACAGAAAGTAGCTACGCCATTAGTAGGCTTTGGAGGGTCCGAGATCATCCCCAGCGGCACGATATCCTTAAGCGTGTCGCTCGGGAAGAAACCGCACCGGACGGTGAAGCTAGTGAAATTTCTAGTGGTAGAAACTCCCTTCGCTTATAACGCGATATTAGGACGACCTGCTCTCAACCTATTCCGAGCCGTTGTCTCTACTTATCACCAGAAGATAAAATTTCTGACCGATGGAGGTATCGGAGAAATAACAAATGATCATTGTATGGCGTGGGATTGCTACAGCACCTCACTAACCTTGAAAGAACATCCAAAATCAATCACTCCGAGCAAAAGAAAACCTGAAGAAGATCTTGTTAGAAACAAGGTTGAAATCCCCATCACTGATCGAATGGACAAAAAGGGAAAAGAACCGCTAGATTTAACCCTAAAGCCCTCAGAACATAAGGATATAATTCTGGTACAAGGGTACTCTTCTAAAACGACAAGAATAGGTACTGAATTGAGCAAGGAAGGGGAAATAATGTTAATCGACTTCCTCAGAGATAATGTCGACGTCTTCGCCTGGAGCGCGAATGACATCGAGGGAATCGACCCTCGAATAATCAAACATTCCCTAAAAATTGATCCTATGGCAAAACCCGTCAGACAAAAGAAGAGAAATCATGGCCCAGTAAAAGATAAAATTATCAAGGCCGAGGTAGAAAGACTACTCGAAGCGAAACAAATTCGAGAAATACACTTCTCAGAATGGCTGTGTAATGTTGTGCTGGTTGCAAAAGGGGATAAAAAGGACAACAAATGGAGAATGTGCAATGATTTTATTGACCTTAACAAATTGTGCCCCCGCGATCCATACCCCCTCCCAAGGATCGACCTATTAGTGGACTCAACTGCGGCCTTCGCGATATTCAGTATGATGGACGCTTTTCAAGGGTTTTATCAAATATACATGGATGAGCGGGACCAAGAGAAGACTGCGTTCGTAACCGAACAGGGAGTATATTGCTTCATAGTAATGCCATTCGGCTTAAGAAATGCCGGGGCTACTTACCAAAGGTTAGTAAACCTAATGTTCAAAGAGTTAATCGGAGAGTTAATGGAAGTCTATGTGGACGACATGTTGGTCAAAAGTATGAACGAAGCGGATCATGTAAAACACCTTGATCGATGTTTTCAGATCTTAAGGAAATATCGTATGAAGTTAAACCCCGCGAAATGCACTTTCGGTGTTAAGTCGGGAAAATTTTTGGGTTATTTAGTCCACCAACGCGAAATAGAAGCCAACCCGGAAAAAATCCGGGCCATAACTGAAATGAAACCTCCCAAAACCATCTCCCAAGTGCAAAGCCTGGTCGGGAAAATCGTAGCATTGAACAGATTCATATCAAAGTCAGCAGACAGAAGTTTACCCTTTTTCCAAACACTTCGAAAAGTGAAAAACTTCCTTTGGACTGAAGAATGCGATCGAGCCTTCGAACAACTCAAAGAGTATTTGACAACTCCACCGTTGTTGGCCAAACCAACGGAAGGAGAACCATTGTATATCTACATCTCCATCTCTGAAGCAGCCATTAGTTCTGTACTAATTAAGATAGAAGGCTCGGAACATAAGCCTGTCTATTATCTAAGCAAATTATTGCAAGGGGCGGAGAAGAATTATCTGGAAATTGAGAAATTCACTCTGGCCTTAGTGGTGGCTGCCCGAAAGCTCCGACCTTACTTTTTAACCTACAAAATAGTGGTTTTGACAAATCAACCACTAAGACAAGTCTTAGCGAAACCAGAAGCCTCTGGAAGACTAATTAAATGGGCGATCGAACTAGGCCAGTTCGAAATCGATTACAAACCAAGAATCGCAATTAAGGCCCAAGTATTAGCAGATTTCCTATTGGAAACACCGACACTGGCAACAGAATCATCGAGCAGCCATAACGACGATGTCTTGGTCATAAATGATCAAACTTGGCTAATGCACGTCGATGGTGCTTCATGCCGAGAAGGGGGAGGTGCCGGAATCAACTTCACCGGACCAAATAAAGAAGATTTGAATTATGCAATAACGTTGGACTTCGTCGTAACAAACAATGAAGCAGAATATGAAGCGTTAATTGCAGGAATGGAAATGGCGATCAAAGCCAACATAAAAAGTCTTAAAGTATTAACTGATTCAGAGTTAGTGCAAAGGCAAATTGAAGGCCTATACGAGGCTAAAGAATTCAATATGGTCAAATACCTAGCCAAAGTGAAAACACTAGCTGAGAAATTTGAAAGTTTCGGCATACAAAACATTCCACGTTCAGAAAACAAATGGGCCGATCAATTATCTAGGTTTACAGGGTCCCATGATGGAAAGACCGAAAGGGTAATCAACTGGTTAATCTCTAATACACCGGCAATCGATATCGATGAAACACCGGCACTCGATATTATGGAAATTGAAGGAGATGAAGGAAACTGGATGACTCCAATGATAGACTATCTTCAAAAAAACTACCGCCTGACCAGAATGAAGCTCGGAAGATAAGATATCGAGCTCCAAAATATACGATTGTAGAAGGAAAACTCTACCGAAGATCAGCATCAGGAATTCTTCTGAAATGCGTCCCTGAATCACAATCCACCGATATACTGCGAGAGATACATGATGGAGATGCGGGAAATCACAGCGGATCAAGGGCATTGGCCTTAAAATGTCTCAGAACAGGTTACTATTGGCCTACCATCAATAAAGATGCAGCTCAGTATGTCCAAGAATGTCATCACTGCCAAGTCCATGCGAATGTATCTCATCAACCGGCAGAAAACATTCACCCAATCCCGATATGTTGGCCTTTCGATCAATGGGGAATGGACATCGTGGGACCTTTCCCAGCTGCTAGATCCAAGAAAGCTTATGTCCTGGTCGCGGTAGAATATTTCAGCAAATGGATAGAATGCATCGCTCTCGCACGAATAACTCAATTCCAAGTGATCAACTTCCTATGGAAATTCATAGTTTGTCGATTCGGCATCCCTAGGATCCTAATTTCTGATAATGGAACCCAATTCGCGGGAAAACTGGTAATAGAATGGTGTTCAAAACTTGGGATTCAACAAAACTTCACTTCGGTCGGGCACCCCAGAGCGAACGGACAAACCGAAGTAGCAAACAGAGAAATAATAAAATCCTTAGAAAAAAGATTAGGAGCAGCCAAAGGAAAATGGCTTGATGAACTCCCAGGAGTACTTTGGGCTAATCGGACTACAGTCAGGACCTCGACTGGGGAAACCCCATTTAGCTTGGTATATGGGTCGGAAGCTGTTATTCCTGTTGAAACTCTAATCCCAACGCCAAGAATCGAGATGTTCGATGATTTGGAAAATGAAAAGGCAAGAGAAAATGATATCGACTTAACAGAAGCTTTAAGAGAAAAAGCCGATGTACGCTTGCAAGCAACTAAAGCAAATATGGAAAAGGCATACAATCAAAAAGTACGCATCCGAACCTTCAAAGAAGGAGACCTGGTCTTGAAAAAGGTAGAAGTATCCAAGCACGTGGGAAAATTACAACAAAACTGGGATGGACCTTATGTTGTTATTGGCGTAGGAAAGAAAGGTTCATACAAAATTGCACACTTGGATGGAACAGCCTTACCAAGAACCTGGAATGCAGTCAACCTTAGAAAATACTATGGTAAATAAATTTTAGCAGATTATACTGCATTGTTTTATTTTATTTCATCAAGTTTTAGTCTTTGTAATAAAGGCCTTGGCCTACAGTTCAGTTATTAAAAGATTTTAGCAATTTCTATAAATCGATTGTTTCGGTAAACACTCCTTGGAATTCTACTATCATAGCGGTCGAGATTGGAGAAAAAGGAGTTAAGTATACATTGATCAGCTCAATAAACACTCCTCAAATCCGACCATAAAAACGAGTCGAGTATACATTGATCCGCTCAATAAAAACTCCTCGCCGATATTTTAGACGATCAAAAAGACTTTTGGTATAAAAACCTAAGTCTAAATTACAAACGAGTCGAGTATACATTGATCCTCTCAATAAAAACTCCTCGATATATCTTCAACGATTATAAGACTTTCGGTATAAAAACCCAAGTCTAAACAAAACGAGTCGAGTATACATTGATCCGCTCAATAAAAACTCCTCGATATATCTTCAACGATTAAAAGACTTTTGGTATAAAAACCAAAGTCTAAACAAAACGAGTTGAGTAAACATCGATCCGCTCGATAAAAACTCCTCGATATATAGTCGACAATCAAGAAGACTTTTGGTACTAAAAACCTGAGTCTAATCAAAAGCGAGTCGAGTATACATTGATCCGCTCAATAAAAACTCCTCGTCCGATTATTCAACGATCCAAAAAGACTTTTGGGATTAAAAACCTAAGTCTAATTATAAACGAGTTGAGTAAACATTGATCCGCTCAATAAAAACTCCTCGATGTATTTTTAACAATTTACTTATGACGATTAAAAGGCTTTTGAGTTAAAAACTTAAGTCTAAATCAAACAGAGTTGAGTATACATTGATCTGCTCAATAAAAACTCCTCGGCGTATTTACAACGATCAGAAAGATTTTAGGTGATAAAAACCTAAGTCTAAATTATAACAAGTTGAGTGAACGTTGATCCGCTCAATAAACACTCCTTGATCTATTCCTAACGATCTAAATGATCTGCTATTACTCCTAAAAGTTTTGAAGATATATTGAGTATGAACCCGTCTGCTCGGAAAATGTTACTCATGAATAAAAATTATGACAGAATTAACGACAAGGAAGATGCAAGGGATAAAAGTAATATCTTATTCATCAAATCAGTTACATACAAAAGTCCTACGTTACAAAGATCTACATACTACTTAAAGATCGTTACAATGATTTAGATGAAATGATCTTATAAGATCTGCGATCTTCACGACAATGTCCACGGAAACACCAATCTCCTCCCTAGTACCTCGTCGATCATAAGGGACCACCTAAGAAGCATGCTGCTCAGGATGGTCGACTTCTTTGGTTCGATGGCCAGGCTCTGAAGATCAAATGTTCTTCCAGACGAAATGAACATTACCAGCCAGATGACCGGCAACACTCATTCACCCACAACGAGATACTGCTTCTACTTTAGGAGTTAATATTTTATCCTAAAGCAGCATCTCTTCGGGACCATCGCAGAAGAAAAATTAACCAGCCCACCCCGGTGGTCTATCGCCCCGGAGGTGACATCGAAGAGCAGGGGTGAGTGGCAAGTATGAACCCCCCATGTGCAAACAGAAACCACGGACCTCAAATCTGTGAAAACAACATTTGAGGCCTCATGGGACCCGTTAGTACAAGGAAGGGCTGACATGGGACACGTCAGTACAAGGTAGAAGATAATCAAGCTATTACAAAGTGAATCACGATAATGTGACTTTTTGAATACTATGGGATCTGATGGCAAAATAAAATTTAAGGAAGCTGAGGTCTCCATTATCTTTGGGAAATTGCAAATGAAGAGTACAAACTGCCGCCCTATTTATAGGGATAGATCTAAGGGATCCAACGGCTGAAAAAGTATTTGATCAACGGACACAGATGCAACCGTTTGACTCCCCGTAATAAATGCAAGTAAGTTGGAACGACAATATCTAAACGCTTTAACTAGTCGACAACAAAAGCGGTCCTGGATCGAAATGATCAATCAATAACAAAGCGGAAATCTAGCATCCACAAACAAAGGCATACAAGTTTTAAAGTCGTAGTGAGAAGGATACTGGCTCGATAAAAGATCGAACCCTTCGCCATACGAGGAACGTCACTGCCTCATACATCATATGGATGACCATTGACTAAGCCATACAGGAACCCCTTCACAATCCAAGATACCTGACATGGAAATCAGGAGAATAGTCCTCCTTATTCAAAACGGCAAAGAAGTAACTGCCTAACATACCGAAGAATTGCTGAAGGAGGTCTAAACAGAACAGATCCGCCAAAAATTTCTACATTTTCCAATTCCTCCCATATCAAAGAAATAATGTAATGATACACCAATTGAGGAACATATTGTTCAAAATTAATGCTGGGAAAAATAAAGGTTAGGAAAGTACTGAACGGGATATTTTTCCTTAGTCTGATGCAAAGAACAACGGAGTCCAGAAAAGGAGACAATAGCCTCCTTATATAAGATTTGAATCACAAAAAGACAAAAGTACAGGGCATAGGTTGAGCATCGACCAAGATGATGAGCGTTCATTAAACAACTATTGTCGATACGAACAACCTATTGTCTAAATTTTGACTTAAAACACGTTGGTGCATACAATCCAGAGAACTATACTGGGTGGATCAACAAAAGACTTGGTTTGCAGGAGAAACATTATACCATTCAGTTACTCAAACAGTGACCAAGCAAGATCAGACTACCTTTTATCTATCCCAATTATTCTCCGCAAAGATCAATTTCAGATAAGTGTGCTAATCTATACGGATTGTCTCATGATGGTTATATTTATGCGTAAAGGCAAAATGTACACAACAACGTATATCAACAGAAGAAAATTGATCAAGGCAAGAATCTGCCTACCAAAAGGTCATAATTTCCAATTCAAGAGCTTTTCCCATTACAAAAACTTCAGCCCGAACAAATGCACAAAAGTTGGGCAAGAAAAAAAAAAAAAAAAAAAAAGAGACAGTCCAAGGCCTGCCAGGTCGAACAAAGATCACTAAGAAGAATGGTCAGCAGGTTGACTGCTAGAAACAGCCCTCCGAGGAGTTAAGTTGCCAGCAAATGCCATCAACTCCTCTTGACGCTTTAGATAACCAGCGTCATATCCTTCCTCATAGGACCGACGTTGAGACTCCTCTGCAAGGGCAGCAGCCCGAACCAAATCATTTTTCTCTTGCTCCCAGACAGATTTCTCCTCCTGCAATTTTTTCAAATCATCATTGACAAGCTGCAGCTGGAGAGTCTGCCCTGCGACCTTCGTCGATTCCGACTCCAACCGTTTCTGGTAGGCATCCTTACTATTCCACAAATCATCATTCTGCAAACCCAGCTGAAGGGCAAGATACTTGGACTGAAAAAGAAGAAGAATGAGAAAAACCCCCCACACAACATGAAAATCGAAATAAAAGTAGGGAAAATTGTCGAAAGATATGTCTACCTGCTCGCATATTTTAACCAGTGACTGAACAAGGCGTACATTGGAAGTACCCTCAAGCTTCCTCATCTCGCCAGGCAAAATGGTGCTCAAACCCAGGTCCCAGGACAAAGCATCAGGCTCAATTGAGCCAGGCAATTCACTGTTAGAAGGGACACCATCCAAGCGTGGACTCTCTGACAACATAATGTCTTTGACCTGCTCGAGAATACAACGATCATCTAACAGACGAGGAGAGTCTCTCTCGTTGGGGCTAACGGAGGTCTCCTTGCCCGAAGCAGAAATAACAGTTCGGCGACCTGGTCTCGACCCAGACCGACCCCCAGAAGGTCCCCCAGACTCAAAAGAGGTAGTCATCACCGTTGTATCGTGAAATAGATAGTCAGGACAATCCTGCAAAATCGGTTGTGTGGTGGAAGCATTCACAAAAAGGCCATCACCAGCTTGCCCTCCACCGGCGACTGGGGCAATAGAAGTAGACAAAGGAAGGGAAATAGTAAAATCCCCTCCATGAAAAACGTGCTCGAAGGAAGAAGCACTTGAAGTAACAGGTATAGTATAGCTCGGTTCCTCATTGGACATATCGCCAAAAGCTATCCGACCAGGGGAAGGCATACTTCCTACTTGAGTAGAAGAAGAAAAGATTGGTTCGGAAAACGACGAGTTTACTACAGAAAAAGGTTCGGAGGCAATAATGCGAGTATCAATCTCCGACCTAATTATTGGGGATGAACGAGGAGGCTCCAGCGACGGCCCATCTCTTCGAGATTTTTTGGACCTATTATCCCTAGCGCTCTCACGAAAGGGTCGTTTCGAAGTATTACCAAAAAGGTTACTCATGATCGAGTTGTTGAAAAATATAAAGCAAATAACGAGAAAGTTTATCGACCAGCCAAAGAAAGAGTATTCTATTAAAGGAGACGAGTATAACGGTAAATAACAAGTCAAGTTTTTACCTTTAGTATTTATACTGCTTGAAAAGACGCTACAGACCTAAAGAAAGGGCGCGAAGTAGAAAAACTGACCTTGGAGCAAACGCTAGAATTTGAAAAGACACACGCATAATGATTACGGCAAATTTAATGACTTGTCTGAATTATTACGGCGAACATGAAAAGACACCACTGACAAAATACGAAACGTTTAGCATACAAGCGGATGAAAAGGTAAAATTACAATTAAACCTACGGGTAAATAATTACAAAGATTATTTCAAAAAATTACTATTTCAAGAAGCCTGGTCGCTATCCGGAATTCTCTGTTCACTGCCGACGTTCTCGGTCGAGCCAATATCTTCTACCTCTTTTTCTTCGTCTTCCGGATCGATAAAGGTATTATCGAGCTCATCGTTAACATCAGAAGGAGGAATAGGCAATGGTTCTCCTAATTCTTCGACAAGGTGAGCCAAAGGAAAACCTTGATATACGACATCTGGAAGTTCGGAAGGGGAATAAAATTCACCATAACGATTCAACCGAATGTGCGCCGCCTTAAAATACTCCTTTCGACGGTCATCAATCATCTCTAAGGCGACCAACTGATGAACCGCCTTCTTAAAAGTACTCTCAAGAAGAGGACCGACCATCCGGCACACCAACGCCGTATGAACAGGAGAATTAAGGAATTCGCGAACAACTCTTTTGTCAGGGTTCCTACCGTATCGATCCCTAAGTCCACTATGTGGGACATCCTTTTCGTACTCCTCCAAAGAAGTTTGAAGACTTGATACTTGAGATTCAAGCTCACTAATTCGAGCCGTACTCTGAAATTGGAACTCCTCTAACTTTTTAGCCATTTGATTGGCTTGCTCCTGGGCACGAGAAACCTCCATAATCCTATTTAAGATCTCCTGATCCTCGGTCTCAGTAGTATGAGTCTCTACGACAGGAACGGAAGAAGATGTTGAGGGACCAACCTCTGAACCAGAAAACTTACGAAGAAGAGCTTTGTTTTTCTCATCTAAAAATTCACATTGCTGTTTCCAGAGTGCAGTTTCATACGCGTACGAGGCTAGACAAGTCTTAGTCTGAAAAAGCAAAGGGGTAAGATGAGAAATAAGTTAGCAAGAATATCTTCGAAATAAAGAATGATCTATAATATGAGCTCGAAAGACTTTACCTTTTCAGCATAAAGAGAAGCTCGCTGAAACTTCTCCAAAGGATCCTTACGGAAAAGTTTATTCAAATCACGTGTGAAAACTCCGGATAAAAGAACGCGAGTAGCCTTATCGACCGCGTTCTCGCTCTCATCATGGACAAGAGAATCTCTCTCGGAATAACCAGCAGCCCTCTTCCCCTCTAAATGGTCTTCAATCATTTCGACCAAGGTGGGTTTCGGACGATTATCGCCAGAAAGAAAAAGATCATTGCCAGAACGACCATAATAGCTCCTTTTTCTCCCCACTGGGTTATCGCTAGGATGAGGCATCGACCAACTATGACATCCGCGAATTCCAAAAGATGATCTAAGCTGAAGAGGGGGATAACCTGGCCCAGCCCCTTGACGAACAGGGGAACCTTGTGAAGAATTTGGAGACTCCTCTCCATTCTCCTCGGATTCGTGACCCAACTCCAGCTTCCTCTTCCGAGAAACCCTCTGTTCGATCGGGTTGTTCTCCACATATTTAGAAGATTTGGATAACACCATCCTTCCCTTCGAAGAATGTCGAGAATTCTCTACCATTTGAGCTGAACATGAAATAAAATAGAAATTAGTTTTTCTATATAAGAAAATATTATCCTAACACTAAATTGGAGAAAAATGCTTACCCAGTAATTCCGATGATGAACTGATTGGAAAAATATGGACGCTCAATCCCGTCTTACGAAGGAAAGCTTCCCCAATCAGAAGAGCACTCTGGTATTTGTTTGCATGCATTTCGGGAATTTCAGCGATAAACTGAGCATCGTCAGGAATGAATTCACCCGTCGGCAAGCGACCTCCGTATACCTATTTGAAATCATGATCCCACGAGAAGGGAATAGTCGAACCATTCACTGAACGAAGATGAGGTGGGGGGCGAACAAAGAAAAAATGAGATTTCCAAAAAGGATTGCTAGAAACAGGCGCATCAAAAATTGTTCGACTAGGCCTTTGACTAGCAAAGAAATACCCACGATTGGATGAACTGGAAATGTTGAAACGAAAAAGTTGTGTAAAGTTACGGAAGGAAGGTTTAAACCCTTTCGCAATCATCAGGACAGAAAAGCAAACCAGGAAAGCTACTGAATTCGGAACTAATTGTGTCAAGGACACACTGAATATCCTCAAGATATCAAGGATGAGGGGAGATAACGGAAGACGCAGGCCGCTATTAAAATGAGCCGTATAAAAGGCGCGGCATCCTTCCGGTGGAGAAGTGACCCTATCAGAAGGGGAAGGAAGGATTATTTCAGAACCCTCCGGGAAATATTTGGCATAATTATTCACAACCTCCGAAAAAGTGTCCACTGTATATGCGCAAGCAAGATCCTCTATCGGTTCAGAAATCTGAGGAGCAGTACCTTTATCCTTTTTGGCTCGGGCAGCAACCTCTGTGTCAGAAAGAATCTGTACCTTAAAAGTGTCTTCTGTAGGAACAACGAATTCAGAAATCACAGACTGTCCGCCCAAAAAATTAGAGCGCAACTCCTCGTTATTAGGAGCAACATTCTCCCTCGAGGAAGAAGAAGTTTTTCTTAAAGAAGACATATTTTCAGACTCTCGAAGGATATAGGTTGATAAAAGGAAAACCTTATACGACGAACGACTAAGCAAGAAAATGACTAAGAATTGTGAGCAACTATAAAGGAGAAATGACGAACTCAAGAGTCACCTATTTATACTAAGATGAGAAAAGACGTTTCGAACTCATCACAATTAATCATATTCCCGCCAAAAATGGAAGGATATGAAAAGCCTCTGGAATAGACGCGTGGCGATTCGTAATCGGACAGAGAAAACGACTATCTATGATATGAAGCACTCTTTTCCTTACTTAAGATTTTTTCCCACTGGGTTTTTTCTTGAGAAAGGTTTTTAACGAGGCTCCATTCGTAGAAAACAAACAGTCGTGAAGATTTATCTACTTCTACGAGCTTCTATTTTCTATACGCTCGAAGAAGTGAGGGAGTACTGATGGGGGCTATTTCGCACCCTACTATACGGATCGACTAAAGAACATAAGATCGTTTTCGACCAAATTAGACAGCTCGGGATCATCTTATCGACCCAGCCGAATACAGTTCTTTTCGACTAGAAGACTATACTCCGGACCCAAGAAGGATATTTGGGCCGAGTCCTATTAGGACTATGTTTCCTTGTAACATTAGGTCTAGCATGATATAAATACCTAGTTAATGATTGTATGAACTAACTCCAGAATACGCCATTGAATGCTGCTTACAACAGCTTAACTCTATATCATTCAATAAAGAAAAGAAAGAGTTTGATATCTCCATATTGGTGTGTTTTTTTAGCTTTGTTTTATGGTTTTATTTCTAGCTTATACAATATTGCTTTTCCTTGAGATTGATCCATCCTGAATAAAGTAACAGAGCCCAATGATATATTGAAATTCCCCAATATCATAAATTCACTGATATCCCATTTTAACCCGACGAAATCCGGTTAAATCAAAGGGGAAGTAATGTTAGTAAACTTTCTTAGAGAAAATATAGATATCTTCGCCTGGAGTGCGAACAACATCGAGGGGATTGATCCTAGAGTAATCACCCATTCGCTAAAAATCGACCCAATGGCAAAACCTGCTAGGCAGAAGAAGAGGAATCATGGGCCGATAAAAGACAAGATAATCAAGGCAGAAGTAGAAAGGCTACTCAAGGCTAAACAAATTTGAGAAATACACTTCTCGGAATGGCTATGTAATGTCGTGTTAGTGGCGAAAGGGGATAAAAAGGATAACAAGTGGAGAATGTGCAATGACTT
This sequence comes from Penstemon barbatus, assembly GCA_003313485.2. Classification (NCBI taxonomy): domain Eukaryota; kingdom Viridiplantae; phylum Streptophyta; class Magnoliopsida; order Lamiales; family Plantaginaceae; genus Penstemon; species Penstemon barbatus. The sequence goes on along the minus strand of CM064881.1, from coordinate 48,825,567 downwards.
CACCGACCTTAACAAACTATGTCCGCGCGATCCATATCCCCTGTCGAGAATCGACCTAGTGGTCGACTCAACGGCTGGTTTCGCAATCTTCAGCATGATGGACGCCTTTCAAGGTTTTTATCAAATATACATGAATGAGCAAGACCAAGAGAAAACTTCTTTCGTAACAGAACAAGGTGTCTACTGCTTCATAGCCATGCCATTTGGCCTAAGAAACGCTGGGGCCACTTACCAGAGGTTAGTAAACTTGATGTTCAAGGAGCTGATCAGAGAAATAAAGGAAGTGTACGAAGAAGATATGCTGGTCAAAAGCATGAATGAAGCCGGCCACATAAAAAATCTCGATCGATGATATCAAATATTGAGAAAATACTATGGAAGTTGAATCTTAGTAATCATTCTTGTTGATTTCTTTTAATCTTGTTTGTTTTATTTTCTTTCTCGTATTATTCATTATAATAAAGGCATTTGCCTGAGATTCATTCTCAACATTTTTATCGATGATTTATGAATTAAAGACCAAATCAAGGATTCACACAAGTTAACGCTTAAGATCTTAAAAGAGTTGAGTAGAATCGATCCGCTCGATAAATGCTCCTCGATCTCCATAATGACGACGACAAAAAGGTTAAAACAAAAAAATATTGGTAAAAAGCCTAAGTCCTAAAGAGTTTAGTATAAATCGATCCGTTCGATAAACGCTCCTCGATCTCCATAACGACGACGACAAAAAAGGTTAAAACCAAAAAATATTGGTAAAAAGCCTAAGTCCTAAAGAGTTGAGTATAAATCGATCCGTTCGATAAACGCTCCTCGATCTCCATAACGACGAGGACAAAAAGGTTAAAACCAAAAAATATTGGTAAAAAGCCTAAGTCCTAAAGAGTTGAGTATAAATCGATCCGTTCGATAAACGCTCCTCGATCTCCATAACGACGACGACAAAAATGTTAAAACCAAAAAATATTGGTAAAAAGCCTAAGTCCTAAAGAGTTGAGTATAAATTGATCCGTTCGATAAACGCTCCTAGATCTCCATAACGACGACGACTAAAAAGGTTAAAACCAAAAAATATTGGTAAAAAGCCTAAGTCCTAAAAAGTTGAGTATAAATCGATCCGTTCGATAAACGCTCCTCGATCTCCATAACGACGACGACTAAAAGGTTAAGACCAAAAAATATTGGTAAAAAGCCTAAGTCCTAAAGAGTTGAGTATAAATCGATCCGTTCGATAAACGCTCCTCGATCTCCATAACGACGACGACTGAAAGGTTAAAAGCCAAAAATTTTGGTAGAAAACCTAAATACTAAAAAACGAGTTGAGTAAAATTGATTCGCTCAATAAATACTCCTCGAGCTCCATAACAACGACGACTAAAACGATTTGAGTATAAATCAATCCGCTCGATAAACGCTCCTCGACAACCAAAAACTTTGGTAAAAAACCTAAGTCTTAAAAACGAGTTGAGTATTAGTCGATCCGCTCGATAAACGCTCCTCGACAACAAAAAGGTTCAAACCAAAAAAATTTGGTAGAAAACCTAAGTGCTAAAAAAAAAAAAAAAAAAGGAGTTGAGTAAAATTGATTCGCTCAATAAACACTCATCGACCTCCATAACAACAAAACGAGTTGAGTATAAATTGATCCGCTCGATAAACGCTCCTCGATCTCGAAGACGATAATAACAAAAAGGTTAAAACCAAAAAATTTTGGTAGAAAACCTACGTACTAAAAAACGAGTCAAGTAAAATTGATTCGCTCAATAAACACTTCTCGACCTCAGTAACAACGACGACTAAAACGAGTTGAGTATAAATCGATCCGCTCGATAAACGCCCCTCGACAAAAAGGTTAAAACCAAAAACTTTATCTTGAACAGGTTGAGAGGAATCAACTACAAGAAATATGAAAGTAATAATATTGAAGTGTTATTCATCTGAGTTCTGAGAACAGGTCTCGAATTATATACGAAGTTTTGATCAGAGTACAAAGAAACTTTATACAATCTACATATCTGCACAACTGTTTAGATAAAATAATCCTATTCTATAGATCAGTGATCTTCACGACAATGTCCACGGAAACATCAATCTCCTCCCTAGTGCCTCGATGATAATGATTGACCACCTAAGAAGCATGCTGCTCGGGATGGTCGACTTCTTTAGTTCGATGGCCAGGCTCTGAAGATCAAATGTTCTTCCAGACGAAATGACCATTGTCGGCCTGAGGTCCAACAAACGGTCACCCGCCCAAAACGAGCTACTGCTTGTATGATGGGGTTGACTTTTACTCTAAAGCAGCATCTCTCGAGGACCGTCGCAAAAGTGAAAACTTACCAGCACATCCTGGCGGCCAATCACTCCGGAAGTAACATCGGAGAACAAGGATGCCTGGCAAGTATGAACCCTCCATGTGCAAACAAAGAACCATGGACCCAAGCCATTGAAGACCAATGCAGAGGTCACATGGGACCCGTCAGTACTAGGTAGGGCATCAATGGGACCTGTCAGTACAAGCCAAATGATGTTTGAGTTATTATATGATATTGATTCATGATAATGAGACTTTTTTAAAATTATGGGATCAGTGGGCAAAGTGAAACTCAAAGAAACTGATATCTCCATCCTTATTGGGAATTATGAATGAGATGTGGAGACTGCGTACCTATATATAGGCACAGACACAAGTAATCCTACGGTTGGATGAAGATCTAAGAGAAAAAGAACCGCGACCTTTTGACTTCCACCTTTAAATGTGAGTAAGTTGGAACGGCTCCTCTATAGTCGGAAAGACTATTCGATGGTAAAGAAGAATCAAGATCGAAGCAATCAACACAAAAATAAGGAGGATCTAAAGAGCTCCAGACTGAAAAGGGCTTGCACACCTACTAATGCTAATCGCTTGATAAAGAACAAGGGATCCTCGACGCAGACGTATAAGTTTGCACCAATTTGACAAGAACTAGCTCGTTTAGAGCCGTAAAATCTCATATTCCAGCATACGAGGTCGTCACTGCCTCATATATCACAAGGCAGATTGTTACTTTACTATATTAGACCTCTAGTGGAGTCCAAGAAATCTGACACGAAAATCAGAGGAATGATCGTCAATATTCCAGCCTACAATATCATCACTGCCTAATATTTCAGAGAATTACTTAAGGAGGTCTGAACCAGTTAGATCTTACTAATTACTTACACATTTCCAATTCCTCTCATACCAAAAATGCACCTTAAGGAAATAGTGGTTGCTTTATTTGAGGAACATGGAACTCACAATCAGTGCAAAGAAACATGAATTTTAAGAAGATAGACCGATATCCTTTCTACGAGCTTAGGCTTTTAAAAAGGAAAGTGATGCTCAACAGAGGAAATGACAACGTCCTTATATAAGAAGTCTATGACAAATGGACAATTTCACAAAGCAGTGATCGATTACGACAAGAGCGCTAAACGTCCTTCACAATTCTTCAATAAATTACTTAAATGGACGACCTACAGTCAACTTTCTAATGTCTAAAGTGACTGCAGAAATAGCCTCAGGGACTATGCTTGATCGATCATCATACTTACACTTGATTAAAAGTTTGATTTGCTAAGGAAACACTACATCGTTCAGCTATTCGGGACTGATCAGCCAAGAACGAGCTACTTTCAAACAAAAGATAATCTCCCAGGAAATTAATGTCAGATAAGTCTGCTAAAATCTCCTGCTTATTTAGAAGATTTATGCTTATTTATAACGATAAAATTGTGCATGACATAATTTATCAAAATATATCTATTTACTGAACTCAATCAAGGCATGAAACTGATCAAAACAGATCGTCACTGTCATTAATTTTCTTTTACATACAAAAATATTCAGCCTCGACAACCACATAAAGATTGGGGCCTGCATTGTCTAAAAAAAAAAAAAAAAAAAAGCATTCCGCTATAGCAGCTTGATCAGAACAGGTCACTGAGGTGGGTTGCCATTGCTGGGCCGACTAGCAGAAGCACCCCTCCGAGGAGTCGCATTACCCACAAACGCCATTAACTCCTCCTGGCGTTTCAGATAACCGGCTTCATAACCTTGTTCATATGCCTGACGACGAGACTCCTCTGCAAGGGCGTCAGCCTGGACCAAGTCGCTTTTCTCCTTATCAAGAACAGACTTCTCTTCCCGCAATTTCTCAAGATCATCATTGAGAAGCCTGAGTTGGAGGGTCTGTCTTTCGACCTTCGTGGTCTCTGAGTCCAAGCGTTGCTTATGGCCCTCCTTACTGAGCCACATATTGTCGTTTTGCACACCCAGCTGCAGCGCTAAATACTTGGCCTAAAAAGAAAAAGGTCATACGTAACAAAGCAATCAAAATAATAGCAATAAATACGGTCAGAAATATAATTACTTGCTCGCACATTTTGACGAGAGATTGAACGAGGCGAACTTTGGGAGTACCTTCGTGCTTCCTCAACTCACCAGGCAAGATAGTGCTCAGAATATGGTCAGGCCGAGGAATCACTGACTCCATTATGTCCCTAACTTGCTCAAGAATACAACGGTCGTCTAACATACGAGGGGATTCCCTCTCGCTAGGACTCATCGAGGTCTCCTTGCCCGAAGCTGAGATAACGCCTACCGGACCTAGAGCCTGTCCGACCTCCAGAAGGCCCGCCGATTTCAAAAGAGGTGGTCACAACAGTGGTATCATTAAATAAGAACTCAGAAAAATCCTGAGGAACAGATTGTCTCATGGATGGATTCACAAAGGAATCTCCGCTAACTGCCCCCGCGGCAGCATTCCCTTGGCTTCCGCCAATAACTAGGTCAGTAGAAGCAGTGGAAGGAACAAAGTTATCTAGAACATGTTCAGGTAGGCCATGCTCGAAAGAAGAAACACCTGAAGAAACGGGTATATTAAAGGTTTGTTCCATATTGGACATATCTCCGAAGGCCACCTGACCGGGGGAGGGCCTCCTTTCGACCTCACCAGAAACGGGGAAATCTTGTTGAATAAAAGTTGAACTAATTACGGGAAGATTTTCGGCAGGAATGACGGGAGGTTGAATCTCCGACCTTGTAATCGAATGAGAACGAGGTGGATCTACCGAAGGACCCTCAGTACGGGATCGTTTCGGTCTCATGTTTCGACTACTACTATCGCGTGAAGAACGCTTTTGATCTTACGTGGTTTCGTTGGTTCGATCAAGGGTGGGACGTATGATTACAATAACGATAATTAAATAAATAAAGTGAAGTAAGGAACAATGTAATTGTATTCGATTTGAATGAGTACAAGTACAAGAATTCAAAAGGTCCTATTCGAGCATCATTGGATGCCGTACAAGCTAGAGGGCGAAATACATATGATAGAACTAGACCTATAATCCGAGCAGCTTAAGACTATAGCTTCGAGGAGAGAGCACCTGGGAAGTTGTGTCCAACATCATAAATGCAGGGGGTATTTATAGTTGAAAATGGGTCTAGGTGGTCTACCCACAGACATGTAAATCTTCGGCCCATAAGTTTGATTCAGAGCTCGGCCCAACAGCAACTTTGGATCCTGGGCTTGTTTATATCCCCTGCAAAACCATCGTCAGATTCGAACTCGATTCTTCTAGGTAAGTACCGCTCGATCTCATGCAATTGTAAAGAGAAGTAGGATCCAAAATACCCCTCATCAATACTCCCCCACTTCTCGAGCGTAAAGTGGAACTTAAGCTCGAAGAAATATATTTAATGTCAGGATAAATCGATCTCGGCTTATCGTTGCTGGTATGCCTCATTAAAAACCTGGCTCGGAAAAACCCTTCTGGGATAAAAACCGGGTCAGGGAAAAAGAGTGCATGTTTAAACGATTTCCTGATAGCGCAGTTATGAGATCGTCCTTGTTGTTAGAGATATGGATCTTTACTTCAGGAATTCTGGAAAGATTAGGGGCCGTAGGTGCAATTTCTGAAAATATAACTTCAAATTTACCTCAAGAGAGTCCAATCGTCGCGGTCACTCGGGGACCGATTTGCAATTTCCCATTTTGTCCCTGTATATATAGTTACACGGAGGGTCGGTGTTCCTCACAAATTCTGAGGAAAAACTTTTTGATCGGAGCAAACAAGTCGATAAGTGAGTTTTATTTGCCATATTTGATCAGTCGCCTTATTATGTCGAGCTCAGCAGATTTAAAAGGAAAATCTCCCTTAGAGGAGAATGAGATCGATAACAGGAAAGAGGCTGTAGAGAATCGATCAATTGAGAACGAGAATCCACAGAACTCGGGTTCCGCCTCGAATAGCGAAGAGGAGCGGGAGTCAAGTTCTGACACTGGGAATAGCGAAGATGAAAATTCCGAAGAGGCAACAGTCTCTGAAAAGGAAGATACAGAAGACGGACAGCTTCCTTTGGGTAACGATGAGCAGTATAAATATAGGCTAAATCGTAACGTGGTGATTACGATCTACGATTGGGAAGAGCCCTCGACTAGCGCAGCTCTAAACATGACTGAGGAGAGGGCAGATCAGATCGTCTGTTCCTATAAGGAGACGGACTTGGCGGAGTTGCAAAGAGAATTCGGTCAATATCTAGGCGCTGGCTTTTCAATAGTGCTTCCCTCCCCCGATCAACGAGTTACCAACCCTCCAGCCGGTTGCCAAGCCTTTTATTCCAAACAATTCCACTACGGCTTACGCATTCCCTTCCCTCCTCTGGTAGAAAATCTACTGAACGCTTTTAAGCTGGCTCCCTGTCAGATCTTACCGAATTCGATCTGCCTAATCATAGCTTTTTGCGTGTTGATGAAAGCTAAGGGGAAAAGGCCGGCTTTTCAGAATTTTTGGAGGATATTTCAAATTAGTTCTTCCACTTCTTCAAACGCAGGTTACGTATACTTTTCTCAGAGGCCGAAGATTTCGGTCTTATCGACCAATGTGAGTAGTAACCTGAAAGGATGGAAACGTGAGTTTTTCTTTGTCCGAGGACCAGAGTCCCCGCCTTCCGAAGAAAATTCCGAGCCAACTCCCTTCGAGTGGCCTGGAGCAAAGGAGTGGATATATGGGAAACGCCGGCTCGTGGGGGATATGAAGAATGAGATAACAGATGATTTTCTGCAATCTCTTCGTGCTGATCCTCATCAGACTGCTTTAATGACTCAAGAGGCAGTTTTGCGATTGGCCGAGCTCAGTAATTGCACTTTTCCTCCCGAACCGATCATCTTTGGGAAAGCTCAGATCGATCCTGCTGATCCTCCTTCCACGCTAGCTGATATAGTTGATAAATTCCGTACATCTGTAGCTGGCCCGCATGTTGCTTCCTTTTCGAAGGGTAATAAGGGTCGGCCTCGTCCTCAAATAGCTTCCCGGAAAACGAAAAAATCCAAGGCCCAGGTTGGGACCGTATCAAACTCAAACGCTTTAATGATTGTTCCCCCGATCACCGAAGCAGGGACTTCGCGGTCTCGGGCCGAGACGGAGGGGACCTCCGATTTCCAAGATCCCGAACCTCTTCGCTCTGTTTTTCCAAACGTTCCTTCTAACCCGAATAACGCGGGATATAGTAATTATACTCTTCTGGAGGATCGTGCTAGAGAAATTTTGCAGGCCAGGATGGCTCGCAAGAGGAGTAGCAATGTCCCTGAGTCCTCTAGGAGAGTCAAGCCTTTTGGTCGGGGACCGAATTCCATACCATGTCGGGCTGGTCATTCCGAGCCAGATTTGGCTGATTTCATCGAAGAACACCTGCAAGGACCTAGGGCGGCCGGATACCCGGACTGTGGGACCGTCGAATCTGACTTGGGCTCCGAGGGTGAGCATACGGTGGATAAGTCTCTTCGGATGTTTCTCGCCGGAAGATTCAAGGACGATACTGTTCAATCTTTCGCTAAAAAGGATTTTGAGATACTAGGCGATTACGCCCATGCTCATCAAAAGGTACTGTCTTATTCTGAAAGTTTCTAGCTTTTCCTTATATTTCTTATCTCATGCTCTTACATATCTTCTTCTTTTGCAGGCCGGAGACCTGTTTATTCAAACTGCCCTTCGACAAGCTGTACTGAATGAAGAGTCTCAAGCAGTACAGAAAGCCTTGTGCAATGTTCTGAAGGATGAAGCTGCGAAGACCAGTCAGCTAGAGGATACCAAGAGTAAGTTGTCTGAGGTCGAGATCGAGCTCGAGAGAACCAGGAACGAGTTACAAACGAAGAAGGCCTTAGAGGATGAAGTGGTGAAATTAAAGCAGGAGCTTGAGCAAGCTAAAATATCTGCCGAACAATCTTATGAACGTGGTCGAGTCGAGGCCAGGCTTCCCACCGTAAGGGAGTTCTTAAAGTCTCCGATCCACGATGCCTTGGTTCGATTACGATCGGGAGCAATTAATCAATCCTTCTATTATAAAGGAGCTCAGCATCTCCTTACAGCTGCTAAAATTGAAGGTGCCCTTAACGACTTCCTTCCTAAGATGGATCCTTATAAGAATATCTATGGTGAAGACTATAAGGCGTCCTCTCTTCCTCCTAAGCTCGAAGAATTTTCGACTCACGAGTTTGCTCTTTTCCTTGAGGAATTCGGTGCACCAATGCCCAATCCTGATGAGCTCGAAGCCCAATCCGAAGACGAAGATGTGGATATTGAAGGGGATTCCCGCGGTCAGAGTGTACAAGGCACTCCTTCTGGTCCGAGTCAATCTGCGCCTGGCGCACGAACTTGTGATGAAGAAAGCAGCAGCTCAAGTGAAGATGACTCTGACAGTTCGGAAAGTGGTTCCAGCAAATCGGAGAAACGAGATGGATCGGACCGTAGTTCGGGCGTGAAGGAGTCCAACTCATAACGATTGCTATGTAATAGGATTAGCTTGGTGCAACAATGTACTTGTTTACTTATGATCTTTGGTCCTTGCTTATTTAGTGGATTCTTGTATTTGAATTTCTTTCTTTTATACTATTTTGTATTATTGCCTGTTTGGACTTCTTGTTGAGTTTCATGACGTCAGCTTTGCGTACTTGGTTACATCACTGGGCCTTTCTTGGAAGCAGTGCTTTACCAATCATTGCAGTTTGCATCGTACCGTTTTCTTATAAATAGCTAGGCCATTTTACGTTGCCTTTGCACTGATATTGCTCATAGTGTTCGGAGCTTCTTTAAAAAAAAAATATCTTGGTCGGATCTTTACCCGAAAATCGAGAGATGAATAAGAATTTGAATGCTCTCGTGATTTTTCCCGCGCCTTTATCCGGACCGAGTGATAGTAGGAGAATAAGGAAAAGAGAACGATCACCAATCAAATCTATTAGTTCGGATCAGTCAAATCCTCATGGGGAAAACAAATCACCGATCATTACCCTTTCTTCGTGCTTGAAATCTAGAGACTCAAATAAGAGAACTAAAAGGGTTTCTTTTGTGGATGAAGTAACTGGGCGCTCCTCTTCCCAATCTGTTCCTTCGTTGGTCGGAGGGTCTTTGCTTGGAATAAATGGGACTCGTTTTGATGCAATGCGTCATGAGAAACCTGACTTGAGTCTTCTTCGGGCCGATGTTTCTATCTCCGAGGCGGTCTTCTCGACTGGAGAATATTCCTCGTTCCTATTTCATTCTGGGTCGGAATCCCTTATTCAGGTAAATCCTTCTAACTTCTTTGTTATGGCTCTCTATTTCCTTTATTTCTGCTATGATGTGTTTCCTTATAAGTTCAGGCTAGCAAAGTCTTCTCTAAGCTTTATGCATTGGCCAATCACGAGATCGAACAACGGGCTTCCACTTCACTCGAGCTGATCGTTAAAAAGATGGAGTTGGAACGCGCGCTGGAAGCTAATAGATTTTTTAAGGAGAGATTGTCTCAGGATAAGTTGAGTTCGGAATTAGAGAGACTCAAAGATATTTATGAACGCGAGAAGAGATACTCCAAGCTCCGTGAGAGAGAAGCTTACATCCGCGGGTATGCTGATCGTAGTGCTGAAGTCCGAAAAATCCTTTCCGAAAATAATTTCGTTTAGTAATACTGTGGTTTTTCTTTGTACAACGAGTTAAGATTTCTCTTTGTGATACCATCCCTGTTGTAACGGTTTATCTTTCATGTTGTAGTATAACCCTTGTTGTAACGATATAATATTTGCTTGGAATAATATTCTCCGTCTTTCCCTTTCTCCTCTTTTTTTTTTTTTTTTTTTTTTTTTTTTTTTTTTTCCGGCGCCTTAGCCGTCATGGAGACTTAGGTCATTTTTCAACAGAATGTTTATTTCGATCTAACTTCCATAGAGTGTTTTATTTTTCAATAGAATGCTTGTTTTAACCTAAGGGGCATAGCAGAGGCTTTCAACCTTTCAATATTTTCGATCTAAGGGGCATAGCAGAGGCTTTCACCCTTAGTCGTTTTTTAGAGCATTTTTAGCCCTCGGGTCTTAGCAGAGGCTTTCACCCTTTCAATATTTTCGATCTAAGGGGCATAGCAGAGGCTTTCACCCTTAGTCGTTTTTTAGAGCATTTTTAGCCCTTGGGTCTTAGCAGAGGCTTTCACCCTTTCAATATTTTCGATCTAAGGGGCATAGCAGAGGCTTTCACCCTTAGTCGTTTTTTAGAGCATTTTTAGCCCTTGGGTCTTAGCAGAGGCTTTCACCCTTTCAATATTTTCGATCTAAGGGGCATAGCAGAGGCTTTCACCCTTAGTCGTTTTTTAGAGCATTTTTAGCCCTTGGGTCTTAGCAGAGGCTTTCACCCTTTCAATATTTTCGATCTAAGGGGCATAGCAGAGGCTTTCACCCTTAGTCGTTTTTTAGAGCATTTTTAGCCCTTGGGTCTTAGCAGAGGCTTTCACCCTTTCAATATTTTCGATCTAAGGGGCATAGCAGAGGCTTTCACCCTTAGTCGTTTTTTAGAGCATTTTTAGCCCTTGGGTCTTAGCAGAGGCTTTCACCCTTTCAATATTTTCGATCTAAGGGGCATAGCAGAGGCTTTCACCCTTAGTCGTTTTTTAGAGCATTTTTAGCCCTTGGGTCTTAGCAGAGGCTTTCACCCTTTCAATATTTTCGATCTAAGGGGCATAGCAGAGGCTTTCACCCTTAGTCGTTTTTTAGAGCATTTTTAGCCCTTGGGTCTTAGCAGAGGCTTTCACCCTTTCAATATTTTCGATCTAAGGGGCATAGCAGAGGCTTTCACCCTTAGTCGTTTTTTAGAGCATTTTTAGCCCTTGGGTCTTAGCAGAGGCTTTCACCCATTCAATATTTGATAGAAGAAAGTAGAGATTGGCAATATAGATTGAGAATATCAGTAATACGACGGATAAGTAAGGATGTAGGCGAAATATGCTTTCATTGAATAAATAGTCTGAACAAACATTCTTCAAATAATCCAATTCTTCATTAAACACATATAGTTCGCCGAATAGTAACGGTCAAAAGAAAACGGAATAACATAGCTAAAAAGTAGAAGCCTCTATTGTTTCTATCTTCCATAATATCTTCTTAAATTGACCGCATTCCAAGCTCGAGGCAGTATTTCTCCGTTAGGGCGTGCAATCTTATAAGATCCTTTCTTTCCAACCTCTACGATCACGAACGGGCCCTCCCAATTGGGTTGTAGTTTTCCTACGTGCTTTGACACTTCCACTTTTTTGAGCACTAAATCCCCAATTTTGAAGGATCGAATCCTCACATTCCGATTATAGGCCTTTTCCATGTTGGCTTTGGCGGCTTGAATTTTCAACTTCGCGCGGTCCCTACGAGCATCCGCGTGATCAACTTCCACTTGCCTCAGCGATTGGTTTTCTTCTGGATCGTAAAATTCGACCCTGGGAGAAGGTATAAGATTTTCGACTGGAATTACAGCCTCCGACCCATAAACCAAACTAAATGGAGTTTCTCCGGTTGCCGCTTTGACTGTTGTTCTGTTGGCCCATAATACTCCTGGTAGCTCATCCAGCCATTTTCCCTTTGCTTCCGATAAGCGCTTTTCCAGAGATCGAACAATTTCCCGGTTCACTACTTCAGTTTGTCCGTTAGCCTGAGGGTGGCCAACGGACGCAAAGTTCTGTTGTATTCCAAATCTTTCGCACCAATCCGTGATCCTTTTTCCTGCAAACTGCGTTCCGTTATCTGATATTAAAACCCTGGGGATTCCGAATCTGCAAACTATATTTTTCCATAAAAAATTAATAACTTGAAATTGGGTGATCTTTGTCAAGGCAACACATTCGACCCACTTGCTGAAATATTCCACAGCTACAAGTACGTAATTTTTTCTAGCTCGCGCTGTTGGGAAAGGTCCTACAATATCGATGCCCCATTTATCGAAGGGCCAACAAATAGGGATCGAATGCATATGTTCGGCCGGTTGGTGTATTAAATTCGAATGAATTTGACAGTGATGGCACTTTTTCACATACTCGACAGAATCAGGAAAGAGTGTAGGCCAATAATATCCAGATCTTGAGCATTTAAGAGCTAACGCTCGAGCTCCACAATGACTCCCAGCTTCCCCTTCATGAACTTCCCTTAAAATGATATTGTAGTGTGACTCGCGGATACATTTCAATAGAATTCCCGAAGAGGACCGCTTATAAAGTTGACTGTCCATCAAAGTAAATGATGGCGCTCTATATTTGATTCTCTGTAGGACCTCAGGCGCTACCACTTGCCCCAAAACCAATTGGTGTTAGGGAATGCGCATACCCTTCCCTTATAGTGCATTCACGCAAGCGCCCACGATATTCGATTGTGGCTCCACCCGCACACTCAGTTTGGGTCTCCATCCGCACACTCAGTTTGGATGCCACAGGACAATTGCTGTCACCCGCACACTTAGTTTGGGTGCCCAACAATCTCCCCCTCAGCAATTGCTCCTGCTGGGAATCGAACACGTGACCTTGGCTCTGATACCACTTGTAGGACCTCAGGCGCTACCACTTGCCCCAAAACCAATTGGTGTTAGGGAATGCGCATACCCTTCCCTTATAGTGCATTCACGCAAGCGCCCACGATATTCGATTGTGGCTCCACCCGCACACTCAGTTTGGGTCTCCATCCGCACACTCAGTTTGGATGCCACAGGACAATTGCTGTCACCCGCACACTTAGTTTGGGTGCCCAACATTCTCCGAGCCTCA
>CM064881.1:48693485-48796941 GCA_003313485.2 Penstemon barbatus | reverse complement strand
TAACAAACCAATACCAGCTATGCCTGCACCAAAGTTAAAGAAAAAAAGAAGAGAGGAAATTAGATTGTCTTTGGAGATTGTCAGGGAAGACCCTGCCATCTTTGAAGAATACATTAAAAGGTTGGATGCTGAAGGTGCAAGAATCAACCGTCTGACATTATTCCATGCTGAAAAGATCAGATACAACAGATGGAGAGAATTCAGACTGACAAAGAGTCCAGCTGAAATGGCCAAGTGGAATCCCTTCACTGCTGAAGAAGCCTGGGTATTGAAGTGGCTTGAGACTGGATCATTAATTCAAGCACTTGATTCAGAATTCTTTCTGGACAGGTTAAGATTGAGAATAAGTCACATAGTCAAGGCTGAAGCAAAGAAGATATTTGAGTTTCTTTCTGAGGATTATGATGAATCAGAAGACCTCAAGGAAAGATCAATCAAGCTGGCTATTGCTCAAGCAATGGAACTTTGGGCAAAGAAATCTAGGAAGCTGAGGGGACAACCCAGCTCATTGGTCCCTCTTCCTAACATCAAGCACATCGTCTACGGTCCAAATATCAAACCTTTTGAAGAGCTACCTGAGGAACCATACTCACCTTTTATTCCTCTTGACAATTTTACATGGATTTCTCACAGGTCTGCTGTAGATAATGAAAGTTTGATGAAAACAGTTGAGACTGTTAAGAAGATCAAGTCCCCTGCTGACAAAGAAAAAGAAGAATCTTCTGATCAACAAAGGAACAAAGAGGGTACATCTGACCCATCTGATCAGAACAAAGACAAGGGTGACAAGTCTGACATAGCTGATGAATCAAAGGAAGAAGAAACCATTCCAGCTGATCAGATTATTGAAAGAAAGGCTACTGCTGAGCAAGAAGATCAAACCAAGGAGAAGGAAAGCTCTCCTGGTCAGGCTGATGAAACCAGAAAAGAAGAGATTGCCTCTGGGTCAGCAGATCAGACTACAAAAGAGTCAACTCAAGCAGAGGAACAGTCCACTGAAAAGGAAGTTCTTGCCTTACCTCCAACTCAAATTGAAGTTGCTTCTACTTCTCAGAACTTACAGCAAACATCTCTGTTGGATTCTATTCAACAAATGATATCGAAATCAATGAAGGAAATGGAGGAGAAGTTAACTGCAAATCAGAAAGCTACTGCTGTTCCAATCTATCTGATAGAAGATACTGCTCAGAATGTCAAATCTGTCAATCAAGACATGGACATTATCAGAAGAAGAACCCAAAGCACAACTGAAGGTTGGAGAGATATTACAGAAACGGTTGAAATGGCCATCCAAGCTAAGGATGAAACCTTAGACAATATGATGAGAGACTTCAAGGCATCTGCTGATTGGGTTCTGGCAACTCAAATTCAGCTAGGTGACTAAGGTGAAGCTGTTCTCAAAAGAATGGATGATTTTGAAGCCAATCAACTGAAACAAGAAGCTCAACTGAATGCATTTAGAGCAACTCAACTACGACAACAAGCTCAAATGCATGCTATGGAAGAAAACATCAAGCTTCTATGTGATTCACTTCTGATCACCCCAATCTTGCCAAATTATCAAATCAACCCTGCTGATGATGACAAAAAGGGGGAAGATAAGGTACTGAGGGAAGAAAGGGAAGATAAGGCATCATCTGCTGAAAGAACAGAAGTGTTAGAAGAATCTGCTGATGATGAAGATAAGAATGATGCAGAAAATGAAGGCACAAGCAAATCAACAGATGAGAAAATCACAGAAGAAGAAGGTGAAGCTGCTGAAGAAACTGAAGCTGAAGCAAAGGCTAAGTCTGATAAGGAAAGAGCTGCTGCTAAGGACTCAGCTGAAGAACAGCTTGACCCTGATGTTTAGAGCTGTTGAAGCAGAAACTCTCTGAAGATTTGGAAGCTGAAACTTCCAAACCTGCTGAAGAAGAAAAAGAGAGCAAGGAAGATAAAGAAGACAAGCTAATAGACTAGTCATGTTTAAATTACTTATGTATCTCCTTGTAATATTTTTTTTGCACAACTCATCTGAACAAACTTGTAATATGTAACATTTCTCAATATCTATAAAATTGCAAGTTTTAATCCAACAGACTATTTCTATCTCAGAAATTTTTGAGGATCAAAACTTTAGTTTAGGTACAGGTACTTAGCTGAAGTTTTGTCATCATCAAAAAGGGGGAAATTGTTGGATGAAGATGAAGATGAAGTGCAAAGAAGATAAGTAATTAAGGGATGGTTTTGATGATTTCCAAAACATCATAATCAGCTAAGTATGGAAAGCTTAGTTCCCTTAGAAGAATTTTGAACAAGTAAAAGAAGATATCAGAAGAGTTCAAAGTTCAAAGCCCAAAAGACTAGTGATCTCATGCTGAAACAGCGAACAGAAGAGTAGACCATCAGCTGACTCACATCAGATTAGTTCAGAGTTTGATCAGCAGAGTGCCTATCAGATGGGTCGCTTCGATCAGCAGAGTATAAGAGATCAAGAGATTAGTTCAACGGTAATAAATGCCCCAAGTGAAATAAATGCTGGAAGAGAAGGGTAGTAATGGCAAATGATTGGAATTAACTCTCGGATCAGCAGAGTGCATTTAATGCAGCTACAGGAAAGTACAGCAGAAAAGGTACTGTAGCAGGTTACCGTTCTAATTTCGGGCTAAAGCTATGGATTTGAAGATTTGATTTGCTGATCAACGGTCTTATTTTCAAATTCAAGTATAAAAGGAGTTGATTTCAACGAGCGAGACACACAACAACAATCAGAGATTTTGCATTCGAAGCAGAAATTTATCTAAGTCTCAAGAAGCTCAAACAGCTCACTCGTCTGGTGGAAGTCATCTGTTGACAGAAACCCAGTTGAAGAAAACAGAAAATTACGATCTGAGTGATCCTGTGATAGCTGAGTGTTGTGAGGAGTTGTGATCCATCTTTGTGAGTGATCAAACTTCAGAGAAGTAGAATTTCTTAGTGATTTTCTATTGCGAGCTTATAGCCTTTTCATTAGTTGTCTAGGTATAAGTGGAGAAATATTGTAATCTGTGTGATTATAGTATAACCCAGAATCTAAGTGATCTGGAAGAGTGGACTAAAGGATTTTTATCCATATAACCACTATAAAAATTCTTTGTGTTGATTTGCATTTAAGTTTTTCTTGCATATTTCAAACTGCATAAGAAAACATTTTGAATTATTTAAAGGATTTTAAAAGGAGTTTGTAAAACTGGGGATAAAATCTTTTTGAGAACTTAGTCTACTTGTGAAAAACACTTTCAAACATCCGCTACAAGTAAACTCTTGAGAAAACTATTCTGTTGTAAAACAGCTAAGTATTTATAAGAAGAGTGGTCACTCTGCTGTTCTAGACTTGTTCTTGATCAGCGTAGTAATCTTACTGTTCTTCATCAGCTTAGTCTGCTGACAGAAGACTGAAAAGTTTTTAAGTTCAAAAATTTTCAGAGGTCTATTCACCCCCCCCCCTCTAGACCTCATCTGACCACTTGGGACCAACAACTCGCCTTATGAAGCAATGCTTTATTCTCCTCATCTAAAAACTCGCATCGTTGTCTCCAAAGAGCAACTTCGTAGGCATACGACATCAGGCAAATATTTGTCTAAGGAACGAAAAAGGACGAATCAATGAGTTGTAAGGCCACTAGAAAAATAAATAAAGAAACATATTTAACAAGCGAATACCTTCTCGGCATAAAGATAAGCTTTTTGTAATTTTTCCAAAGGATCTTTCCGAAGTAACTTATTAACGTCACGAGTAAAAACGCCAGAAAGAAGAATACGGGTTGCCTTATCAACGGCATTCTCATTCTCGTCATGAATTAAGGAGTCGTTCTCTGGGTAACCAGCTGCTCTCTTCCCCTGTAGGCTTCGGATGCTCTTCACCAAGCAAAGAAAGATCCTCACCGGAACGACCATAGTAGTGCCTTCTTCTCTTAACTGGATTATCAGTAGGGTGATGCATTGACCAACTACGACATCCACGAATACCGAGGGAAGTCCGAAGCTGGAAAGGAGTATAACCCTGTCCTGTCCCTTGATAAATTGGAGCCTGCGCAATTGGAGGAGTTTCTTGAGATGAATCTGGAGATTCCTCTCTGTAATCCTCAAAATCATGGCCCAAGTCCAACTTTCTCTTCTTGGACGCTCTCTTCTCAATTGGAAGGTTCTCTATCGATTTAGTAGATTTGGACAAAACCATTTTTCCTTTTGAGGAGTGCCGAGAACTTTCTACCATAAATACTGGAGAAAACAAATTCTAAATTAGACAGGTTAGTAAAAGAAAATATAATGTAAATACGACATTAAAATAAAACTCTTACCCAAGGATTGAGAAGGAGAAGTGATATGAAAGGTATGAGGACTCAAACCCGCTTTACGGAGAAAAGCCTCACCAATAAGAAGAGCGCTCTGATACTTGTCGGCACGCATTTCCTTGATCTCGCCAACTAATTGTGGGTCGTCAGGAATAAAATGACATGTAACTGAGCGACCACCAGAAATCCATTCGAAGCCATGGTCCCACGAGAATGGCTCGGAGGAGCCGTCATGATGGGGTCTATTTCGCACCCCTAATAATAATCAGAAGGACTAGACCTTATACGCTTGGACCGACCGGGAGTCTAATTCACTAAAGAGCTGTCAGGACCGATCTACATTATTAATCCTCGGCGACCAAGAGCAATGCCCGAGTTCCATAAGGATTGCTATGCCTAGTCCTATTAGGATTATGTTTCCTTGTAAAGCCTGGGTTAATGTCATATAAATACCTAGTTAAACATTGTATTACAGTAAACATACATTCAGAGCTTACGCCTACCTACTTTGGCAATCTGATAACCTAATTAATTGAAAAGCTTTTGCTATACTATTTACATATTCATCGTATTGCTTACTAATTGTTCTTTACGTAATTGTTCTTCCTTGAGATTGATCCATCCGGAATAAAGTAACAAACCCCTATAATCTACACTTAATTTGACCACTAAAGCATATATTTATTGATTTAATCTAACCCGACGAAAAACGGTTAAATCAGTTGGCCCCCACCGTGGGGCTAGGTTAATTATTCGATCGACATATGGCTCGCCCAAGGAAGAGCGTCCGTAACGAAGCAAGGAGTAACACGACAAACCCGCGTAACACGTCTAAGGATCAACTGGACGATACTAACAACAACGTCCCTTTAATTAACAACAATCAACAAGACAACGAGCAGCTGCCGAATCAGGAGGAACCATTAGGGATAAACATCCAAAACCCCCAAGGACAACAAGGGATCCCCGCCAATGCGGTGCCAGAAGACCATGTGGCTCCAGCGATCCCGGTTCCACTGTCAGACACTCGGGAGAAGCTACGACAGATCGCTATGCTCTTTAATTCACTCTGCCCAGGAGAATTACTAGTACCCGAGCAAGTTCCTAGAAACCTTAGAGCGACTAGGGCAAATCCTATTCAAAGGACACCGAGACAAGTCGATCAGATCTCGCAACAAGCGGACAGCCCTGCAAGCGGGCAACGATCACTGCACAGTCCGCAAAAGAGCAATTCGAAATCTTCCAATGAACATGTCCGAAGAAAAACGGGTCGGACGAGGCCGCAAACCGTCGGCCCCGGGTCAAAGCAACACACTATAATTCCCATCGAAGATGATATAGTTGACGCAATTCCTAATCAACCACGAACCATCCGATTCTCGGAAAGAGAAATTTAAAAGATGGTACAAGAACGTCTGGAACAACGCCTACGAACTGTTCAAAATCCATGAGCCAGAAGTACGGAGATCCAAGAGGGCCTAGCTGCGTGCTCCCCCTTCTCCAAGGAAATAAAAGAAGCACAATCCTCGGGACAGGTCCCGGGACAACTACCCAGATATGACGGAACCACCGACCCAGATGATTATATATTCAGCTTTACTAACATAATAAACTTATATGCTCACTCGGATGAATTCACTGCAAAACTGATGGTCACCACATTCGAGGGGCTAGCTTTGGACTGGTTTGCAAAGCAACCCATCAATTCCATATTCAGCTTTAGGGAACTATGCAATAAGCTAACTCAGCAGTTCGCTAGCCAGAAGAGACAGAAATTGGCAATGAGCTACCTAGGGACCATCCATCAACAAGACGGAGAAACCCTCTGTTCCTGGTTGGCAAGATTTAACGTAGAATTGCTTAAAATCGATTCCCCAAATATCGATTACATAATCTCCATTCTCTTCGATCTCACCAAAAATAGGCAATTCGGGAATGACCTCAGTAGAAAGCAACCAAGAACGTTTGCTGATATTATGACCTTGGCATCAAAGTACATGACCCAAGAGGAGATGAACTCTTTTAAAGACAAGAATAAATATAAAGCTCCCACCTCCAGTTCCAAGCGGCAAGATAAAATTCCTGCTAAAAAATCCATGGATTATGATCGATCCGTTAGAAGAGGTAATGTCTTCCAGCGATTAGAATATAATCGAAACGATCAAGACAGACGACTTAATGTCTATCAAAGACCTAGATCGGCCGAGCCAGCAAATAGGAGCAGAATCAACCAAGTAGAATACCCCAGCTGACCGTTCCAATAGAAGAAATCTTGGTAGTACTTGAGAGGAACAATTGGATCCCGGCAGCGAAGAGAATCGCTCAGCCAAGGCCAGGGCACGAAATTATGATTTATACTGTAGATATCACCGCGCACATGGGCATCGCACCGAAGATTGTTTTCACCTTAAAAAAGAAATTGAAAAACTGATCGAACAAGGAAAATTGGATGACTATTTAGAACGGAACAACCGCAAGAGGGGTAGAAGTCGGAGCCCTCGGAATAATATCCAAAGAGGAAGCTCCTGAAGAAGGTCCCCTAACGATGGCCCCCCACAAGAGTTGAACGATCGTCAGATCAACGGCACCATCCATACGATCTCAGGAGGACCAGCCGGCGGGGACAGTCGCAATGCTCGTCGCAGGACCACCAGGTCCATACTAGGAAGCGTCAGGTACCCAAAAGAAGTATGGACGCTAGAAAGCAAATCACCTAAGCACCAGCTGATCAGTTTCGATGAGAGCGAAGTACCAAAGAACTTTGTTTGGGACACAAAAGAGGACAACCCTGATTTCCCGATGGTGGTATCACTGGAAATAGTGAACTATAACGTCAAAAGAATCCTGATCGACAATGGAAGCTCAGCCAACATCATCTCTAAAGAGGTTCTAGCTCAGATGAACTTGGGACAAATAACATTCCAAAAGGTAGCTACGCCTTTAGTAGGGTTTGGAGGTTCCGAAATTGTCTCATGTGGCACAATAGCTTTAAGTGTATCACTCGGAAGGAAACCACGTTGTACGGTGAAGCTAATCAAATTCTTGGTAGTAGAAGCCCCCTTTGCCTACAACGCGATCCTAGGGCGACCCGCCCTCAACCTATTCCGAGCGGTTGTTTCAACTTACCATCAGAAAATAAAATTTCCAACTGACGTGGGAATTGGAGAAATAGTAAACGATCATTATATGGCATAGGACTGCTACAACACCTCCTTAACCTTAGGGGAACCGTTCCAGAACGTTTACCCCAGCTAAAAGAAAACTCGAAGAAGATGTTGACATAGTCGAGATTGAAATTCCCAGCACAGACCGAATAGATAAAAAGGGAAAGGAACCGGTCGATTTGGCTTTGAAACCACCGGAACACAAAGATGTCCTACTAGTGCAAGGAGATCCAACGAAAACAACCAGAATAGGAACCCAACTCAGTAAGGAAGGGGAAGTAATGCTGGTAAATTTCCTCAGAGAAAACATAGATATCTTCGCTTGGAGTGCGAATGACATTGAAGGGATTGATCCCAGAGTAATCAGTCAGTCACTAAAAATCGACCCCATGGCAAAACCTGCTAGACAAAAGAAGAGGAATCAAGGGCTGATAATGGATAGAATAATGAAGGCAGAAGTAGAAAGGCTACTCAAGGCAAAACAAATTCGAGAAATACACTTCTCCAAACGGCTATGTAATGTCGTATTAGTATCAAAAGGGGATAAATTGGATAATAAGTGGGGAATGTGCAATGATTTCACCGACCTTAACAAGCTAAGTCCGCGCGATCCATATCCCCTCCCGATGATCGACTTATTAGTCGACTCAACCGCTGGTTTTGCAATTTTCAGCATGATGGACGCCTTCCAAGGTTTTTATCAAATATACATGGATGAGCGAGACCAAGAGAAAACTGCCTTCATAACCGAGTAGGGTGTTTACTGCTTCATAGTCATGCCATTTGGCCTGAGGAACGCCGGGGCCACTTACCAGAGGTTAGTAAACCTGATGTTCAAGGAGCTGATCGGAGAAATAATGGAAGTCTACGTAGACGATATGCTGGTCAAAAGCATGAATGAAGCCGAACATGTAAAGCATCTCGATCGATGCTTTCGAATACTGAGAAAATACAGAATGAAGCTGAATCCTGCAAAATGCACTTTCGGAGTTAAATCGGGAATGTTTTTAGGCTATTTGGTACATCAACGAGGAATTGAGGCCAATCCAGAAAAAATTCGAGCTATAACCGAAATGAAACCTCCCAAAACGATCTCCCAAGTACAAAGCTTGGTAGGAAAGATCGTAGCGTTAAACAGATTCATCTCCAAGTCGGCCGACAGAAGTTTGCCTTTCTTTCAAATTCTACGAAAAGCAAACTCTACGAGAAATGCGACCAGGCCTTCGACCGGCTAAAGGAATACCTGACGACCTCCCCACTATTGGCCAAACCAACTGAGGGAGAACCATTATACATTTACATATCAATTTCCGATGTAGCCATTAGTTTGGTTGTAGTAAAAGTAGAGGGCATGGAACATAATCCTGTTTATTACTTAAGTAAACTACTACAAGGGGCGGAAAAGAAATACTTGGAAATAGAAAAATTCGCTTTGGCCTTAGTAGTGGCGGCACGCAAGCTCCGACCTTACTTTTTAACCTACAAAATTGTGGTGCTAACCAATCAACTGCTGAGACAGGTCTTAGCGAAGCCAGAAGCCTCGGGAAGATTGATCAAGTGGGCGATCGAGCTCGGTCAGTTCAAAATCGAATACAGACCAAGAATTGCGATTAAGGCCCAAGTCCTAGCCGACTTCCTGTTAGAAACTCCGACCCAGAAAACTGAACATAATGAATCGACCAGCCATGACAATGATATCTTGATCATAGAAAATCAAACCTGGTTGATGCACATCGATGGTGCTTCATGCAGAGAGGGAGGAGGTGCCGGAATTAACTTTACCGGACCAAATAAGGAGGATATTAATTATGCAATAACATTGGACTTCGTAGTAACAAACAATGAAGCAACATATGAAGCGCTAATCGCAGGAATGGAAATGGCGGTTAAGGCCAACATAAAGAGTCTCAAAGTACTGACCGATTCAGAGTTAGTACAAAGGCAGATAGAAGGCCTATACGAAGCAAAGGAATTTAACATGGTCAAATACCTCGCCAAAGTAAAGGAATTGGCTGAGAAATTCAAAAATTTTGAGATACAGAACATTCCACGATCGGAAAATAAATGGGCCGATCAACTTTCTAGATTTACAGGGTCTCATGACGGTAAAACAAAAAGAGTAATCAATTGGTTAGTTTCCAAAACACCGGCAATAGATATCGACGATGTACCGGCCGCTGAGATGATGGAAATCGAAGAAGCTGAAAGAAACTGGATGACTCCGATGATAAACTATCTTCGAGGAGGAAAATTACCACTTGATCCAAATGAAGCTCGGAAAATAAAATATCGAGCTCCAAAATACACATTATTAGAAGAAAAACTTTACCGAAGATCGGTATCGGGAATTCTTCTAAAATGCATCTCCGAATCTCAAACCAACGATGTCCTTCGAGAAGTACATGAAGGAGAAGCAGGAAATCAAAGTGGAGCAAGGGCCTTAGCTTTAAAATGCCTTAGAAAGGGCTATTATTGGCCTACCATTAACAATGATGCCATGCAATATGTTAAAAAATGTCATCATTGCCAAGTTCATGCTAATATAAGTCATCAACCAACCGAAAACATGCACTCAATACCAGTATGCTGGCCATTCGATCAATGGGGGATGGACATCGTGGAACCTTTCCCAGTAGCCAGGTCTAAGAAAGCGTATGTTCTAGTCGCTGTCGAGTATTTCTGTAAATGGATAGAATGCGTCGCCCTTGCTCGAATAACTCAATTCCAAGTGATCAACTTCCTATTGAAGTTCATAGAATGTAGATTTGGCATCCCAAGAAGTACCGAACCAAGAGCGAATGGACAAACTGAAGTAGCGAACCGAGAAATAATAAAGTCTTTGGAGAAAAGACTAGGGGCAGCCAAAGGAAGATGGCTAGGTGAACTCCCCGGAGTACTTTGGGCTAATCGAACGACAGTCAGAGCCTCAACCGGGGAGACCCCATTCAGTCTAGTATATGGCTCGGAAGCAGTAATCCCGGTCGAAACACTAATTCCAACAACGAGAATTGAAATGTATGATGACCAGGAAAACAAAAAGGCAAGAGAAAGTGATATCGACTTGACAGAAGCATTAAGAGAGAAAGCGGCCGTACGATTGCAAGTCGCTAAATCAAACATGGACAAAGCCTACAATAAAAAAAGTACGCATACGAACCTTCAAAGAAGGGTCAAAGAAGGGGACTTGGTGCTAAAAAAGGTAGAGGTATCCAAGCATGTGGGAAAATTACAACAGAATTGGGATGGACCATACATTGTCTTTAATATAGGAAAGAAAGGTTCATACAAGGTTGCGCACTTGGACGGAACACCCCTACCAAGAACTTGGAATGCTGTAAACCTAAAAAGATACTACGGAAAATGAATCCTAGTAAAAAGTCCTGGTTAATTTCTTTTGATTTAGTCTGTTATATTTTTATTTCACATATAATTCGTTGTAATAAAGGCCTTGGCCTGAGATTAATTCTCAACGTTTTATCAATGGTTACGATTTTGAATACCAAATCAAAGATTCACTCGAAGTTAAGGCCGAAGTATCAAACGAGTTGAGTACAAATCGATCAATTCGATAAACTCTCCTCGAAATTGTATAATCATCTTGGTTAAATCCAAAAATTGATCCAAGAATATACCGAGTTGAGTAAAATTGATTCCCTCAATAAACGCTCCTCGATCTAAAGAATAACGGGTTGAGTATAAATCGATCCGCTGGATAAACGCTCATCGATCACCATAAACGACGACAAAAAGGTTAGAACCAAAAAACATTGGTAAAAAACTAAGTCTTAAAACGAGTTGAGTAAAATTGATTCGCTCAATAAACACTCCTCGATCTCCATAAAAAAGGTTAATAAACCTAAGTCTTAAAATGAGTTGAGTATAAATCGATATGCTCGATAAACGCTCCTCGATCACCATAAACGACGACAAAAAGGTTAGAACCAAAAAACGTTGGTAAAAAACCTAAGTCTTAAAACGAGTTGAGTAAAATTGATTCGCTCAATAAACACTCATCGACCTCCATAAAAAAGGTTAATAAACCTAAGTCTTCAAATGAGTTGAGTATAAATCGATCCGCTCGATAAACGCTCCTCGATCACCATAAACGACGACAAAAAGGTTAGAACCAAAAAACGTTGGTAAAAAACCTAAGTCTTAAAACGAGTTGAGTAAAATTGATTCGCTCAATAAACACTCCTCGACCTCCATAAAAAAGGTTAATAAACCTAAGTCTTAAAATGAATTGAGTATAAATCGATACGCTCGATAAACGCTCCTCGATCTCCGACAAAAAGGTTAGAACCAAAAAACGTTGGTAAAAAACCTAAGTCTTAAAACGAGTTGAGTAAAATTGATTCACTCAATAAACACTCCTCGACCTCCATAAAAAGGGTTAACAAACCTAAGTCTTAAAATGAGTTGAGTATAAATCGATCCGCTCGATAAACGCTCCTCGACCACCATAAACGACGAGAAAAAGGTTAAAACAAAAAAAAGCGTTGGTAAAAAACCTAAGTCTTAAAACGAGTTGAGTAAAATTGATTCGCTCAATAAACACTCCTCGACCTCCATAAAAAGGTTAATAAACCTAAATCTTAAAATGAGTTGAGTATAAATCGATCCGCTCGATAAACGCTCCTCGATCACAATAAACGACGACAAAGAGGTTAGAACCAAAAAACGTTGGTAAAAAACCTTAGTCTTAAAACGAGTTGAGTAAAATTGATTCGCTCAATAAACACTCCTCGACCTCCATAAAAAAGGTTAATAAACCTAAGTCTTAAAATGAGTTGAGTATAAATCGATCCGCTCGATAAACGATCCTCGATCACCATAAACGACGAGAAAAAGGTTAAAACCAAAAAAACGTTGGTAAAAAACTTAAGTCTTAAAACGAGTTGTGTAAAATTGATTCGCTCAAAAAACACTCCTCGACCTCCATAAAAAATATTAATAAACGTAAGTCTTAAAATGAGTCGAGTATAAATCGATCCGCTCGATAAACGCTCCTCGATCACCATAAACGACGAGAAAAAGGCTAAAAAAAGAAAAAAAAAACGTTGGTAAAAAGCCCAAGTCTTAAAACGAGTTGAGTAAAATTGATTCGCTCAATAAACACTCCTCGACCTCCATAAAAAGGTTAAACCTAAGTCTTAAAATGAATTGAGTAAATTGATCCCATCCATTTCAACAAGGTATAACCTTGATTGATCCACCCGAGGGATTTATCCCTGTGAGTTGGCTATAAGTTGTGAGTGGATATTCAAACTTGGAATGAATGGAGAGGTGTTACCTCTAAGAATCGACTAGTGGTAAAAAGGCTATTCACAAAGTTTTGGAACAGACTTTGATGAAACCTTTTCTCCATTAGCAATGTCTGAATCCATTCAGATTCACATTTGTTTTGATGAGACAGTCAAGACATTTGACTGATGGGTGTGTTTTGGGTGGATTATTGTATTTAGAATAATCGAGTGATGCGGTATCGGGTTTAACACATCTCTTCAATGTGAAGGTAGGTAGATCGATCAAACCTCTCGTCTATTTGTTCTCGGGGATCGAAACCTGCAATCGAAGACAACCACGTCAGGTTAATGCCGGTGGTTACCCGACGATAACCCTCCGATGCTTAAGTAAGTGTCGAGTTCGAGATGGATGAAATGGGTAGTTAATGCTCAGGTCAGAGAATGCATACCTTTTTCTGTAATTAATGAGGGTTATTTATAGCTTTTCGCACGGGTTAATGGATCGGATCCTAACAAGACATTTCGGTTATAGCAAATAGGTTGTGATAGGACACTTTAGGTCAGGATCGTATCTTCTGTATTCGAATCGACCCTTATGGGTAAATAGTATGGCAGACGTCGACATTATCCATGTCGATAGATGAGATATCGATAAGGAGACGAATAGGTATTTTCATATGAGTAGATCGACGTCTCTCGATGTCTTCAGACGACTGGATCGATGTATTTCGATATATAATATAAGTAATTGATCTTCGTCGAAGACATGGTAATCGATTGTCGACGTGGACTTGTGATCGGCGAAAACTTGTTACATCAAGAGTCCCCCAAGTTCTAGAGTTCGAGTGAAGGTCGAAGTCTGGAAGTTTTGATGTTTCTCGTTGGTTTTGAATTTTTTGAACATATTATAGTGGTAGTCCCCCAAGTTCTAGAGTTCGAGTAAAGGTCGAAGTCTGGAAGTTTTAATGTTTTTCGTTCTGCTTTATGTATTGCCAAACAAGGCTTTTGTATATTCCAAACAAACATGCGCGGTAAATTCGAAAATTTTGTTTTGGCGGCAATCCCTTATATAGGCGAGGAGATGAAACGTCGCGTCGTAATTGTGGAGGTACGCGAAAAGTAGTGTCCTTTAGAAGGTTAGTTTCGTAATTTACTGAGGAGGTGTGAAGCGGTATTTACCTTTTTTATATGTAGGTCGTTTTTACCGCAAACGATTTCATCTTAAGTGAATTTGTCATTCTCGGAGCATTGTGTCGATATCGAGATAGTTAGTTGATTGTATAAGTCGTCTCGTTATATATTCGAAAGATTGAGAGCAAAAGATGTCGGAAGTGCCTTCTAGTCCAGATAGTGGCTATGTCGATGCCTTTGTTGATGAGGTTTTTAATGAACATGTCGATGCTATTGCGGGGGAGAGGGAAGAATCATGCGACGACGAGAATACCCGACAATATCAGACCGAGGTGGCTTATCATGAGTTTAAGGCTGGTGGTCACAAGAGATCATCACTGCTAAGTTGTCTGCCTTCGCGATACCACCGGGCTAATATTTGTTTGTTGATTATTTGTCAATCTTGACTTTTGAATCGTGTTTATCTTGTGCATGTGGTCCTACTTGTCAGTATCTCTTTGTGATGTCGTTGATCCCGAGGTATACTCGGTTATTGATCGTTGGATTAAATTTATGATCTCCCATATATATCGCTTTACTAGGCTCCATTTTCAGGAGTAAGGCATTTCCTTAGTATATGCCTTTTTATGTCGCGATACCTTTTTCCATATTTGTTAGGCATTTCCAGTTGGCGATACTTTTTTGGTATGAGAGAAATTGGAAAGTTCCCTAATTTCCATGTGGCCCTTCATCGTTCAATCGTCCGTCGAATTTTCGACTCGTGGATATCAAATTGTTATTGTGCACGCCGTATATACCACCCCTTTAGCCCAACGGGAAATACCATATCAGATCGACGCACGGGGCGAGTATGTAAATACTTGATAGTTAGTCTGGATCGAAACATTAGTCTGTCAATTTGTTGTCGCAAGTTGTATGTGTTGGGATATTCTATCTAGGGGCTCGATTGTCAATACAACAAAGTGCGGAATTTAAAATTTTTCGAGGTCCCTATATGTCCCATAAATCTTTCTCCACAATTTATTACATGAAAAGGTTGAATCAAACACTTAATAAAACATAGGGGGTTAATCGCAATTTACCTCACCACGGATTTGTGGTGGTTTCCTCCATGTGTTTGGTTCGATCCACAGCTTGAGTGATCCATGTGTCTCACCTCCAAAGTTAGTCCACACCAATCGGATTGTAGTGACGCCTACAAGTCTTAGGCTTAGAACTGGATCACGCAGGTTTGTCAGCAAAGGATTTCAGATCTGGACTTAAGATCTTGAACGAGATTAGGAGATACAGATGGAAGAAACAGATCACAGGACTTGTGTGATCAGAACAGGGCTCGACCAGGTTGGGTTCGGTCAGCTCAGGGTTCGGCCGAGTTTGGTTCGGGCGACTTGGGGTTGGGGCGAAAGCTTTTGGGGCGATTTTGTAGTTAATAATACTTGTGCAAAAATCTGATTTTCTCTCTTGTAAAAATCGATCTCTCTCAAATTTTCAGCAAAATAATTTTCTCTCAAAATTTTCTAATCTCTCATAATGAAGAGAAGAGAAGGAGTATATTTATAGGAGAAGAGTCCTTCTCTAAAAAGATATCTCCTTCCCTTGTCTATCAAATCTTCATTCCTTATCAAGTTAGGAATGTGAGATTTGATAGATATCTTCTAACTTGCTCTCCAAGAAATAAAACTCCTTTTCCTTTAATCACAAAAATCGCCCACTCCCTTATTTTAAGTTAATTGCAAAATCAACCCCATAATTATCCAATACTAAAATTGGTTAATTATTTCTTCTTCCAATTAATTAACTACTTTAATTAATTCCATAATTAATCAGATAACTCTAATTAATTAATTAAACATTAATCAATCAGATATCTAATTAATATTCTCCAATTGAATTAATACCATAATTCAATTACTTTGATTTAACAACTTTAAATCATTTGCTTTTCCTTTAAGACAGTCACCGTCCAATTGTATTGTGTGTGACCCTCTGGGTTCACCATCAACTGGCAGCAGGCCCACGACTTTCGTGATTTAATTAACGAGCAATTAAATGCTCCGATCAATTAAACAACTTTTAATTGACCACTCCTAAAATTAATTTCCCTATTAATTTAGGAGTACCTACACTTCATGGTCGATGTCTAGCCACAAGCCCATGAAGCCCAATCAAAGGTGAATTGATTATTGTGAACCTCACATCTTATAATTACCGTGTACATACGGTCCTTCCACGATGATTTCCCGATCGAGACCTAGGGCGTGTGAATTGATCGGCACCTCTAATTATCTCGATACTGTACTTTCTAATTCTGGATAATAATTCCGGTGTGACTGCTAAATTTGGAAATACCTTCCAAATTCGTCACCAACCATGGCCATGGGTTTCTAGGAACATATTATCGAAGAACGTACAGGAAATACTCTCATCTTATCAGGATGAGTCGATAGATCCTTTCTTAGTACTAACCACTCGCGTACAGTCGTGTACGCACCCAACTTAGGCACTTTGTGGCCAGGCTACGTGACCAGTACCTAAATCTAAGTACGCACACTTGTGCACCGAATTCGCCCTAGCACCTCAAGTCCAAGGACTAAATCGTACACTATTATAAGCCTTGAGAAACATCCCATCACCGATATGCGTCATGCGCTTCCACAATGGGTTTCTCTGTTCGGGTCGTTCGATACATTCAATCCTCCATTGAACCACCTACTCATATGCACTGGCCTCAAATGCCTTGCTCATGAAACGCTACAAATTCACTCCATGTGAATCATGCATACTTGTACAAGTCTTGGCGATTCCTACGATACCCCGTCTCGTTCGGAATCTATGACTTGGAACGGTTTTAAGATCACAACCTTTGAGACTGTTTCATGATTGCACTCAGTACTGAAGTGAATCGTCCCATAGTCTATTGTGACCTTAGGATTTCATCCAATCGCTTAGATAAGTTCGCGAGAGATGAAGTTGGCCATTGTTCAATTTCACGTACTATGAATGAACGGGCGTATTAATTATAAACCATAAGAAAATAGTACATCAACAAGCAAATTAATATTGGCTTGCTGGGCACTATTCTATCAGTATGCTAATGTATTGGCTTATTTCGAGCATTATGGGGCTTCGAAAGTTTCAGATCTCAGCCGTTCATCATGACGCTTGGTTTTTACGGTTAGATCTAATCCACGTGGATTTCCTCGGGGAATGCAACGGGCGCCGGTCAGTTTTCCTGATCCTGACCGTCGATCGCTATACGTCCCAGCCGTTGGATCATCACCTGATGATCTATAAAAAAGGAGGGGGGACCATAATCTTTTATCCATCTCTCCTTTTCCAAATATGGAAAATTACACATATCCTCCGACATATCCACTTCTCGGGTTCTTAATATCGATTAGGGATGCTTTTTCGTCCTAAACATTCTTTCATTGAGTTCGCCCTCCTGATCGAAAAATGGCGATATTATTTATCAATTCGGTTGGGTAGTATTGGTAAAAGGAAGGCCCCTGCGTGTTAGCCTCGTTGTTCGAATGGGTGGGATCGGTAAGAGCAATGAGGTCAGCATCGATGGTTGCTCATCGTTTCGGTGTATGGCTATGAAAACCCTTCATGCATGCACCCGAGAGCTCGAGTAATCTTCTGCTGGTTAGGATAGGTGGTGTTGTGGACGCAACAGTCGACGAACAGATGGTGAAAGGCTAAAATATCGGATCATCGATCTGCAATTTTTCCCTCTTCTGTCGTTTGGCTCTTTCGCTATGGTAACATAGTCGATGAGCTTCCTCGTGACCGTTGCTGATGGTGACATTAACTGTCCTTCGCTAACCCCATCTTGACCCAAAGAGTAGGCTGCATCAATGCACCGATCAATGAGAGAAAATCTTGATCAATGCATTTAGTAAGACATGCTCAGGTATCGAGGAAATCTGTTTGTCCATCAATATGCCTCGAGCTGGCCGACAAATACATTGAAGAAGTGGATGATGTGAAGACATAGATGTAGGCTTTTATTCTTTTGTAATAGATCGAGGAAGTATTAGTAATAGCCTTGTATTTGTACGTTTGATTGATTCAAATAAATAAAATATTCCTTCCGATAATATTCTCAATGGCAATTCTATTTTTGTACTTATTTATTCGATCTCTAAGGAGCTGAATACTTTGAATTTGTCACGAACATTCATAAAATAATTCCTTAATAATTTCGAATATTTGAATTAATATTCGTTTTGTATCGAATCCTAAGCTCGTCGGTGAATGTTGAATTCATCCTTCTTATTTGGACGTCGAGAAATTTTATTTCCATCAAGGAATTTCATCAGTATCTTTCTGTCTTATTTTGTTTCAAATCGATGCCCGCGGCTTTCGAGGAGTTTTTTGCAGTTAGTTTATTAATAGCTTTCATGTTTATTGCGACTCAATGCCCGCGGCTTTCGAGGAGTGCTTGAAGTGAGCTTATTAATAGCTTTCATGTTTATCGCGACCCATTGCCCGCGGCTTTCGAGGAGTGCTCAGAGCTTATTAGTAGCTTTCATATTTGATCTCGACTCGATGCCTGCGGCTTTCGAGGAGTGCTGGAAGTGAGCTTATTAATAGATTTCATATTTGATCTCGACTCGATGCCCACGGCTTTCGAGGAGTGCTGGAAGTGAACTTATTAATAGCTTTCATATTTGATCTCCACTCGATGCCCGCGGCTTTCGAGGAGTGCTGAAAGTGAGCTTATTAATACCTTTCATATTTGATCTCGACTCGATGCCCGCGGCTTTCGAGGAGTGCTGGAAGTGAGCTTATTAATAGATTTCATATTTGATCTCGACTCGATTTGATCTCGACTCGATGCTTGCGGATTTTGAGGAATGCTGGAAGTGAGCTTATTAATAGCTTTCGTATTTGATCTCGACTCGATGCCCCGCGGCTTTCGAAGAGTGCTAGAAGTGAGCATATTAATAGCTTTCGTATTTGATCTCGATTCGATGACCGCGGCTTTCGAGGAGTGCTGCAAGTGAGATAATTAATAGCTTTCATATTTGATCTCGACTCGATGCCCGCGGCTTTCGAGGAGTGCTGGAAGTGAGCTTATTAATAGCTTTCATATTTGATCTCGACTCGATGCCCGCGGTTTCGAGGAGTGTTGGAAGTGAGCTTATTAATAGCTTTCATATTTGATCTCGACTCGATGCCCGCGGCTTTCGAGGAGTGCTGGAAGTGAGCTTATTAATAGCTTTCATATTTGATCTCGACTCGATGCCCGCGGCTTTCGAGGAGTGCTGGAAGTGAGCTTATTAATAACTTTCATATTTGATCTCGACTCGATGCTCGCGGCTTTCGAGGAGTACCGGAAGTGAGCTTATTAATATCTTTCATATTTGATCTCGACTCGATGCCCGTGACTTTCGAGGAGTGCTGGAAGTGAGCTTATTAATAGCTTTCATATTTGATCTCGACTCGATGCCCGCGGCATTCGAGGAGTGCTGGAAGTGAGCTTATTAATAGTCTTCATATTTGATCTCGACTCCATGCCCGCGGCTTTCGAGGAGTGTTGGAAGTGAGCTTATTAATAGCCTTCATATTTGATCTCGACTCGATGCCCGCGGCTTTCGAGGAGTGCTGGAAGTGAGCTTATTAATAGCTTTCATTTTTTATCTCGACTCGATGCCCACGGCTTTCGAGGAGTGCTGGAAGTGAGCTTATTAATAGCTTTCATATTTGATCTGGACTCGATGCCCGCGGCTTTCAAGGAGTTCTGGAAGTGAGCTTTTCAGCCCGATCTGTCGATTTTGCTGCAATATACGTAACTCCAACAGAATTCGACGATTAAATTAAAATAAAGTAGGGACTTTTATAAAAGCTTATCAAAACACAAATGTAGGGCAATCTTATGCATAGAATTTCCTGAGGTTTCTTCCATTCCATGTTCGTTTGACAGGCTCCCCGTTCATCGTTTCTAGTCGATAGGCTCCTTTTCTGCCGACTTCTATCACCTTAAACGGCCCTTCCCAGTTGCTATCGAGCTTTCCCTTTTCTTTCGAGACTTCAATTCGCTTGAGCAACAGGTCCCCCACTTGGAACGACTTCAAGCGTACACTTTTGCCATTGTGGTCTTGTACGATTGGATCCTAGTCGACGCTCTTTCTCTCCTCGCCTCCATTTGATCAAGCTCAAATTTTCTAGCTTCCGAGTTGTCATCTTCGTTGTATAGCTCGATCCTGGGCGAAGGTACTTCGAGTTCTGCCGGCACTACCGCCTCGGAACCATAGACCAAACTGAAAGGGGTTTCTCATGTCGCTGTTTTTTCTTTCGTCCTATTGGCCCAGATTACCCAAGGTAGTTCATCTAGCCATGCTCCACTAGCTTCCAACAATCGTTTCTTCAGAAGTCTCAAAATCTCTCTATTGGTTACTTCGGTTTGACCATTCGTTTGCAGACATCCGACAGACGTAAATCGTTGCGTTATTTTGTGCTTTGCGCACCAATCGGTTACCCTTTGTCCAACAAACTGCCCTCCATTATCCGATATGATGATTCTTGGTAACCCGAATCGGCAAATCATCGACCAAAAGAAGTTGATTATCTGAGTTTGGGTAATCTGCTTCAGTGGAACTACTTCTATGTACTTGCTGAAGTATTCGACTCCCACTAATAGGTAACGCTTCTGTCCTCTTGCTTTAGGTAGGGGTCCCACTAAGTCGACTCCCCACTGATCGAATGGCCATGCAATCGATATTGACTCCATTTTCTGAGATGGTTTCTGCGGCATCATGGCATGGTATTGACACTTCGCGCAGCTCCTCGAATAATGGATGGCCTCTTTCACTAAGGTAGGCCAATAGTATCCCAGCCGAGATACTCTAATTGCCAACGCCCTTCCCCCTGAATGATTTCCACATGATCCTTCATGTACTTCTTTCAATACTAGTTTCGTATTAGGATCAGTAATACATTTCTGCATGACTCCTGTCAAGGAGCGTCGATATAATTCTCCTCCTATCATGGAATAATGTGGTGCTCGGTATTTTATCCTTCTTGCTTCATTTTTGTTGATGGGTAGGGATCCCTTCGTCAAGTAATCTATCAGGAGGGTTTTCCAACTCGCGCCCTCATTTTCGAGGTTCCATACGTTGACATTCAGGGATTCCATCTGGGTATCGATAGCCGGTTTAGTAGAGACCATCAATGTTATTTTCCTCGTTACGATACCATCGATCATATTCCCGAATTTAGAGAGGGCGTCGGCCCTAGTGTTCTTCGTTCGTCTAACGTATTCTAATTGCAAGCTTCTAAATTTCGAGCACTGAGTTTTGACGAGGTTTAAGTATTTGATCATGGAATCTTCTCTGGCTTCAAATGCGCCCTTAAATTGTCTTCGACTAATTGTGAATCGGTGCATACGATCAAGTTTTTTATACCTGTTTCCGAAGCCATTTTCAGGTCGGCTAATAAGGCCTCGTACTCCGCCTCATTGTTCGACACTAGAAAGTCCAACTTTAGTGCGAATTCTAACTCCTCTGCATTTGGGCCACAGAAGTAGATTCCGGCTCTTCCTCCAGTCGATGTGGATGATCCATCGACGTGCATCATCCATACTTCTTCATTCTCTTCTTCCGACATAGTGCTTTCAAGGACGAAGTCCGCTAGGATTTGTCCTTTGATTGAAGTCTTCGGCACATAGTCGATATCATATTCTCCTAATTCGACCACCCACTTGACCAGTCTTCCCGATGCATTAGGCTTCGAGAGGGTTTGTCTCAAAGGTTGATTCGTCAAAATTGCCACCTTATGCGATTGGAAATAAGGTCGAAGTTTCCGAGCAGTGGTTATTATAGCCAGAGCGAACTTCTCGATCTCCGAATAATTTTTCTCCGGGCCTTGCAAGACCCTGCTAACATAATAAATCGGATGATTTTCCTTTGTTTCCATTCTCACTAGCACTGAGCTGATTGCCTGCGAGGACACGGCCACATAAAGATAGAGCGTCTCGCCATCTCGGGGCTTTTCCAAAAGAGGCGGTGACACCAAATAAGCTTTGAGCTGGTCGTATACTTGATCACATTCCGCTGTCCATTCAAACTCCTTTGCGTTTTTCATTACCTTGATGAAAGGCAAGCTCTTGTCCGCGACCTAGATATGAATCGACTGAGGGCTGTTATTTTTCCGAACAACTTCTGTACCTTGTTCAAATTTTTGGGAGCTTTGAGATCGATAATGGCCTGTATCTTTTCAGGATTAGCCTCTATTCCTCTCTCATTCACGAGATATCCGAGGAATTTTCCCGATCGGACGCCAAAGGTGCATTTGGCCGGGTTCAGTTTCATTCCGTATTTTCGCATTATGTCAAATGCTTGCTTGATATGTACCAGGTGATCTTTTTCGTCAAGGATTTTGACTAACATATCATCGACATACACTTCCATAGATTTGCCTATCAGGGTCTCGAACATTTTGTTGACTAGGCGTTGGTACGTTGCTCCCGCATTTCTTAATCCAAACGATATTACTTTGAAAAAGTAAACTCCCATCTCGATCACGAATGCTGTTTTCTCCTGGTCTTCTAGTGCAATAAATATCTGATAGAACCCTTGGAAAGCATCCATCATACTCAAAATAGCGCAACCCGCCGTTGAATCGACAAGTGAATCTATCCTTGGAAGGGGATAAGGGTCTCTCGGACAGAGCTTATTGAGGTCAGTGAAGTCGTTGCACATTCGTCATTTCCCTCCACCTTTGGACACTAGGACAACATTGCATAGCCACTCGGTAAATTGAAATTCAGCAATATAGTCAGCGTCGAGCAGCTTATTGACTTCTTCCTTAATTATTCGATTTCTTTCTGGTCCAAAGTTTCTTTTCTTCTGTCTGGCTGGTCTAGCAGCAGGGTCGATATTGAGTATATGGACAATGATTTTCGGATCTATTCCTTGCAGGTCAGTGGTAGACCATGCAAATACGTCCACATTTGCCATAAAAATTCGATGAGCTGGGTTTCGAGCCCCTCCGAGAGTTGTGTTCCAACTCGAGTAGTTTTATAGGAGTCCCCAGGCACCAGCTCTATCATTTTGTGACTTTTAGATGGTTCGATTCTTTCGAACTTTCGTGATCTTACGGATTTTCGTCGGAGATCAAAATAATAAGGTAGAGCATGCAAGATACACTATGATGTGAGATAGAAGATCAATAAAGTATATTTTGAACGTGAGTGTACATATTACAAGTAATGAGGGTCCTATTTGAGCATTATAGGATGCCGTACAAGCTAGAGGGTAAATACATACAACTATGGTGATTTAATCTAACTCAAGAGGAAATCCGAGCAGAAGGCTTCGACCAAGGAGCAGCCCAAAAAATCTCCCCCAAAAAAGTCCCGTTCCTTCATAAATGCGAGTGGTATTTATAGATGAGGCGGTGTGCTAGGTGAACCATCCTTAGGAGAGCATTTCTTGGCCCAAAGGCTTGGGCTAGGGGTTGGCCCAATGATAAATTCGACCATGAGCCCCTCTGCTGGCGATCGGACTTAGCTAATTGGAGTTCAAAGCTTCGGGATCAAAATTATGCCCTCAAGGTCGAAATCAGGGTCTTCAAGGAGCTCAAGGTCGAACTCAGGGTCATCAAGGAGCTCAAGGTCGAAATCAGGGTCTTCAAGGAGCTCAAGGTCGAAATCAGGGTCATCAAGGAGCTCAAGGTCGAAATTAGGGTCTTCAAGGAGCTCAAGGTCGAACTCAGGGTCATCAATGAGCTCAAGGTCGAAATTAGGGTCTTCAAGGAGCTCAAGGTCGAACTCAGGGTCATCAAGGAGCTCAAGGTCGAAATTAGGGTCTTCAAGGAGCTCAAGGTCGAACTCAGGGTCATCAATGAGCTCAAGGTCGAACTCTGAGTCATCAAGAAGCTCAAGGTCGAAATTTAGAGTCTTCAATGAGCTCAAGGTCGAAATTATGACTTCAGTGAGCTCAGGGTCGGATTTTACGGTCTTCCAAGAGCTCAGGGTCGAAATTTGTGCCTTCAGGGTTGGATCCAGGGTCCTTCATGAGCTCAGGGTCGAAATTTAGGTTCTTTGATCCATCATGAACTCCAAGAATAAAGATTCCAAAGTACCCCTCATCAATACTCCCCCACTTCTCGAGCATAAAGTGAAGCTGAAGCTCGGAGAAGTAGAAAATGCTCGAGGATCGCTATTTTGTGTTTCGGATATGCCTCGTTAAAAACCTAGCTCGGAAAAACCCAGTGGGATAAAAACCGAACCAGGGAAAAAGAGTGCATATCTTAAAAACTCCAAAATATATTAGGGATCAGAATTATGCATTCGGGGTCGGATTTTGTTGTGTTTGATGACACATGACTTATAATTCAGGACCAAAATTATGCCTTCAAGGTTGGATCTAGGGTCTTCCATGAGCTCAGGGTCGAAATTTGTGCCTTCAGGGTTGGATCCAGGGTCTTCCATGAGCATAAGGTCGAGATCTATGCCTCAGGGTTGGATCCAGGGTCCTCCATGAGCTCAGGGTCGAAATTTGGGGTCTTTGATCCATTATGAGCTCCCAGAATAAAGACTCCAAACCCGTCGATGGTTACAAAGGTTACGACTTTTATCCTTTGTCATTTTTTGATGAGAGAATTTGATCTTGGAGATATAAGAATTCGATCTTGGAGATATAAGGATTCGATCTTAGAGATCTAAGAATTTGATCTTGGAGATCTAAGAATTCGATCCTGAAGATATAAAAAATTCGATCATGAAGATATAAGAAATTCAATCCTGAAGATATAAGAATCCGACCTTGGAGATATAAGAATTCGATCTTGGAGATCTAATAATTCGATCATGAAGATAATAAAAAATTCAATCCTGAAGATATAAGAATCCGACCTTGGAGATATAAGAATTCGATCTTGGAGATCTAATAATTCGATCATGAAGATAATAAAATTCGATCCTGAAGATATAAGAATCCGACCTTGGAGATATAAGAATTCGATCTTGGAGATCTAATAATTCGATCATGAAGATAATAAAATTCGATCCTGAAGATATAAGAATCCGACCTTGGAGATAGAAGAATTCGATCTTGGAGATCTAATAATTCGATCATGAAGATAATAAAATTCGATCCTGAAGATATAAGAATCCGACCTTGGAGATATAAGAATTCGATCTTGGAGATCTAATAATTTGATCATGAAGATAATAAAATTCGATCCTGAAGACTGAGGATTTGATCAGGGTCATCAAGGAGCTCAAGGTCGAAATTAGGATCTTCAAGGAGCTCAAGGTCGAACTCAGGGTCATCAAGGAGCTCAAGGTCGAAATTAGGGTCTTCAAGGTGCTCAAGGTCGAACTCAGGGTCATCAATGAGCTCAAGGTCGAACTCTGGGTCATCAAGAAGCTCAAGGTCGAAATTTAGAGTCTTCAATGAGCTCAAGGTCGAAATTATGCCTTCAGTGAGCTCAGGGTCGGATTTTAGGGTCTTCCAAGAGCTCAGGGTCGAAATTTGTGCCTTCAGGGTTGGATCCAGGGTCCTTCATGAGCTCAGGGTCGAAATTTAGGTTCTTTGATCCATCATGAACTCCAAGAATAAAGATTCCAAAGTACCCCTCATCATTTCGTTTGCGATTATTTACTTCCTCTTGTTTCTCTTCTCTTTCCTCCTTCTTCGATGGGTCGTTGGCCACAGTTGATCGTGTCGGTGCTTCGATCTCGTTCATCTTCTGCACCTTCGGGTAAGGTGTTTCCATCTTTTCCCGTTTGTCGACTGAAATGGTATAACAATCCCCACCATCCTTAGCGTTACCTATTACTTCCCCCACACCTTTGGAAGTAGGGAATTTCAACTTCTGATGATGGGTGGAGATGATTGCTTGGAATTTATTGAGAGCTGGTATGCCCAGGATGACATTGTAAGCGCATGGCGCATCGATTACCAAAAACTTGACCATTCTGATTTTTGAGTTGCCTTCTTTACCCATTGCCAATGATAAGGTCAATGTTCCCAAAGGAATAACTTGAGCCCCACCAAACCCGACAAGGGGGGTTCCTACGGGACTGAAGGGGATTTGTCCCAAGTCCATCCTTTCTAATGCGTCGAGGAAAAGGATATTAGCAGAACTCCCCGTATCGATCAAGATTCTTTTTACCGTGGCACCCGCTAGTTGCGCCGTAATAACCATGGGGTAGTCTGGGAGATCTTATTCATTGTAAGGAACGTATCTCGATTGGAGATCCGAATCATCAAATCTTATCGACTTGGTGGAGGTGGCTGGTTTGATTGATAACAACTCATGATATTCATGTCGATCTACCTGCAAAAGAGCTCGAGAAACTGTTCTTCTCGAATTCTTACTATCTCTGCCTGCGGGACTCCTCGATATCATGTTCACGATTGTTCCCGGTTGTGCTCTCCTTGGCTCTTCCTCCTCTCGATTTTGATTCCTCCTGTGTGAAGATCTAGATCGAGGGTTGTTGGGCCTGTGATCTTCTTGATTATTCCCTGTCGTCTTCACATACCCTGTCAAGTATCCTTCGGCTATTAGCTTTTCGATTTCATTTTTCAGCTGATAACAATCCTCGGTGTCATGTCCTCTTTGTCAATGAAATCTACAATATTTCTTTGAATTAGGGACTTCTCTCTGCGGGGGAGGCCGCCTCAAGAGGTTCTTATCCTGTATGGCGAATAAGATTTCCGCTCTCGTTTTCGTGAGTCGAGTCTAGTTATCATAATATTCTTTATTCGACCTCTCCGTCCTCATTCTCCTTGCGTCGAAGTTCCTTTCCTCTTCTCGATATCTTCTTCTATTCCTGTTGTCGTTGTATCGATCGTTTGATGTTCTTTCAATGGGACGATCTATAACAGGAGCTTGTGGTTTTTCTCCCGTTTGGGCAATTCCAAAAAAGCTTCCTCGGAGTTTAGTCATTTCTTATTCATTCATGTATTGATTCGCCATTTCCATCAGTTATTCATAAGTGGAGGGGTTTTCTCGAACGATGGCACTAGCGAATCCTCTATTTAGAGTATTCTGAAATAGGACCGTTATCAGAAAATCTACTCTCGGTACTTCTACTTTCAAGAGCTCGTTGTTGAATCTGCCCATAAAAGCTCTGAAGGTTTCATCGGGAATATGTATAACCGAGTACAAATGGTTGGCTGGAGGTCGGACCGCCCTTTTTCTTCCGAATTCACTCATGAATTTGTCACAAAGTTGATCAAAATCGAGGATTGATTTTTCTTCTAGCCTCCCGAACCAAGATTGCGCCATTCCTGATAATGTTGTTGAAAACGCCTTAGCCGTCACATTATCCGAAATGCCGTGAAGTTGCATTTGCAAATTGAATGAAGCGAGGTGTTCCTCGGGGTCCTCGGTACCGAAGTATCGAGGGAGCTGGGTCGGTAATCTCTTATCTAAAGGTAATTTCTCGAAGAATATTTCATCGCAGAAAGGAGATTTCCTAAGTCGAGAATTAGAATAAGGTGTTTCGTTCTTCTTCTCGTGTCTTTCCAACTACTGATTTAATGATCTTACTTCGGAAGCTAACTTGCTCTCTTCTCTTACAGAATGCTCTTCTAAGCCATGTCGATGAAGATCCCTTTCATTGTCTCGATCATTACCGTTGTTGGCTTCCTCTATGTCAATCCTTGCTTCTGCGATTGATCCTTTTTTCTTTGGTCGTGCTCGAGGAACCTCGACATTCCCTTTAGCAGCTTGAGCTATCCATTCTTTTCTAGCTTCGTCGAGTAGGGCTCTCACGTCTTTCCTCGTCATTTGGACGACCTCGGGCGCAGGGAGTCTGGAAGGTTCTCCATCTTCCCCCGATAAGCGATCTTGATTCTTGGGAGGCCTGCTATCTCCGTGACCCTCCCTAAGTTGGTCTTGGTTTCCATTTCGTTCTCGAGCAAGAGGGGCCATCGAACGCGTGGTCATCTTTATTCGATTCAGAGTTATTGTTTCCCACAGACGGCGCCAATTGATGAGTGTGTTTTGGGTGGATTATAGTATTTAGAATATTCGAGTGATGCGGTATCGGGTTTAACACATCTCCTCAATGTGAAGGTAGGTAGATCGATCAAACCTCTCTTTTATTTGTTCTCGGGGATCGAAACCTGCAATCAAAGACAACCACGTCAGGTTAATTCCGGTGGTTACCCGGCGATAACCCTCCGATGCTTAAGTAAGTGTCGAGTTCGAGATGGATGAAATGGGTAGTTAATGCTCAGTTCAGAGAATGAATAACTTTTTTTGTAATTAATGAGGGTTATTTATAGCTTTTCGCACGGGTTAATGGATCGGATCATGACAAGACATTTCGGTTATAGCAAATGGGCTGTGATAGGACACTTTAGGTCAGGATCGGATCTTTTGTATTCGAATCGACCTTTATGGGTAAATAGTATGGCAGAGATCGACATTATCCATGTCGATAGATGAGATATCGATAAGGAGACGAATAGGTATTTTCATATGAGTAGATCGACGTCTCTCGATGTCTTCAGACGACTAGATCGACGTATTTTGATATATAATATAAGTAATTGATCTTCGTCGAAGACATGGTAATCGATTGTCGACGTCGACTTGTGATCGGTGAAGACTTGGTACATCATTGACTTCATCAAAAAGAGTATGAACTATGAGTGTACAAGAGGATTAGTAGGAGCGCGATGAAGCTCATATTTTATATGTCGATAATATTCTGGTTATCTGGAATGATATCGGAATGTTAGCACAGACGAAACTATGGTGATCCATGCAATTCTCCATGAAAGATTTAGGAGAAGCATCTTGCGTATTGGGATACGTATCTATAGAAATAGATCGGAGAGGATGCTGACACTCTCTAAATCTAAGTACATAGAATCATTACTGAAAATATTCAGTATGAAGAATCCAAGAAAGGATTGCTTCCAAAGAGACCCTGTATCCCTTGTTCCAAATCGATGTGCCCTACATCCAATGAGGATAAAAGGAGAATGTCTCAAATACCTTATGTTTCAAACAAAAGGTTGCATGTGGCATGCTTTACTATGTACTAGACCAGACGTAGAACTTGCTCAAGTGTCACGAGCAATTACTAGTCAAAACTCCAGTGAAGAGTACTGGACCACCGTAAAAGATATCCTTATGCTCTTGACAAAGACTAAGGATTTGTTCTTGGTCTACAGTGGTAGTGGAGAATTAAAACTCGAAGGATTTACTAATTCAAGTTTTCAGTCTGATGTGGATGAATTCATATATCCATTTTTGGATATACATATTTTGCCTCAATAGGGTAGCGGTAAATTGGAAAGGGTTCCAAGCAAAACACCGTAACCATCTAAACCACAGAAGCAAGATATATTGCAGCATTAAATATAGCATTAAATGCGGCTTAAGAAAGTGTTTGGATAAAAGACTTCATCCTATGGTTGGATGTAGTACCTAGCATTGCGAAGCTCATGGTTATCTTCTATGATAACAGTGGAGCTATTGCTAAAGCAAAGCATTCGAGATCTCATAAGAAATCTAAACACAATTGAAAGAAAAAGTACCATTTGATTAAGAGAAGTCATTGGTAGAGTTGACGCAAATAATGGATCGCGTCGACTCAGAAGACAACTTAGCGGATCCACTAGAAGAGGCTATATCACGAAAAGTGTTCAAAGAACATCTTTAAAAAGATGGGTCCTAGAAACGTTTGTGATTGGCTTTGGGGCAAGTGGGAGATTGATGGAATAGTGACCTGCAAGCCAATATATTTAGCTTGTATTGGAACTATCTTAATCTTTCATTAGTATAAATGACTTAATACGCCAGTTTATTTATAGTATGTAAATTAAACAATGGCCAACTTCATCCCTCGCGAATCAC
The DNA here is from genome assembly GCA_003313485.2 of Penstemon barbatus. NCBI lineage: Eukaryota > Viridiplantae > Streptophyta > Magnoliopsida > Lamiales > Plantaginaceae > Penstemon > Penstemon barbatus. Next base: position 48,767,253 of record CM064881.1, on the reverse strand, counting down.
TTAAGCGATTGGATGAAATCCGTAGATCACAATAGACTATGGGACGATTCACTTCGGTATGAGTGCAATCATTAAACAGTATCTAAGGTCGTGATCTTAAAATTGTTCCAAGTCATAGATTCCGAATGAGACGGGGTATCGAAGGAATCGCAAAGACTTGTACAAATATGCATGATTCACATGGAGTGAATTTGTAGCGTTTCATGAGCAAGGCATTTGAGGCAAGTGCATATGAGTAGGTGGTTCGATAGAGATGATCGAACGCATCGAATGACCCGAACAGAGAAACCCATTGTGGAAGCGCATGACGCATATCGGTGATGGGATGTTTCTCAAGCTTATAACAGTGTACGATTTAGTCCTTATACTAGAGATGCTAGGGCGAATTCGGTGCATGGGCGTGCGTACTTAGATTTAGGTGCCGGTCACGTAGCTTGACCATTGTGTGCCTAAGATGGGTACGTATAGTCGTGTACGCGAATGGTTAGCATCAATATGGGATCTACCAACTCAACGTAGTGTGTTGAGGGAATTTCCTATACGTTCTTAGATAATAGATTTCGAGAAACCTGTGTCCAAAGTTGGTGACGCATTTGGAAAGGGGTTTCCAATTTGGCACTCACACTAGAATCATTATCAGGAATTAGAAAGTATAGTTATCGAGATAATTAGAAGTGCCGATCAATTCACACACCCTAGGCCTCGATCGGGAAATTAGTCGATAAAAGGACCGTATGTACGTGGTACTTATAAAAGGTGAGGTTCACTGAGATCAATTCACCTGAAGATGGGCCTCATGGGCTTGTGGCTAGAAATTGACCATGAGGTGTGGGTACTCATGAATTAATAAGGAAATTAATTCTTGAGTGGTTAATTGAATAAGCTCACAATTTAAATCACGAAAGTCGTGGGCCCGCGGCCAATTGATGGTGAACCTAGAGGGTCACACACAATACAATTGGACTGCAACAAATCATATAAGGAAAGTTTGATTTAAAGAATTAAATCAAAACTTAAGAATTAAAATGTTAATTCTTGAAGAAGAAAACTAATTAACTAAAGTATTAATTAGTAAGAGAGGAATTAATTTAATTGATTAATTATATTAATTAATTAAATGGGCTGAATTAATTAATGTGTTTAATTAATTAAAACGGAATCTAAGTCCATTAGGAAACAAATAAAGGCCATAAGTAAATGGGCTTTAAGTTTCCTAGTTGGACTAAGTCAAAACTCCTTATCTATAAATAAGGAGTAGGAGACTAAAACCCTAACCCGAGCAAGTAAGAAAAATCGCCCCCTTCTCCTAGCAAGGAGGCGCCGCCCCCTCTTCTCTAAATTGGAAAATTGCGCCGCCCCCTTCTCTCCAGTTGGGGATCGGCTGAACCCTGTAGAATTCTACAGGGTTCAAGGAATATGTTTTCTTCTTCTTTCTTGTTTGATAACTTTTGGATCCAAGTTCTGAGCCTAAGGATCCAAGAGAGTTGCTTCAATCCAGTTGGTGTGGATACCGCTATAGGCACAACACATGGGGTGCTTCTCACGAACCAGATCCATCAGATCTGATAGAAGACCGGAGGACAAACCACCACCGTTCCTGTGGTGAGGTAAAATCGATAAACCCCCTTTTGTTGGTTTTGTTTTGTTGTGTAAATCCTTTCCGTAGGACTAGATGAGTAAAGATCCTGATTGGGTTATTTAAAAAATTTTAAAATTCCGCTGCTTTAACGTCCTGACGTTACCAATAACCCAACAGTCGATTCCCACAATATCATCCGAGCTCCAAGCGAAGACATCTACATTTTTCCATAAATGGTCAATGAGCATAGTTTCCATCCCTTCGCTTAGTTCAATACCGATCCTGGTAACTTTTTCTGGTGATCCGAGTACTAGAACGACCTTCTTATGATCGGTGGCTTGTACACTCATGTCCACATTTTTACCCTTCTTTCCTTTCAATTTGTCACAGTCAGGGATCGGCAAGTTCGAGACCGATCCCGACTCCAAATCTATTAGCCTTCTTTTCATAGGTAGTTTAGGCTCAACCTTCTGCTTGATAGCAAATGATGAGTTATAACATTCCCATGCCATGTATTGATCATTTCTCATTTCGCCAACCCCACCTACGGTTGGCAATTTCACCTTTTGATGGTAAGTCGATACAACCGCCTTGAACGCGTTTAAAGCAGTTCTTCCCAATATGGCATTGTAAGCGAAGGGTGTATCTACTACTAAAAATTTTACCATCCTGGTTATGCTCTTCGGTTTCTTCCCAAGAGTTGTGCTCAGCACGAGGGTTCCAAGTGGAATAATCTCAGAACCACCAAATCCGATCGATGAAGTAGATACCCGATCCAGTTGTGGATGTTGGAGGTTCATCCGAGCAATGGCTTCGGAAGAGCTTATATTTGCCGAGCTACCGCTATCGATTATGACCCTCTTTACTTCATAATTCGCGATCCTCAGAGTTAGGACCATAGAAAAATCTGGATCATCATCATTCACATCCCAGGTAACATTTGCAGGTCTATATGCATCGCTGAAGCTTATAACTTGTTTCTCCATGGACGGAGGTTCCAATGACAAAATTTCCTTCTTGTTCGAGACAACAGTCTTTATCGACCTCATAGTTCTTTTTCTTGCATTTCTGCTATCTCCGCCCGCTGGTCCACCAGCAATTACATTGATCACTCCATTTACTTGCTCATCAACCTGATTTCGGGCTTCACGTTGTTGTGTGTGATTACGCCCAAACTTGTCGAAACAAAGCGATCGATGTAGAATAGATTGGGCGGTCGTATCCACGAGGAAATGACTAAACTAAGCTAAAATCGTTAGTAGACAAAGGCTTTAAAGATAAATAAACAAACTAAATTAAAGAAGCGATTTGATTTTAAGAAAACTTAAAGAAAAGTAAATTTTTGGTTGTTGGAAAATACGATAATGAAAACGGTAAGATATCAAGAATCCCTTATATGCTTCGTTCACTTATTTGGATTGATTCATAAAATTACTCAATTGAAAGTTTCACATCCCAAACAATCAATTGGAAGATAAAGAATTGGAAAACACATGATTTCTAATGTATTTGAGTAAATAATTTCCTTGCTTTTAGAATTGACACAAAATATCATCTTATGAGAAATCAAAAACATACTATATACCAAGGCATATTGCATTAAAAGACTACCCATAAAACGAAAGATTATATCAATATAATTATATCATAAAGATTGTCACATAAAAAGAGCTTGACTAGATTTATATGAAAACTAATGAAACAATTGTGTTAACATAAAAGTTGATGAAAATAGATGAAGAAGAATAAATTACTCAAAATTATTAAACTTACAAAACCTTGAAGAATCGAATCCAAATAAGATCACCACGCATATAAGTTCATCTCTATTCTCACCAAAGAACTCTTAGCCTAATTTGTTAACCATTATCACAAGTTCTAGAGAGAAAATATGATATTGATTTGAGAGAGAATTGTACCTAAGACTAAGAATTGTGTGTTCCAAGATGTGTGATTCTAGAACTATATATAGGTGCTAAATAGCCCTAATCCAAGTAGGAAAATGCTTAGGAGGTAGAAGTTGAGTAGGAAGATGTTTAGGAGGCTCAATCCTAGGATTTATGCAAGTTTCCTAATCACTTTAGGACACAAATCGCGATTCCCGCGTAGAAGATTCTGCTCTGCGCAACATATTTGAAAATTACATATCTTTGTGCTCCGAACTCCAACTGCAGATCCGTAAAGTCCTCTATGTAGCTAACTCCTTCCTCTACAACATATCCGAAATTCAGCTTAATAGGAGTTTCCTAACGAGAGTTATCGTCCTTGGAAGTAGCAGCAATATTTCTGCCAGATTCCTTATTTGTTGTCCTTGCACTAATTGACTTCCTTGAACCTTTCCTTGTTTCAAATAATGTCTTTGATACTTGTACAATTTGGAAAAGCTAAATATTCCGTGGTCCATATTTTATTTTCCTACAAAAACAAATCAAAACTCAATATTTTCTAATCACAATCATTTCTATTAATTTCATGAAAATATCAAATTAACACTTGATTTATTTAGAAAATAAGGACAACTTAAGTGCATTTTCAAGCACTAATCAGTGTGATAAAATTTCGTGGACTTCTGGACCTATACCGATTGTTATAGTTTCCTCTTTTGACAAACTCCTTGAGTTTTCCTTGCACAATTAATTTCTCAATCTTAACCTTCAACTGATAGCAATTTTCGGGACTATGTCCACGAGCTCTATGATATCGGCAATATTTATCATAATTCAATGTTTCCGGTCTTGCCTGAGTAATTCTTTGAGCCTCGGGGATCAAATCCCCTTCCTCTAACACCGTTAGAATTTCTTCCTTTGAGGTAATTAATTCAGAGAAATGACTCTTTCCTGGTCGTGGAGGTTGATTGGGATCGGGAAGCGGACCGTAGACATTAGATCTATGAATCGGTATTTGGGGTTTGTAGGCATTGAGTCTTTGCCATACTGACCCCCTATTTGATCCTCCGTAACCGCCAGGTTTAGGGACATGAGCTCTATCCTGTTTCTTTCCAAGGGGAGCTTCGGGTTTTGAGCATTTTTAAGATTATCCATTTCCTCTTGGATCATATATTTCTCATCTATTTCCATGATCCGCTCAAAAGATTTAGGCTATTTCCTGCATAGTGCATTCCCGAACTGCGTGTTCTTCGTCAATTCAAATATCAGAGAGGATAGATATTCGATCTGCGGAGTATCGACTTTAAGAACTTCGATATTGAATCTTGCTAACCATTGCCTCAAAGTTTCACCCTCCATCTATTTCACGATACCTAGATGGTTCGCTGGCAATCTGGGTTTCCTTTGGCTGGCGAATTGATGCTTCAACTTATCACAGAACTCATCAAAGGAGAAAATGGAATTCGGCGACAACTTGCCAAACCAATCGAGGGCGATCCCTTCGAACGTGGTAACCATGATCTTGCAACAAAAATCCTCCAAATGTCCATACAGGTTCATTACATTAATGAAACTGTTGATATGCTCTCCGGGATCACTCGTCCCATTATATCGAGGCAACTTGTGGGCACGGTTTCGGTGTTTCAATCCTCCCGAATTTCTCGACAGAATGGCTAGCATCTCATGACACTATATCCGACCTCTGGATCACGGATATTTTCTCGGATAGTGTCTCTATTCGACATCATTTCAGTACGCCTAGCTGTAGTTGCAGCATGCCAGACTTCTATTAATGTTTCCTCTCTATCTAGCTTCTTAACCACTCTTTCTTGTATAATTTTCTCCAATTCTGCCTAGGTAATCCGACGATAATTGGATTTCTTTGTCTTGTCTGCACCTTTCGATTGGCTTTCTCCAACCACGGTGTTGGTCCCAAGTGGTCAAATAAGGTCTAGAGAGGGGGGGGGGGTGAATAGACCTCTGAAAATTTTAGACTTAAGAACTTTTCACTTGACTGTTAGCAGACTAAGCTGATCGTAAACACTAAGCTGACTAAGCTGATCGCACACAAAGTTTGAGCAGCAGAGTTGACCGCTCTTTAGATAAGTACTTAGCTGATTTCAGCAAAATCAGTTTTAATTCAGATAACTTGCAGCGGATGGTTTAAAGTGTTTTTCACAAGTAAACTAAGTCTTTTAAAGATTTTATCCCCATGTTTAAAACTTCTTTTAAAATCTTTAACAGTTTGCTTCAAGTGTAAATTTATGCAGTTTTAAAATATGCAAGAAAACTTATGAAAAATGAACACAATAATTTTTATAGTGGTTATATGGACTTAAATCCTTTATTCCACTCTTCCAAGTCACTTAGATCTTGGGTTATGATGAGGGGTACTTTGGAATCTTTATTCTCGGAGCTCATGATGGATCAAAGAACCTAAAATTCGACCCTGAGCTCATGAAGGACCCTGGATTCGACCCTGAAGGCACAAATTTCGACCCTGAGCTCATGGAAGACCCCAAAATCCGACCCTGAGCTCACTGAAGGCACAAATTTCGACCCTGAGCTCATGGAAGACCCCAAAATCCGACCCTGAGCTCACTGAAGGCATAATTTCGACCTTGAGCTCATTGAAGACTCTAAATTTCGACCTTGAGCTCCTTGGTGACCCTGAGTTCGACCTTGAGCTCCTTGATGACCCAGAGTTCGACCTTGAGCTCCTTGATGACCCTGAGTTCGACCTTGAGCTCCTTGAAGACCCTGAGTTCGACCTTGAGGGCATAATTTTGATCCCGAAGCTTTGAACTCCAATTAGCTAAGTCCGATCGCCAGCAGAGGGGCTCATGGTCGAATTTATCATTGGTCCAACCCCAAGCCCAAGCCTTTGGGCCAAGAAACGTTCTCCTAAGGATGGTTCACCTAGCACACCGCCTCATCTATAAATACCACTCGCATTTATGAAGGAAGGGGACTTTTTTGGGGGGAGATTTTTTGGGCTGCTCCTTGGTCGAAGCCTTCTGCTCGGATTTCCTCTTGAGTTAGATTAAATCACCATAGTTGTATGTATTTACCCTCTAGCTTGTACGGCATCCTATAATGCTCAAATAGGACCCTCATTACTTGTAATATGTACACTAACATTCAAAATATACATTATTGATCTTCTATCTCACATCATAGTGTATCTTGCATGCTCAACTTTATTATTTTGATCTCCAACGAAATCGCGTAAGATCAGGTTATACTAGAAAACACACAGTTAACAGTATACACTGCTTGCGCCAATCAACAAATGAAAAGGCCACAAGTTCACACTTAGGAAATCACAAAGATGACCTAATCTACAGAATTTTATCACTCACTACGGATAAAACTCCTCACAACACTCTCTAACAGAAATCACTCAGATTTGTATGTGTTTCTTTGATCTTCAACTTCGTCTTATGTCAACAAATGACTAAGCTGATGAGTGAACTATTCGTGAGTTCTTGAGACTTAGAAGAATTCTGCTTCGAAACTTTTTCTCAGAAAATATGTTGTTGTGTGTAGCTTCTTCTTCTCTCAAACTCTTGAACTATTTATACTCTTGATTTGAAAAGTGTCTATTGAAGAGAGACAGGATTCAAATCCTCGAGTACTGGTCCTTAAACTCTGCAAACGGCTCTTTGCGACTGCTACAGTACAGTCTGATGTACTTTCTGTCAGCTGCATTTAATTTACCGAGCTGATACAAGGAATTCTTCAATCATTTTCCATAAATACCCTCCTTCTTCCAAATTTATTACTCCAAGTGCATTTATTAACGTTGAGAAGACTTCCTGATCTTCTTCACTTAGCTGATTAAGATCTCTCGTCTGATGATGTACTAAGCTGATCTCAACTTGAACTAATCTGATTTGAGTCGGCTGAGTTTCACCAAACTGATTTCTTTGTTCAGCAGCAGATCAATAGTCTTTTGGACCAAGTGAAATTTTCACTTGTCTGATTTGTCTTTTAAGTTGGTCAAATTCTTCTAAGAGATTTTACAAAGTATTCCTTACTTAGCTTATTATGATGTTTTGGAAATCATCAAAACCTCCCTTTAACTTCTAACTTTCTTGTCCTTCAATCTTCATCTTCATCCAACACACGGAATCCTCTAAGTCGTGCCCAACTTTGGGTGGTTGCTCAGATCGGACATTGGACTTAGTCTGAGCTCGAGAAGGATTAACCGTGGGGGCCCCAGCCACAGACCTTAGAATACTCTTTTCCTTTTGGAAGTTCGAACATGGAATTTCCGGTCTAGCTTGACCTACAGGCTGGTCAACATGAGATGGATCAGCTCTTTCGGTGTTCAAGTCTTCCGTACGTATGGTGCCGATGATTGATCTCAAGTCTGCCACTGTTGTTCGGATGGGCATATCCTTCTGCGGAACAACAGGTGGAGCTTCTTGCTGTCGAGTCGATCGAGACAGATCGTCGGGCTCATTGTTAACAAAACTCTATGCTCCAGCTACGTGAGAAGGTTCTCCTCAATTATACTTATATCGTCTCGTAGTAGGCATTTTTCGATCTAACACCCAAATAAGGCCCCATGGTGGTCGCCACTTGATCTTACCGTGTTTCATACGGGATCAATAATAGAAAGTACAGACAAATATAAATGATAATGCAGGTTCAAATATGTATATTTCCGATCGTGAGTAAAAAGAATACAATTTGGGGGTCCTATTTGAGAATTACAGGATGTCGTACAAGCTAGAGACTAAGTACAATGCAAAGTGATCTGATCTAACTTTCCGAGGAGTCATTGAGCAGTAGCTTCGAGCAAGGAGCACCTGGGAAAGCGTGAATGACGTCATATATGCTAGTTGTATTTATACTTGAGGCGGTGTGCTAGGTGAACCATCCACAGGGTTATACTTCTCGGCCCAAAGGTCTGGGCCTGAGGTCGGCCCAGCAGCAACTTCGACCCTGAGCCTCTTTGCTGGGGATCGGATTAGGCTAACTGGAATTCGGAATCGGATTTATATCTTCGAGGTCGGATTCCCTGGTTTTCGATCAGACGCGACTCCTAGGATAGAGAATCCAAAGTACTCCTCATCAAAGAGGAAATGAATAAGTTAAAAAATGCTCAAAACCCGAAACTCCCCCTCGGAAGAAACATGATAGAGCTCTTGTCCCTAAACCAGGCGATTATGGAGGATCAAATGGGGGGTCAGTATGGCAAAGACTCAACGCCTAGATACCCCTGATCCCGACCCAAAGATCTAATGTCTACGGTCCGCCTCCTGTTTCCAATCAATCACCATGACCTAGAAATATTCATTTCACTGAGTTAAATACCTCAAAGGAAGAAATCCTAGCTGCGCTCGAGGAAGGGAATTTGATACCTGAGGCGCAACGAATTACTCGGGCAAGACCGGGAACATTGAACTATGATAAATATTGCCAAAATCATATAGCTTGTGGACATAGTACCAAAAATTGCTATCAGTTGAAGGTAGAAATTGAGAAGTTAATTGTGCAAGGAAAGTTCAAGGAGTTTGTCAAAGAGAAAACTATAACAATCGTTATAGGTCCGGGAGTCCACGGAAATTTATCGCACAACAACGCGAAGCCCGAAATCAGGTTGATGAGCAAGTGAATGGAATGATCAACGTGATTGCAGGTGGACCAGCGGGAGGAGATAGTGGAAATGCGAGAAAAAGAACGATGAGGTTGATAAAGACTGTTATCTCGACCAAGAAAGAAATTTTCTCATTGGAACCCCCTTCCAGGGAGAATCAAGTTATAAGCTTCAGCGATGCGGATAGACCTGCAGATGTTACCTGGGATGTGAATGAAGATGATCCAGATTTTTCTATGGTCCTAACTCTAAGAATCTCGAACTATGAAGTAAAGAGGGTCTTGATTGATAATGGTAGCTCTGCAAATATAATCTCTTCCGAAGCTCTTGCTCGGATGAACCTCCAATATCCACGTCTTGATCGGGTATCTACTCCATCGATCGGATTTTGTGGTTCTAAGATTGTTCCGCTTGGGACCCTTATGCTGAGCACAACTCTCGGAAAGAAACCGAAGAGCAAAACCAGGATGGTGAAATTTTTAGTAGTGGATACACCCTTCGCTTACAATGCCATATCGGGGATACCTGCTCTAAACACGTTCAAGGCGGTTGTATCGACTTACCATCAGAAGGTGAAATGCCCAACCTCGGGTGGAGTTGGCGAAATGAGAAACGATCAATACATGGCATGGGAATGTTATAATCATCCTTAACTATCAAACAAAAGGTTGAACCTATATTACCAATGAAAATAAGGCTTATCGATTTGGAGTCGGGATCGGTCTCGAACTTGCCAGTCCGCGACTGCGGTAAATTGCATGGTAAGAAGGGGAAAAATATGGACATGAGTGTACAAGCCACCAATCATAAGAAGGTCGTTCTAGTACCTGGATCACCAAAAAAAGTAACCAGGATCGGTACAGGGCTAAGCGAGGGGATTGAAACTATGCTCATGAACATTTTGCAAAAAAATGTAGATGTCTTCGCTTGGAGCTCAGACGTTATTGTGGGAATCGACCCGCGGGTAATCAGACATTCTCTGAACACAGATCCGAAAGCAAAACCGATAAGGCAAAAGAAACGCAATCGCGGTCGTGAAAAGGATAAGATCATCAGTGCTGAGGTTGATCGATTATTGGCAGCCTGTCAGATACGAGAAATCAAATTTACTGAATGGTTGTGCAACGTAGTCTTTGTTTCTAAAGGAGACAAGGTGATAACAAGTGGAGAATGTGCAACGACTTCACCGACCTGAACAAATTGTGCCCAAGAGACCCTTATCCATTTCCTCGGATCGATATGTTGGATGCTTTCCAGGGATTCTATCAGATTTTTATGAACGAAAGGAATCAAGACAAGACTTCGTTTATTACTGAGCGCGGAGTATTCTGCTTTATAGTAATGCCGTTTGGCTTAAGAAATGCCGGTGCGATTTATCAAAGGTTGGTGAACATGATGTTCAAAGAATTGATAGGGGAGATCATGGAAGTTTATGACGACGACATGCTTGTAAAGAGCATGACAGAAGAGGATCAGATCAAGCATCTCGATAGATGCTTCGGAATATTGAGGAAATATACTTTTGAGGATCACATCAAGCATCTCGATGACATGAAGTTGAATCCGGCAAAATGTAATTTTGGTGTTAGATCGGGAAAATTCCTAGGTTATCTGGTTCATGAGCGAGGAATTGAGGCGAATCAAGAGAAAATTCGAGCAATTATCGAGCTCCAACCACCAAGAAAGCTCTCCGATGTCCAGAGATTAGTAGGAAAAATCATCTCCTTGAACAGATTCATTTCCCGATTAGCAGACAAGAATTTGCCTTTCTTTAAGCTGTTGCGAAATTCGAAGGACTTTGAATGGAGTGCTGAGTGTGACAAAGCCTTTGAAGATCTCAAGGCGTATTTAACTTGACCGCCTATGTTAGCTAAGCCCTCCGACAGTGAACCCTTGTATCTTTACATAGTTGTCTCGAAGGATGCTATCAGTTCAGTTCTGGTGAAAGTTGAAAAATCCGAACAAAAGCCAGTCTACTACTTAAGCAAATTATTAGAAGGCGCGGAAAAGAATTATATGGAGATTGAAAAGTTTGCACTTGCTTTAGTAGTGGCTGCTCGAAGATTGAGACCTTACTTCCAAACATACAAAATTATTGTTCTAACTAACCAACCCTTGAGACAGGTCTTATCTAAACCAGAAGCTTCGGGAAGGTTGATAAAGTGGGCCGTGGAGCTAGGACAATTCGAAATTGAATATCAACCCAGAACGATTGTCAAGGCTCAAGTCTTAGCAGATTTTATTGTTGAATCCACTGGGGCGAGGATTCCGAACGAAGGGAGCACTTCTGAAGTGAATCCGATCGAAAAGATCAATGAACCGATCTGGTTAATGAATGTGGACGGATCCTCAACCAAAGAGGGAGGTGGAGCAGGAATTCATTTTCAAGGTCCAGTCGGAGAAGACTTGAGTTATGCCATAACCCTGGATTTTGTTATCACAAACAACGAAGCATAGTACGAAGCTCTAATTGCGGGATTGGAAATGGCTTTGAAAGCAAAGGTAAAATCACTCACTGTACTAACATATTCCGAACTTGCCCACAGGCCGGTGAAAGGCATTTATGAGGCCATGGAATTCAATATGATAAAATATTTGAACAAAGTGAAAAATCTTATCTCTAATTTTGATAAGTTCGAAATCCAACCTATCCCAAGGGAAGAGAACTTGTGGGCTGATTTATTATCAAAATTCACGGGAACAGTGGATGGGAAAAAGGAAAGAATCATCACGTGCCTAATTTCGAACACGTGGGCCATCGATCTGGACGTCACCCCTAGCGTCGACATTATGGAAATTGATGAACAAAATCCCTCTTGGATCGAACCTTTCCTCAATTATCTGAAAGAGGAAAAGCTGCCTGAAGACGCAAATGAGGCCCGGAGACTTAAGTACCGAGCTCCAATGTTCACCTTATTGGAAGATCAACTTTACAAAAGATCCTTCTCAGGAGTTTTATTGAATTGTATTTTTGAAGATCAGTATAATATGATCCTGAAAGATGTCCACGAAGGAGAAGCTGGGAATCATTGTGGCGCTAGGGCATTGGCTCTGAAATGTTCGAGGGCGGGTTATTATTGGCCTAATCTTATATCGGACTTGGTTGATTATGTGAAGAAATATCATCATTGTCAAATTCATTCGAATTTGATCCACCAACCGCCTGAACAGATGCATTCTATTCTGATTTCCTGGCCCTTCGAAAAATGGGGTATCGATATAGTCGGTCCCTTTCTGACTGCGAGGACGAAGAAGAATTATGTATTGATTGTCGCGGAATATTTTAGCAAGTGGGTCGAATGTGTTGTCTTAACCTAGATTACTCAATTTCATGTTATAAATTTCCTATGGAAAAATATTGTCTGTAGATTTGGAATTCTCAGGATTTTGGTCTCCGACAACGGGACTCAATTTGCGGGTAAGAAAGTCTTGGAATGGTGTGAGAAATATGGAATATAACATAATTTTACCACTGTTGGGCACCCCCAGGCAAATAGGCAAACAGAGGTAGTAAATTGAGAGATCGTCCGATCTCTAGAAAAGCGCTTGGCTGATGCCAAATGAAAATGGCTTGATAAACTTCCCGGAGTCATTTAGGCAAATAGAACATCAGTAAAAGCTGCTACAGGCGAGACTCCTTTCAGTCTGGTTTACGGATCAGAAGCTATTATTCTAGTTAAAACTCTGATACCGTCTCCTAAGGTCGAATTCTATAATCCAGAGGAGAATCAGTCCTTGAGGAAAATGGAGGTTGATCATGCAGATAGTAAAAGGGATCGGGCTAAGTTGAAGATTCAAGCAGCAAAGTCCAACATGGAAAGGGCATATAATCAGAAAGTTCGAATCTGAACATTTAAGGTTGGAGATCTAGTGCTCAAAAAATTGGAAGTCTCAAAACATGTTGGAAAACTTCAACCTAATTGGGATGGCCTGTATGTTGTTGTGGAGGTTGGAAAGAAAGGTTCATACAAGATTGCTTATCCCAATGGTGAAGTCTTACCTCAGGCTTGGAATGCTATGAATCTAAGAAAATACTATGGAAAATGAAGTCTTGCCTAAAGAGTCTAATATTCCTGTCATGGTTTCTTTCTTATAATCCCTTTAATTCCTACTATTATCGAAGAATTCTCAGTTCAATAAAATTTAGCTATTCTGGAGATATCTTATCAACTCATTTGCATGTTCATGCTATTCTTGTCTGCTTAAGGGTGAAAGTCGTTGCTATGCCCCTTAGATAAAAAATGAAATGGGTGAAAGCTGTTTTTATGACCCTCGAAGAAAGAAAATGGACTAAGGGTGAAATCCGTTGTTATGCCCCTTAGATGAAAAATGAAATGGGTGAAAGTTGTTGCTATGAACCTCGAAAAAAGAAAATTGACTAAGGGTGAAATCCATTGCTATGCCCCTTAGATAAAAAATGGAATGGGTGAAAGTTCTTGCTATGACCCTCGAAAAAAGAAAATTAACTAAGGGTGAAAGCTGTTGCTATGCCCCTTAGATAAAAAATGAAATGGGTGAAAGTTGTTGCTATGACCTTCGAAAAAAAAAATTGACTAAGGGTGAAAGTCGTTGCTATGCCCCCTAGATCAAAAATATAATGGGTGAAAGCTATTGCTATGACCCTTGAAAAAAGAAAATCTACTAAGGGTGAAAGTCGTTGCTATGCCCCTTAGATCAAAAAGTTAAGAGAGCCTTCAGGGGATCGATTACAATCTTTCGATCAACAATTTGGATCCAGGAGTTTGCGAACTTGAATTCATAAGAGGGCTTAATATAAGTATGAGTTAATTCGGTCAAGAATTAGTTGAAAATATTATTCCAATAGAGAGCGAGATTTAAGTTCGGTTATCAAAAGTTATAAGTACTCATTCATGTCGAGCCAAGTTTATCCGATGATCGGATTCATTATGATTTTAGTTTGATTCTTATCAGATCAATTATTTCGAACTCAAATTTTGTTGATATGTAAATAAAAGACAACAAAAGTAAATTGCAAGCTATATAAAGATCGAATAAGAGATTTTATTCATAAACTTTTACGAGCAATTACAAGTGGTTCGTAAAATGGAAAAGTTCGAGCCCAAAAAGAAAAGTTACATCTTCTAAATTATCCTACTCCAAGTTCTAGGACCTATACTAAAGGTCTCTGAGCGACTAGCAGAGCTGCGGACTATTTCCAGGACTTTAAACCGATCTAAGATCTTCGTACGTGAAGCGCAAGACTCGGACTAGTCCTCGATTGATCAGGCATTCAACTTCGAAGTAATGCAGTATGAGCCGCCCTTTTCTTGCAGCCGCATCCTGTTGGTTCATTTACACCCTTTTTCCGATCAAAAGTGGTAGCGATCAACTCCCGTTTGATTACTCCTAGCAATCTCGGAGGCACATTCTTCAAGAAGCACCTTGAAGAAGCTGATGCTCGAGAGCGGAGCTACGCCCGAGAGAGTCGATCCACTATCCGACTGGATGGAGCGTCAGAATACAGGAATTCGAACCCATCTCAGACAAGGTATATCTGAGAGGCCAGGTCAATTGCCGATATTCTAGACGGCGGATTTTTTGTTTGTCGATATTCTAGACGATTGAGGCTTTTCTTAGAAAAATGAAGGATCGGAAAAAAGAGTGCGGGTTCGGATCTCGAACATTTTTATTTGCGATATGAAAATCATGGTTTGGTTCGGAAAAAGTGGAAGTTCAATCACGAAGATCGGATGAAGCATTTTACTGAGAGTAAAAAATGAAGTGGTAAATCAAGAACTATTTATAGGGGAAGGAAATTGATCTCAACGACTCCGATCTCACGGTGGGAGCGATCTGGATGCGAGCGGTAAATACGCCGACCGTTGCGCTTCTCGAAGAATAGGGGACTGTTTGGGCAGGCCGTAAAAAACTTCTCACTATATGTTCGAAAAATATCAGGACGATCGAATTCTAGACTGACCAAGCATATTTGTCTTGCAAATAAATTGTTGAAATTGAATGTTCGGAACACATTATCAAAATGGCACAAGGTCGGGAATTACTTGAAGAAAAATTCCTTGATTATCATTGATTATCTCAGTGGTCGGACATTATGATCGGGTAATGATGAGGGGTATTTCGGATTCCTTTCTCAATCCAGCATGAGAGCTCGGAAAAGCAACTATCTCGACCAAGGGAGATCGAATGGGATAGGATAGATGGCTACAGGTCCAAAGTTACTGTTGGGCCGAGCCCTGATCCAAGGTTATGGGCCGAGAAATACAGACCTGCGGGTGGATCACCTAAACCCTACCTTCAGCTATAAATACCCCACGCATTTGTGACGACGACACAACTTCCCAGGTGCTCCCTACTCGAAGCTACCGCTCGGAATTTAGGCCTAGGACCTTTATATGTATTTCACCCTCTAGCTTAGTACGGCATTCAATAGGGCTCGAATAGGACTCCAAATCATTGTATTCTTGTAACTTTGTAATTGAACTACTTGAGTACAATAATATTGATCTTCTATATTTATTATTAAGCGTTTGATCGACCACACCACGCACGAACATCACGTACGAAATTCGGTAAGATCAATTGGCGCCCACCGAGGGGCCTTATTCGAGTCTTAGATCGAAATATGCCTACTACGAGGAGAAATACGTACAATAGAGGAGAGCCTTCCCATGCAGTGGGAGCACAAAATTCTGTCAACAATGAGCCCGATAATCTGTCACGCGCAGCTCAACAACAACCAGAAGTACCGCCTGCGGTTCCTCAAGATAACATTCCGATACACACGACCATGGGTGACTTAAGATCTATAATAGGCACGATGTGCAGGGAATTCATGAACAGCGGAAGGGCAGATCAATCGCCTGTCGACCAACCAGGAGTTCAAGCAAGACCGGAGCTACCCTCCTCGAACTTACAGAAGGATAACAGTGTGTCGCATGCTCCACCATCACATCCGCATCGAGCTGCGCCCTCGAAAGTCTACGTCCGATCTGAAAATCCAGCTGCGCGAGCAAATGATGTGGAGGATTCCGTCGTAGGAGAGAGTCATACAGCCGGTGCCATAGTGAGAAACAAATCAACCTATAAAAGAATTACCGAATCGGAATTGGAAAAGATAGTACAGGAAAGGGTGGCCAAAAAATTGGAGGAGCAAGATAATCTGATTGAGATCCCCTTCAATAATCAGACCACAAGGCGAGCGGGGAACGCACTAGTTGGAGAGAGCCTGCGAGATAGGGAGATCTCGAATAATATCATGCGTTGCTCACCTTTCTGTCGAGAGATACGCGAAGCACGAAACACGGAAACAGTACCAACCAGGCTGCCACGGTATAACGGGACTACCGACCCCGGAGAACACATTAACAGTTTCGTTAATGTGATGAACTTATATGGTCATTCGGAGGATTTCTGTTGCAAGATCATGGTCACTACTTTCGAAGGAATTGCCCTTGACTGGTTCGGAAAATTGCCTCCAAACTCTATCTTTTCTTTTGAAGAATTCTGCGATAAGCTAAAACATAAGTTTGCCAGCCAGAGGAAACCGAGGCTGCCAGCAAATCACTTGGGCACTATGAAACAATTGGAAGGAGAGACATTGAGGCAATGGTTAGCAAGGTTCAGTATTGAGCTTTTGAAGGTAGATACCCCACAGATCGAGTATCTATCCTCCCTGATGTTCGAACTGACTAAGAGCACCCAGTTCGGAAATGCTTTATGTAGAAAACAACCCAAGTCTTTCGAGCGGATAATGGAAATAGCTGAAAAATATATGATACAGGAGGAAATGAATAAATTAAAGAGTTCGCATATCGACAAATCTCTCCTCAGCAAAAAACCAGATCGGGCCCCGATCCCAAAACCGGGTGATTACGGAGGATCGACTAAAGGATCCGTCTGGCAACGAATCAACACCTATAAGCCACACATGCCGCCTCAGGCACCGAATTCCTATGGACCTCCCTATGATCGGAACCGGGCCCCGAGACCGGGCAAAATTCAGTTTACTGAACTTAACAGTTCGAAGGAAGAAGTGTTGACTGTATTAGAAGAAGGGAATTTGATTCTGGAGGCCCAAAGGATCACGCAGGCAAGGCCTGGTGCACCCGGATATGACCAATACTGTCGATATCATCGAACCCGAGGGCATAGTACTGAAAATTGTTACCAGTTGAAAGTTGAGATAGAGAAATTAATAACACAAGGAAAACTAAAAGAGTTTGTCAAAAGCGGCAACTATAGCAATCGTTATAGATCTCGTAGCCCGAGAAAGTTCAACACTCAGCAGAGATAGGTTAGAAACCAAGCGGAAGAACAGTTGAACGGAGTAATAAACATGATAGCTGGCGGACCCGCTGGGGGAGATAGCAGGAATGCAAGGAAAAGGACCTTGAGGTCGATTAGGGCAGGAGTCTCCACGAAAAAGGAAATTTTATCCTTGGAATTTTCGTCAATGGAGAACCAAGTCATCAGTTTTACAGAGGCAGATCGACCTGCTGATGTTCATTGGGATACAAATGAGGACGATCCAGACTTTTCTATGGTATTGACACTGAAGATTGCGAACTTCGAGGTCAAAAGAGTATTGGTTGATAACGGGAGCTCGGCAAATATAATTTCTTCAGAAGCGCTTACAAGAATGAATCTCTGCCATCCTCGTTTGGATAAAGTAACCACCCCACTGGTTGGATTCGGGGGATCGGAGATCGTTCCACTTGGAACCATACTTTTGAGTACCACCTTGGGACTCAAGCCGAAGAACGTCACAAGAATGATCAAATTTTTAGTGGTAGACACACCATTTGCTTACAATGCCATCCTGGGAAGACCAGCTTTGAATACCTTTAAGGCTGTCGTATCTACTTATCACCAGAAGGTTAAGTTTCCGACCGAAGGAGGAGTAGGAGAGATGAGGAACGATCAGTACATGGCTTGGGAGTGTTATAATTCATCTCTAACTATCAAGGAGAAAGTAGAGCCTGAGCTCCCTGTTAAAAGAAAGCTAAATGAATCGATTCCTAGCTCCGAGTTTCCGATTCCCGATAATGAAAGGCTACAAGGAAAGAAAGGAAGAACCGTGGACATGAGTGTACAGGCACCCGACCACAAAAAGGTGAATTTGGTACCTGAATCTCCAGAAAAATTCACGAAAATAGGAACGGAGCTAAGCAGCGGCATGGAAGCGAAACTCATCGGATTCCTACAGGAAAATGTGGATGTCTTTGCTTGGAGTTCGGACGACATAGTAGGAATCGACCCGCGTGTGATAACTCATTCATTAAATATCGATCCAAAGGCCAAACCGGTAAGGCAGAAGAAGCGCAATCACGGTCGTGAAAAGGACAAAATAATCAATGCGGAGGTCGATAGATTGTTGGCTGCGGGGCAAATCAAGGAAATAAAATTCACAGAATGGTTATGCAACGTGGTCTTAGTCTCCAAGGGCGAAAAGGTCGAAAACAAATGGAGAATGTGCAACGATTTCACCGACTTGAACAAATTATGTCCAAGAGACCCTTACCCATTGCCCCGAATCGACATGCTCGTGGACTCCACCGTGGGGTTCGTGTTATTCAGCATGATGGATGCTTTTCAAGGCTTCTACCAAATCTTCATGAATGAGAAAGACCAGGATAAAACGGCGTTTATTACCGAACGGGGAGTGTACTGTTTCATCGTTATGCCCTTCAGGTTAAGGAACGCTGGTGCAACTTATCAGAGGTTGGTTAATATGATGTTTAAAGAACTAATAGGAGAAATCATGGAAGTATATGTGGATGACATGCTCGTAAAGAGCATGTCCGAGGAGGATCATATCGATCACCTTGATAGATGTTTCCAAATCTTGAGGAGATATGGAATGAAGCTAAATCCGGCTAAATGTACTTTCGGTGTACGGTCAGGAAAGTTCCTAGGGTACTTAGTTCACGAGAGGGGAATTGAAGCAAACCCTGAAAAAATCCGAGCGATCACTGACCTTAATCCGCCAAGGAAGCTTTCCGACGTTCAAAGCCTGATTGGAAAAATTATCTCATTGAATAGATTTATATCCAGATCTGCTGACAAGAGTCTACCTTTCTTCAAACTCTTACGTAAATCTAAAACTTTCGAATGGAGCGTAGAGTGTGATAAGGCATTCGAGGAGCTGAAGGCGTACTTAACCTCACCTCCAATGCTAGCAAAACCATCTGAAGGGGAACCTTTGTATTTGTACATAGCCGTATCAGAAGAGGCCATCAGCTCGGTTTTGGTCAAACTGGATAAGGCCGAGCATAAACCAGTGTACTACTTGAGTAAATTGTTGCAAGGCGCAGAGAAGAACTATATGGAAGTCGAGAAATTCGCACTGGCCCTAGTGGTGGCCGACCGAAGGTTGAGGCCTTATTTTCAAACATACAAGATCATTGTTTTAACTAATCAACCTTTGAGACAGGTCCTCTCGAAGCCAGAGGCTTCAGGCAGGTTAATAAAGTGGGCGATCGAACTCAGCCAGTTCGAGATCGAATATCAACCGCGTGTCGCCGTGAATGCTCAGGTTCTAGCTGACTTTGTGCTCGAATCAACCGGCATATCAAAAGCGAATGAAGGAGCATCCTCGGAATTAAGTTTGATCGAAGAAATCAGCGACCGAGCTTGGTTGATGCATGTGGATGGCTCATCAACCAAGGAAGGAGGCGGAGCTGGAATTCATTTCCAAGGGCCCAACGATGAGGATCTAAGTTACGCGATAACCTTGGATTTCGTCGTCACCAACAACGAGGCCGAATATGAGGCACTAATCGCCGGATTAGAAATGGCCATTAAGGCAAAGGTAAAATCAATTGTTGTGTTAACTGATTCAGAGCTTGTTCATAGGCAGGTGAAAGGTACATACGAGGCCAGAGAGTTCAATATGATAAAATATTTGAACAAAACAAAGGAGTTAATCTCCAAATTCGATAAGTTCGACATTCAACCTATACCAAGAGAGGAGAATCTTTGGGCTGACATATTGTCAAAGTTCACGGGATCGGTCGACGGAAAAACTGAAAGATCCATCACTTGGCTGCTATCAAATATGTCCGCCATCGAGTTAGATGCAGCCCCGGAGATCGATATCATGGAAATCGAAGAGCCAAGCAAATCGTGGAGCGATTCTCTTATCGCATATTTAAAGGAAGGAAAACTTCCGGAAGACACGAATGAGGCTCGGAGAATCAAATATAGAGCGCCGTCATTTACTTTGATAAATGATCAACTTTACAAGAGATCCTCTTCGGGAGTTCTATTAAAATGTGTCCTCGAAACTCATTATGGTTCTATCCTAAAGGAGATTCATGAGGGGGAAGCAGGAAATCATTGTGGTGCTCGTGCATTAGCTCTTAAGTGCTCAAGGTCTGGATATTATTGACCTACTCTTTTTTCTGACTCAGTAGAATATGTAAAAAAATGCCATCACTGTCAGATCCACTCGAACCTGATTCATCAGCCAGCCGAGCATATGCATTCTATTCCCATTTGTTGGCCTTTTGATAAATGGGGCGTTGATATTGTTGGACCTTTCCCAACAGCTCGAACAAGAAAGAACTATGTACTTGTGGCAGTAGAGTATTTCAGTAAATGGATCGAATGTGTCGCCTTGACCAAGATAACCCAGTTTCAAGTTATAAATTTCCTATGGAAGAATATTATCTGCAGATTCGGAATTCCTAGGGTTTTGATATCCGATAACGGAACACAGTTTGCCGGGAAGAGAATTACGGATTGGTGTGAAAAGTTCGGAATACAACAGAATTTCGCATCGGTAGGACACCCTCAAGCTAACGGACAAACTGAAGTTGCAAATCGAGAGATTGTTCGATCTCTTGAAAAGCGCTTATCGGAGGCAAAAGGAAAGTGGCTAGATGAATTACCTGGAGTTTTATGGGCCAATAGAACTACAGTTAAAGCTGCAACCGGAGAGAATCCATTCAGTTTGGTTTATGTGTCGGAGGCTGTAATCCCAGTGGAAAATCTTATACCTTCGCCTAGGGTCGAATTTTACGATCCTAGAGAGAATCAGGCTCTAAGGGAAATGGAAGTCGACCATGCGGATAGCCGACGGGACCGCGCAAAATTAAAAATTCAAGCCGCCAAAGCCAGCATGGAGAAATCGTATAATCGAAATGTGAGAGTTCGATCTTTTAAAGTAGGTGATCTCGTGCTTAAAAAGGTGGAAGTATCAAAGCACGTCGGGAAACTCCAGCCCAATTGGGATGGCCCTTTCGTAATCGTTGAGATAGGGAAGAAGGGATCTTACAAGATTGCATATCCCAATGGAGAAACCCTACCCAGAGCATGGAATGCAGTTAACTTGAGAAGATATTATGGAAGATAAAGTAGCAATTCTTAATCAGTCATCTAGTTTGGTTGGATCTATTATTTCCTCAGTAAAAAAAAAGAATGTATCTGTCGCGAAAGCTTATTTCGACTGAATTATCTCTTTAATGAATATCCGTTTTCCTTCAGAGTTATTATTTGTTCTGTTATTTATGATATTGCCGATCTCTTTAATTCGCTCGTCCGTTATCGACCTCTCCTTAGATCGAAAATTATCAAAAAGGGTGAAAGCCTCTGCTATGACCCTCAGGCTAAAAATGCTCTGAAACGACTAAGGGTGAAAGCCGTTGCTATGCCCCTTAGATCGAAAATTATCAAAAAGGGTGAAAGCCTCTGCTATGACCCTCGGGCTAAAAATGCTCTGAAACGACTAAGGGTGAAAGCCGTTGCTATGCCCCTTAGATCGAAAATTATCAAAAAGGGTGAAAGCCTCTGCTATGACCCTCGGGCTAAAAATGCTCTGAAACGACTAAGGGTGAAAGCCGTTGCTATTCCCCTTAGATCGAAAATTATCAAAAAGGGTGAAAGCCTCTGCTATGACCCTCGGGCTAAAAATGCTCTGAAACGACTAAGGGTGAAAGCCGTTGCTATGCCCCTTAGATCGAAAATTATCAAAAAGGGTGAAAGCCTCTGCTATGACCCTCGGGCTAAAAATGCTCTGAAACGACTAAGGGTGAAAGCCGTTGCTATGCCCCTTAGATCGAAAATTATCAAAAAGGGTGAAAGCCTCTGCTATGACCCTCGGGCTAAAAATGCTCTGAAACGACTAAGGGTGAAAGCCGTTGCTATGCCCCTTAGATCGAAAATTATCAAAAAGGGTGAAAGCCTCTGCTATGACCCTCGGGCTAAAAATGCTCTGAAACGACTAAGGGTGAAAGCCGTTGCTATGCCCCTTAGATCGAAAATTATCAAAAAGGGTGAAAGCCTCTGCTATGACCCTCGGGCTAAAATTGCTCTGAAACGACTAAGGGTGGAAGACGTTGCTACGCCCCTTAGATCGAATTTACTAATCGAGAATCAAATCGAAATTATATCCCATATCTACTGCGCAATTACAAATCAAGGATATTATATGAATCAGAGGAGCGTATCCTTTCAAGCTCGAAGAATACTCATAATTCATAAAAAATTAACGACGATATTATCGTTACAAGGCAAAGTAAAAGTATTTCTTATTAAAAAGAGTATACATTCAAATGGTTACAAACAAGTCCTGGGAATACCGGGTTGAAACAGAAGTCCAAATTGAAATGAAATTACATTTATTCCCAGCTAACTACGAGACCAATGAAAACTTCTCGTAGTCTCGAGGAACAGTTTATTGAAATACAATGGCTTATTGATATCGTTACAACAAAGTAATATAACTAAACATTCTCGAAAAGAAATTTTCGAACTTCGGCACTACGATCAGCATATCCGCGAGCATAAGCCTCTTTCTCGCGAAGATTGAAATTCTTCCTTTCAAATTCGCAAGCATCTTTTAGCCTTTTTAACTCCAAGCTCAGATTTTCCGGAAGATTTCCGCCACAAACTCGGATCTCTTCACTTTTCTCGCAAGACAACTTCTCTTTGAAAAATCTATTGGCTTCCAAGGCCCGATCCAGCTCAGCCTTTTTCCGGGCCAGCTCAAGGGTAACACTAGTTCGTTGCTCGACCTCGCGTTTCGCCAACGAATAAAGCACAGAAAAACATTCGCCAACCTGTGAAAAAGCACGATAAGACAAAAACAGAAAAATCCGCAAACACGTGATACGGTGATTAGAATTACCTGGGCGAGAAACTCAGATCCAGAGTGAAACAGAAACGAGGAGTAGTCTCCACCCGATAAAATTGACTCGGAAAGAGAAATGTCAGACCGAACTAAACTCAGATCGGACTTTCCTCGGAAAACCTTATCAGCGCGAGCAACGTCTCGTCCGATCGGGAAGACCTCATCCGCAAAAGAGACTTTTTTAGCCTTTTTATAGGCGCTCCTATTTCTCAAACAAGAGGAGGGAACGAAATCGGAGGAGCTACCTTTTCCACACAAAGCCTGGTCGAAGGAAAATCTAGACATAGCAGGAGAGTGCCTTTTTCTCTTCAAGACGCTACCCTTATCGGGTAGGGCTGATGTTGTAGAAGGAAATAAGGGAATTTTCGGATTATGGTTCATTTCTCTAACAGTTGATATATTTCCAAGTAACAATAGATCCAAGAAAAAAAAGAAGTAGTTCCTTAATCAATAAGTTCGAGAAGCCCGAACTCGCGTAAATCCTCCTAAGCTTCGATCGTCAGAAGGGAAGAAATATTATTAAGATAGGCTATCATAAGCCTATGTATTTATAAGGAATGCAGGTTACTCAGAAAGAAAAGAAAGGTAGGCCATAGACGAGTTATCTTTTCCCAAGAAAAGATTCGGTGGCGTAACCAAAAACGTAAGGATGACGCAAAAAATATTTCATATTTAATTCATACCAACATCACATCAAGAATAACTCCAGGAACAAAATACAAATTAAGGAAGAATGGCTATTACAATCTAACAAAAAAAAAAAAAAAAAAGGGGGGGATGTCTATTACATTGAAAGAACCCTCAATCACTAGAATCCTCAGAGTCGGAATCGTCATTCGACCTCGCCTTCTCATTTCTGCTCCCTGAACCATTCCCCGAGCTCTCGGAATCTTCACTACTTGAACTAGACTTCTCTTCGCCACCATCATCCTGACCACCGGAGGTCGATCCTTCCAGTTTGGTAGAACTGTTACCCTGTTCTCCACGAGTGCTGGAATCGCCTTCGATGTCCACATCTTGATCGTCAAATTGCGCTTCGAGAACGTCGGGATTGGACATGGGAACTCCGAACTCTTCGAGAAAGGAGAAAAAATCATGATTCTTGAAGTCTGAAATCTTGGGAGGAAGAGAACTGGGCCTGTAATCTTTCCCATAAATATTTTTAAAAGGGTCCAAAAACTTAAGATATTTCTCGAAGGAACCAGCAAGTTGTCCGGCCGAGATAAGCTGTTGAACCCCCTTATAGTGGAAGGATTGGTTTATTTGCCCGGACCTCAAGCGAACCAGGGCATCCAAGATCGGAGATTTCAAAAATTCTCTTATGGCTGGAAATCTGGCCTCTTGACGGCCTCGCTCATAAGATCGTTCGACTGATGCTTTGGCCTGTTCGAGCTCTAACTTTAACTTCTCCACCTCCCCTTCTGAAGCTTTCATAGCTTCCAACTCTTTCTTGTTCTGTTCGAGCTTTGTTTCGGTTTCAGACAACCTGGCTCTAATCTCCTCTAGTTGGCTGGTTTTGGCAGCCTCATCCTTCAGAACATTGTACAGACCTTTCTGTGCTGCTTGGGATTCTTCATTCAGTACGGCCGCTCGAAGAGCGTTTTGAATAAATAGATCACCGGCCTGCAAAGGAAAAGCTATGAAACACGGCGCGAGGACTAAAAAAAAAAAAAAAAAAAGAAGGAAGAAGTGTTAAGATTTTTTTTAGAACAATACCCTTTGATGAGCTTCGGCATAGTCGCCTATTATCTCGAAGCCCGGCTTAGTAAAAGATTGAATGATGTCATCCTTGAACCTCCCCGCCAGAAACATCCGAAGGGATTTGTCTACCGTATGCTCACCCCCAGGGCCTAGGTCGGATTCGACTGTTCCATCCTCGGGATATCCTGCTGCCCTGGGTCCTTGCAGGTGATTTTCGATAAAGTCGGCCAGATCCGGCTCGGAGCAACCAGGCCGACAAGGAATCGGATCATGTCCTCGACCAAAAGGTTTAATTCGCCTGAATGACTCCGAAGCATTGCTACTTCTTTTGCGAGCCATCCTAACCTGCAGAATTTCCTTAGCTTGATCCTCCATCAATGTATAGCGGCTATACCCCGCATCACTCGGATTAGAAGAGCCGGTCGGGAAAATAGATCGAATAACAGCAGAAGCCTGGGGATCGGAAGTCCCCTCTGCCTCGACCCGAAAACGGGAGGCTCCTGCATCAGTAACCTGGGGAATGACCATCAAGGTATTAGCAGCCCCCGCAGCCACAGCTCGGGTTTTAGACTTTTTCGCCTTCCGAGATGTTTTTGATACTTGAGGACGAGGTCGTCCTTTGCTACCCTTCGAGAAGGAAGCAACGTGATTGCCAGCCACTGATGTTCGGAATTTATCAACGATATCTGCTAAGCTGGAAGGAGGGTTGGCAGGATCAATCCGAGCCTTTCCGTACACAATCGGTTCGATGGGAAAAGTACAGCTACTAAGGCCAGCCAACCGCAAAACGGCCTCTTGAGTCATTAACGCAGTTTGATGAGTATCAGCACGAAGAATTTGCAGCATTTCATCTGATATCTCGCTTTTAATACTTCCCTTGAGGTGGCGTTTACCATATATCCATGAGTTCGCCCCAGGCCAGTTATAAGGGATTGGCTCGGGATTATTTTCAGAGGATGAAGAATCCGGTCCTCGAACAAAGAAAAATTCATGCTTCCACCCCTTGAGATTGCTACTGACGTTGGCTGATAAAATTGAGATTTTAGGCCTCTGGGAGAAATACACGTATCCAGCGTTCGAAGACGTCGAAGCACTCATCTGAAATACCCGCCAAAAATTCTGAAAAACCGCTCTTTTTCCCTTAGCCTTCATCAGCACGCAGAAAGCTATGATAAGGCCAATTGAGTTCGGAAGGATCTGACTGGGAGTCAACTCGAAGGCCTCCAGAATTTTTTCTATCAAAGGAGGAAAGGGGATACGAAGGCCGTAATGAAATTGTTTGGAGTAAAAAGCCTGACAACCAGGAGGAGGACTGGTAACCCGCTGGTCGGAAGAAGGAAGGACAATCGAAAAACCAGTGCCAAGATATGGTCCAAACTCCTCTTGCAAACCCCCTAGATCTTCTTCCTTATAAGAACAAACTATCTCGTCAGCCCTCTCCTCCGTCCTATTCAGACCCGCGCTGGTCGAAGGTTCCTCCCAGTCAAAAATGGTAACCACGGCATTTCTGTTCAGTCTAATTTTCTTTTGCTCATTTTCCCCTAAAGACAGATCCCCATCCTCCTCGGGTCCATCGTCGGAAACGGTCGCCCCGCTAGAATTCTCATCTTCGCTATCTTCTGAGTTAGAGTTAGATTCCCGCTCATCCCCGCCGGACTCGGAAGTCGAATTTGAGTCCTGCGCATTCTCGACCTCGGATGAACGAGTTGCTATAAATTCCTTTTCCTCTCGATAATCAGCAAAATTTTCCTCCAAGGGAGATTTTCCCTTTAAATCTGTGGGATTAGACATAGTGAATATGTGAAAGTTGCTCGAAATACGACTACTTCGACTCGCTTATCGATCTGCTTGATCCGATCAAGAATTTTTACCTTCAGAACTTATAGTAAATAATGATCCTCATCAAAGTATATATACAGGGACAAAATGGGAAATTGCAAACTGGCCCCCGAGTAACCGCGACGGTTGAACTCCCCCAGGGTAAACTAATGATCGTATTCTCAGAAATTACACTTACGGTCCTTATATTTTTAAGGACTCCGAAATCAAAGACCCAGGAGAAATATGACACATTCTAAGATTTATCGGACCCTTATGATTATCAGCCTGAAGGATAACAAGAATTCCAAATTGCGCCTTCCCAATAAGGTGTTGAGAAAAAGGCCTGAAGCACGAATTCTCTTTTTAACAACGGATGATAAGAACAAATCCCTCGACGACTCCATTATAAAGTTTCTTAAAGTATGCACTCTTTTTCCCCGATTCGGTTTTTATCCCGAAAGGGTTTTTCCGAATCAGGTTTTTAATGAGGCATACCTAAAAACTTGTAACAAGGTTAATTCATCCCACGGGTTCACTTCACTAATTCATCCTGCGCCATATCTACTTCTCAGAGCTTCAGCTTTACTTTACGCTCGAGAAGTGGGGGAGTATTGATGAGGGGTATTTCGGATTCCTTTCTCAATCCAGCATGAGAGCTCGGAAAAGCAACTATCTCGACCAAGGGAGATCGAACGGGATAGGATAGATGGCTACAGGTCCAAAGTTACTGTTGGGCCGAGCCCTGATCCAAGGTTATGGGCCGAGTACAATAATATTGATCTTCTATATTTATTATTAAGCGTTTGATCGACCACACCACGCACGAACATCACGTACGAAATTCGGTAAGATCAGGTAACTTCTGCAGTAAATGAAGTATGATCATGTTTCTTAAAGTTACACAAAGAAAGTTTGAAATATTATGCGATAAGTTACCTCAAGATTATCTGACCAAAGAAGCCGTTCGAGTATTATTATTCGATTATTTGTTTGAGTTTGATCAGCCGAGCTCATAAACAATAAAATAAATTGATCAAGATTCATTGTTATTCGGTTATTTGATTGAACTCGATCAACCGAGGTCAGAAACAATAAAGTAAATTGATCAAGAGCATAAATAAAGCAGCCAAGTGAATTGGAAAGTTGATCAAGATTCATTATTTCGAACAATGGTAAAGTACAACAGAACATAAGAAAAATACATTATAAGGATTATTTCGAAGGATATAGAATTACATTTCGATCCTACTACATTTCGATCTATTACATTTTGATCCTATTACATTCTACAATTCTATGAAATTTTCGGCCTAATCTTCTTTTCCCGCCGACCGTTCGATGTGGCCCTTCCTCGAACTTGGATAATAGAAGCCATAGGCTTCTATTTTTGTTTATCATTATTCCGAAGACGAGAAGATTAAGGCGTCTTTTTCAATGTGCAACGTGAATACTTTGTTGCTGACCTCATCCTCCAACACCTCGCCCTATCATGTCTTCGAAAATATTTGTGGCAATAGGTCCCTCACTATGCGGACCGTGCCAGAGGAATTATAAATAGCTACCTACCATCCTTGGAGAACTTGATGCTCGTACTCCACTAACACTTTGTGGGGTCAGGCAGTTCCTTGGATCCCGGGTAGTCAGCAATACCAAGGTATTTTCCTTGTTTCGCCGAACCCAGGCAAGGATCGGTAGCCTATTGGCTTTCCAGATCGGCTTATTGGCCTTCAGGACTGGAAAGACATTCATTTGTCGATATTCTAGACGAAGTAGGAAGTATTGAAATCTCTATCTTTCCCAAAAAAAATGTGCGAAGTCGAATTTCGAATATTTGGGTCGAAAGAAGGAAATTTCCGATCACCATTGTCGGAGCTAATTTGTCTCAAAAATGAAGAATCAATAAAATTATGAAAGTTAAGGGAGATCCCTTTTATAGTAAACCCAGCATAATCCGACGGCTATCATGCAACGAAGATGCACGCACGAGATTGAATGACTGTTTCATTTCCCGAGGATTAGGGGTTGTTTGGTGGAAGAAATATCGGAGATGTCAGTTCGGGAGAACAGTTATTGACTTAGCAAAAATATTACTTGTGATCGGAATTCAAATTTTACCAAATTCGAGTTTGAAATTTTGAACGGATAAAGAGCATCAATTTAACTGAATTATTCAAGAAGGCAAACAAAAAACATTCATTCAAATAAGGAAGAAAAGGCCTAACACCACGATCGGAGATCGAGAGTCAAATAATAAACAGAATTATTCAAAGTTACAAACAACGTACGGAATTAAAGACATAAAATTACAACAATATGGGGGAATAAGTTACAACCTTAAAGAAGTTTATTCTCGGAGAAGATCTTTGGAAGCTCAGCACTGTGATCCTCGTAACCACGAGCATAGGCCTCCTTCTTGTGGAGCTCGGGATTCTTCTTCTCCTGCTCAATCATTCCCCTCAGCCCGTCCAGTTCTTTGTTCAGGTTCATGGATCTCTTCTCCTTTATCATTTGCGGCTTTCTCCTTCTCCGTGGCCAGTTTCTCCTCGAAAGATTTGTTTGCCTCCAAGGAACATTCTAGCTCGGCATTCTTCTTCTCTAGCTCGAGCCCAAGGCAGCCTGTCGTTCGATCTCCTGCGCTGCCAGCAACCCGAGCTCAAGGAACTCTTTCCCAGCCTTTTTTTCAAGGAAGAGGAATTGGAGGTAAATTTAAAAAAAAGGGTGAAGGGGAAGATGAGCAAAAAATCTTAAAGCGAAAGAAACTATTACCCGAACAACGAAGTTCGATCCCAATCAGAAAGACTGCAAGGCATTTTTTCCCTCAAATGAGACTAATTCGGAATCTGAGGGATAAGGCTGGAGAAAATTCGGGATGAAATTTTCAAATGTCTCTTCAGGAAGGGGCTTATTGTTCAACTTTCCGAGCAAGGAGGAAAGACTGCGTGTAGCCTACGAAGAAGGCGGCGGACCAGAAGGATTTACGACCTTCGAGGACTTTTTTTTTTGTTTCGGTTAAGGAAAGCATCTGCACAGTGGCACCTTCCCCACTAGCAGTCATTTTGGCCTTCTTGTTTGGCTCTCCACCCTCGGAATCAGTCTGAACCTCGGAAATCACAAGAGCATCAGTCAATGGCTTGTTCTCAGTTACAAGCTTCATCAATGTCTCGATCGGAGTAATCTCGTCAGAGTGGGGCCTTTTGTTCGAAGCAAGGTCGGACGCCTTCTACTTGCTCGAGCCTCGTTTGGAGGTGTCGAGGGGCTTCTGGGAAAAACCCTCAGATTCGACTTCAAGTTTCTCATTGGACATAATGGCTTTGTTGGGAATAATTCTTAAAGGTTTTGTCGAAGCCTGTTTTTCTTTCTTATTCTCTCCTCCCTTAGTAGTTTTGGGTGAAGATGCAGAAGCTTTTGGAGAATTTTGGAGGATTTTCTTTCTTTGCTTGGTTTTTGATCTTTGGGTGGAGCTTTATTCTTACCACTACCTAGTAGCGATTTGGGGTCGATGGGATTGCCCATCACTTTATCCATGACGATTGAAGAAAATGAATTTTTAGTACAAATTTTATTGTTGATCTCAAGGCTCCGATCCTAACACTTTGAGATTATGGTGGAATGAATTGGATTGGCCCTTATATTTATAGCGTGAGCAACATATTCTTTTTACTAGATATGAACAGTCGTGACTCCCAAGAAAATTCGAAGAAGAATTATAAAATCCGATCATTGGCAATAATATTTTCAAACATTAAAGCAAAATCATGATATATATGCAAACTTAGAAAGTACCGAGATTACACAACTTGAAGCAAGATACAAGGGAAAATCTTATTACATGAAATCTATCAACTATCTGATTTCCTTCGATCACTTTCACTCCAAGCATCGGAGTTTTGGTCCTTTTCTTCATCTCCTTCTTCATCCTCAGCATCGGAATCACTCTCATAAAAAATGTCGTCTTAATCTTCGGAGCTATCGTCTCCTTCATCATTTCCTTGATCATCGCCACGGGAGTTATCTGCCTTCTTTTCGGGGGGGAACATCTTTTCCCTCATGATCATCGGATTCAGCATCGATGTTGACATCTTCATCTCTTTCGACCACAGTTTCTTCTAGAGGAGGGCTGGACTCGCCGGAGGAAAGCTCGAGCATGTCGGGTTTCAACATGGGAACCCCAAATTCTTCGAGAAAAGGAGCAAACTCGTGACTTAGTAAGTTTCCAACGTCTGGCGGCGGAGAAGAAGCCTTATAGTATTCTACAAAGGTATTCTTGTAGGGATTCATGTGTAGGAGATAATCATCCAGCTTGTTTGGAATCCTCCCCGCCACAATCAATTGTTGAACTCCTTTAAAAAAGAAAGACTGGAGTATCTCGCCCGATCTTTTTCGAACCAGAGGATCAAGAATGGGGGACTCCAAGAACTCTCTCATCGCGGGAATCCTGTCTTCTTCTCGGCCTTGAGCATACGCGCGTTCATAAATTGTTTTGTCCTGTTCAAGCTTCGCTTTCAGTCTCTCGACCTCTAACTCAAGAGCACTCTTTTCTCCGACCGCCACACTATGTTCTCCTCAGCCGTAGGAGTATATCTGCCGCTTTTGGCCTTTTCGAGCTCCTTCTTTGTATCAGCAAGCTCCTTTTGATTCTCGAACAACTTCGTAGTCGTGTACTCTATCGGGCTTCGAGAATCTCATTCTCCTTCAGAATTCGTTTGAGTGCATTATGAGCTTGCTGAGATGCTTCCTCCAAGATGGCCAGACAATGGGATTGATGTACGAATAGGTCTCCGGCCTGAAAAGAAACAAAGTGTTCACATTAATTTACACTTGATAATTTTAGAAGAAAGATAACAGGGTCAAAATTTAATACATCCTGGTATGCTCGAGAAAAATTGCTCATGACTTGGAAACCATCCATCGCGAAGCGCTAGGCTATATCTTCCTTGAACCGCCCAGTCATGAGAATCCTGAACAATTTGTCCACCGCATGCTCCCCGTTAGGGCTGAAGTCCAAAGATATGCTCACGTCCTCGGGGTACCCAACATCCCTCGAACCTCGAATATGATCCTCTATGAAATCTGCTAAGTCTGGTTCCATCATTCCTGCTCAGCAAGGGACTTGACCTGGATTCTGACCAAAGGGCCTCACTCGTCTGGAGGACTCAAGAACATCACTATTCTATTTCCGAGCCATCCGTGCATCTAGTAGTTGCTGCCCTTGAATACGCTTGAATGAATAAGAGTTGTACCCAGCTGCATTTGGGTCGGCAGTGTTGATCGAAAACACCGTGTGCAAAGGGCCAGAGCCCTCAGCGTGAGATGTTCCTTCAGCTTCAATCCTCGGTATAATCAGAGTCGGGATTGGAATTACAGTGGTATTCGCACTGGGACCAACCGCCTTAGTGGTTCGACCCGCCTTCGATTTCATTTGCTTTCGAGGCTTGCCTTGAGATTTCTTGGAAGAAGAAGCCACGTTCGGACCCAGCCACAGATATTCAAAATATTTCGACAATCTCACCTGTTAAAATTTATGTAAGATAAATTGGTGCAAAGGCAAAATAAAGATACAACTTTATGTACTGAATTGATATACCTAAAGTGAGAGGAACATTGACAGCATCGGCTTATGCGGGTGCATTCTACGCCTGTTGATTGGTTTGTTCAGTAGTTTGGCTCGAGGAAGGATGTCCGAAATCGATCTCCGGAATAGGGTAAAGGCCTTCTCTAAGGCCGGCCATTCTAAAGACCCCTTTCTGGGTGAGGAGTGCAGTTTCGAAGAGGTCATATTGGAGCGATTTCAGGAACTCTTCAGTAAGGCGTTGCTTGATGTTTCCTTTAAGCTTCAGTTTTCCATATATCCAAGGCCCTGCTCCGTCCCAGAGATATGGTTCTGGCTCCGAACTCTCATCAGAAGTTGGGGTGTCGGGACCGTGAACGAAGAAGAACTCTTCTTTCCAGCGAAAAGGGCCGAGCGAAAAGGCCTCTAGTAGATCCTTGATCAAGGGGATAAAAGGGATCCGCAGGCCATAGGAAATTTGCCTACTGTAGAATGCTTGGCATCCTTTTGGGGGATCGGTAACCCGTTCTTCAGGAGTTGGGATGATGATCAAAAAGCCCTCAGGAAT
This sequence comes from Penstemon barbatus, assembly GCA_003313485.2. Lineage (NCBI taxonomy): Eukaryota > Viridiplantae > Streptophyta > Magnoliopsida > Lamiales > Plantaginaceae > Penstemon > Penstemon barbatus. Next base: position 48,734,429 of record CM064881.1, on the reverse strand, counting down.
AAACTTTCCGAACTTGTCCTTCAAATCATTAAGATGCTTTTCAGTATAAGAGTTGGGAGTCTGAACAACCCTAAGCTCGGTTTTATGATGGTTGGCTCTGGTCGAGGTTTCTACCCACTTATATATTGTAACAGCAACGTTACCGTCAATGGTGTATTTATGGCTTTCATTATCCGCCAACTCTAAAGTGTCAGCCTCGACTGCTTCGGGCTCAGCTGTTTCAGTCTCAACTCATCTTCCTCAGTCTCAGAATCTTGACGAAGCTCTCCTTCCTCAATATAAGAATCGGAATTGGAGCTCCAATTGCTGGAGCTCCCTTTCTCAGAAAGTCTGTAATTATCAGTAAGCCTCATGTCAGGATCGGACTCCTGTTCTTCTCCTACCTTTGCCTTGCCTTTAAGATCCCTCGAACTAAACATTTTGAAGATGTAAGTATTCAAGATCAACTTTCAGAACTTTAATAAGCTCGATCGCTAAGCTCCGATCAAAGGTTTTGGATTCTTTCGTGAATGAATCTTTAACAGTCAACGTATATATATAGGGTTAAAAAGGAAAATTGCAAATCGGACCCTGAGTAACCGCGACGATTGAGCTCTCTCACAGTAAATTCAAATTTATCTTCCCGATAAATTTAGGCCATAGCCTGACTATTGGAGAAAACGTGTCCTTTCAATTTCGAAATATGTCTACTTCTCTGAGCTTCAGCTTCACTTACGCTCGAGAAGCGGGGGAGTTTTGATGAGGGCTCAACTACCACAAATTGACCCAATCAACTGCTATAAACAGACTCACACGGACACTCATCAGTATTCACATCACAACAGTTAATCATTTTATGGTTTCCAAGATATACACTCTTTTTCCCTGGTTCGATTTTTATCCCATTGAGTTTTTCCGAATTAGGTTTGATGGGGGCTATTTTACACCCCTTATAACACTCGAAACGACTAGAAAATACTTGATCGACTCGATCAGGAAAGCTGTTTCGCTAAAGAGCCATGCGATCCGACCTGAGATATCAATTCGCAGCGATCAAACCTGGAGTCTGAATTCCTGAAGGATTATTATACCAAGTCCTACTAGGACTGTGTTTCCTTGTATAGCTAGGGTTGTTAACATATAAATACCTAGTTAAACATTGTATTTAAACAACTACAATTCCGAACTTACGCCTCCATACTTGGGCAATCTGATAATAAATTTATATAAAATCTTTTGCTATACTATATTTAATATTCATCATCTTGTGTTCTTATTTGCTCTTTACATATTGTTCTTTCTTGAGATTGATCCATCCGGAATAAAGTAACTAGGCCCTATAATACATACAATCTAACCCCATAAACCTATTTTATTGATTTAATCCAACCCTACGAAAAACGGTTAAATCAGTTGTCGCCCACCGAGGGGCTGAGTTAATTATTCGATAGACATATGGCTCGCCCAAGGAAGAACGCTCGTCACGAGGCAAGAAGTAACACGACGCATCCACATATCACGTCTGATGACTTACAGAACGATACGAATAATAACGTTCCAACCGTTAACGATGAGAATAATCAAAGAGCTAGTGATCAACCACCCAATCAGCAGGAACATCAAAGGATCCATGTTCAAAACTCCCAAGGGCAACAACAGACCGCCGCTAATCTAATACCGGAAGCCCCCGTGGCTCCAACGATCCCTCTTCCTCTATCGGATACACAGGAGAAACTGAAACAGATCACTATGCTATTCAAATCACTGTACCCAGAGAAAATTCTAGTCCCCGAGCAGGTGCCCATAGACCCTAGAACTACTAGGGCAAATCCCATTCGAAGAGCTCCAAAGCAGGTCAATCAATTATCCGAGCAAGCAAACAGCCCTGTGAGCGAACAACGATCCTTGCACAGTCCACAAAGGAGTGATACGAAACCAACCGATGAGCCGATCCAAAGAAAAACAGATCGGACAAAGCCACTACCACCCGCCGAGGATCGAAGGAACATACCATAATTTCCATTGAGGACGATGTCGTTGATGGAATACCGAATCGACAAAGAGCGGTCCGCATCTCGGAACGAGAAATTGAAAGGATTGTACACGAGCGCCTAGAGCAACGTCTTCGGACCATTCAAAATCCGTGGGCCAGAAACACGGAGCTCCAAGAAAGCCTAGCGGTATGCTCCCCCTTTTGTAGGGAGATAAAAGAAGCTCAATCATCCGGCCAGGTCCCCGAACGACTACCAAGATACGATGGAACCACCGATCCCGATGATTATATTTTCAGCTTCACGAATACTATGAACTTATATGCTAACTAGGCGGAATACACCGCCAAACTAATGGTTACCACATTTGAAGGACTAGCTTTGGATTGGTTCGCAAAACAACCCACCAACTCTATCTTCAGTTTTCGTGAATTATGCAATAAATTGACACAACAATTCGCCAGCCAGAAAAGACAGAAACTGTCGATGAGCTATCTTGGAACCATCCATCAACAAGAGGGAGAGTCTTTGCGAAACTGGTTGGCGAGATTTAATGTGGAATTATTAAAAATCGATTCCACAAACATCGATTACATAATCTCCATCCTCTTCGATCTTACCAAAAACAGGCAATTTGGGAATGCTCTCAGCAGAAAGCCACGAAGAACTTTTGCAGATATTATGACCTTGGCATCGAAATACATAACTCAGGAGGAGATGAACTCTTTCAAAGACAAGAATAGAAACAAAACTCCCGCCGCCGGATCAAGGCGGCAAGATAAAGCTCCTGCTTTAAGACCTACTGAATACAATCGGTCCTTCAAAAAAGAAAATGTCTTTCAACGACTAGAATACAAACGGAATGATCAGGATAAAAGACCTAATATCTATCCTAGATCAAGGTCAGCCGAACAGGCTAACAGGAATCGAATAAATCAGGTAGAATACCCACGACTGACTGTTCCTATCGAAGAAATTCTTGTAGTATTAGAAAGGAACAATTGGATTCCTTCGGCGAAAAGAATTGGACAACCTAGGCCTGGTGCGCGAAACTACAATCTATATTGTAGGTATCACCGCGCCCATGGACACCGAACGGAAGACTGTTTTCACCTAAAACAGGAAATCGAAAGACTAATCGAACAAGGAAAGTTGGACGATTATCTAGAGCGGAACAATCGCAAGAGAGATAGAAGCAGGAGTCCTCGAAACAATAACCAGAGAAGGACCCCGAGAAGAAGGTCCCCCAATAACTGTCCGCCACTGATGAGGGGTAACTTGGATCTCCTATTTTTGCAAGCCCGATATAGACCGAACAGCACAAGTTTCCGTCTTGAGAAGTATGAAATCGAGCCAGGGCACATTATGTTCTGTTCCGACCCAGCGAAGAGAACCCGAGGTCGAAGGTTACTGTTGGGCCGAGCCCAGGCCCAAGCCAGCGGGCCGGAAAAGTACTCCTGCAAGTGTGTCAGAAAGCCCATCATTTCAGCTATAAATACCCCTAGCATTTATGACGATGACACAACTTCTCAGGTGCTCTTCCTCCGAGGCTGCTGCTCGGAACTACATAGGAAGAATAGTATAAGGAATTTTATACGTGTTTCACCCTCTAACTTGTACGGCATCCATTAATGCTCGGATAGGACTCTCAATACTTGTAATTTATACTCAATCATTCCGAATACAAATACTATTGATCTTTTTCTCCTTTACCAGCATTTACACGTCACTTCACATCACTTTGATAGAGCAAACGAAAACACGTAAGATCAATTGGCGCCCACCGTCGGGCCTTATTCGAGTATTAGATCGAAATATGCCTTTTACGAGGAGAAACACGTATATCAGGGGAGAGCCTTCCCATGCAGCAGGAGCACAGAATTCAGTCAACAATGAGCCCGATAATCTGTCGCGCGCGGCTCAACAACCAGAGATTCCACCAGTTGTGCCGCAGGATAATGTTCCAATTCACACGACCGTTGGTGATCTAAGGTCCATCATAGGCACAATGTGCAGGGAATTTCTGAACGGTGGAAGGGCTGATCAATCACCTGTAGATCAGCCAGCGGTTCACGGGAGACCTGAAATACCATTTTCAAACATCCAGAAGGAGAATAGTGTACTATGATCTATATCGCACGCGCCAGCAACAAACCTTCCTCGAGCCGTACCATCGAAATTCAACGCCCGGTCAGAACTCCCGCCAAAATCAGTACATGATGTGGAAGATTCAATAGTAGGGGAGAGCCACCCTTCTAGTGCTATCAGAGGCAAAAAATCGCCCTACAAAAGAATTACTGAATCCGAACTGGAAAGAATAGTGCAAGAGAGAGTAGCTAAGAAGTTGGAAAAGGAAGATACGTTGATAGAGATTCCTCGCAACAATCATGCTGCCAGGAGAGCGGAAAATATTCCGAGTAGAGAAAATCTACAAGATAGGGAGGTTTCGAACAGTATCATGCGTTGTTCGCCATTTTGCCAGAAAATACGCGAAGCTCGAAACGCGGAGACAGTACCAACCAGGCTACCACGGTATAACGGGACTACCGACCCCGGGGAACACATCAACAGCTTTATTAATGTGATGAACTTACACGGACATTCAGAGGACTTTTGTTGCAAGATCATGGTTACTACCTTCGAGGGAATTTCCCTCGATTGGTTCGAAAAGTCGCTGCCTAACTCCATATTTTCCTTCGAGGAATTTTGTGACAAGCTAAAACACCAATTTGCTAGTCAAAGGAAACCGAGATTACCGGCGAATCATTTGGGGACCGTAAAACAGTTGGAAGGAGAAACGTTGAGGCAATGGCTAGCGAGATTCAGTATCGAACTCCTCAAAGTTGATACCCCACAGATCGAATATTTATCTTCTCTAATGTTCGAGCTGACAAGGAGCACTCAGTTCTGAAACGCCTTGTGCAGAAAACAACCAAAATCCTTCGAACGAATAATGGAAATCGCTGAGAAATACATGATTCAGGAAGAAATGAATAAGTTAAAAAGTTCGCACACTTTGAAACTTCCTCTCAACAAGAAACAAGATCGGGCTCCTATCCCAAAACCTGGTGATTACGGAGGATCGAACAAAGGGTCAATTTGGTAGCGAATCAACACGTATAAACCACATATGCAGCTTCAAGGGTCGAATTCCTATGGACCTCCTTATGAACGAACTCGACCTCCAAGACCAAGAAAAATTCAGTTTACCGAACTTAACAGTTCAAAGGAAGAAGTATTAACTGTGTTAGAAGAAGGAAATTTGATTCCCGAGGCTCAAAGGATCACTCAAGCTAGGCCAGGTGCGTTGGGTTACGACCAATACTGTCTGTACCACCGGGCTCGAGGGCACAGCACTGAAAACTGTTACCAACTGAAAGTCGAGATAGAAAAACTAATTGCACAAGGAAAACTCAAAGAATTTGTCAAAGGAGGCAATTATAACAATCGTTATAGATCCAGAAGCCCGCGAAAATTTGATGCTCAACAAAAGCAGATTCGAAATCAGACGGAAAAGCGGTCAAATGGAGTGATAAACATGATTGCTGGCGGACTAGCAGGAGGAGATAGTGAAAATGCTAGGAAAGAAACGTTAAGGTCGATAAGGGTGGGGGTCTCTACAAAAAGGGAAATCCTGTCCTTGGAGTTTCCCTCCATGGAAAATCAAGTGATAAGTTTCAGTGAGGCCGATCGACCTTCGGATATTAATTGGTATACAAATGAAGACGATACAGATTATTCCATGGTGTTGACATTTAAGATTGCTAATTTTGAGGTCGAGAGAGTGCTAGTCGATAGTGGAAGCTCGGCAAACATTATCTCATCGGAAGCTCTCACAAGGGTGAATCCTTGTCACCCGCATCTGGATCGAGTAACCACTTTATTGGTCGGTTTCGGGGGATCGGAGATCGTTCCGCTTGGGACCATTCTCTTGAACACAACTCTAGGAAGCAAGCCAAAGAATATAACAAGGATGATCGAGTTCTTGGTAGTGGATACTCCGTTCGCTTACAATGCCATATTAGGGAGACCAACTCTAAATGTCTTCAAGGCAGTCGTATCTACCTACCATCAAAAGATAAAATTCCCGACCGAGGGAGGGGTAGGAGAAATGAGGAATGACCAATATATGGCGTGGCAATGTTATAGTTCATCTCTAAGCATACAGAAGAAATTGGAACCCGAGCTCTTGGGTAAGAGAAAAGTACTTGAGTCGGAACCACGAACGGATGCACCGGTTCCCGATTGTGAAAAATTGCAAGAAGAGAAAGAAGGGACCATTGATGCGACCTTGATAACACCCGATGATAAGGAAGTGAGTTTGCTTTCTCGATCCCTTGATGAGTCCACCGAGGGCGTAACAAAGTTGAAGAAAGTGCGGAAAACCATGCTCCCGAGATTCTTGCAGAGGAATGCGGATATTGCGATCTGGGGCTCGAAGGACGTTCCGGAAATCAACCAACACGCGCTTACTCAACCCTCAAACAGTTTGAAAAGGTGGGGAAAGGAGGCGACTAATGAAATAAGCATGATCGAAGAAGGCAATATCCCAACTAAGTGGAAACACGAGATTTACTCTCCAACCAAAAAAGGAAGGAAATTGCAGAAGCATCTTTTAATTCCTGGAAATTCCCCTAAGAATTATGAAGCAGAGCTTGAAGCACGGCTCACAGGACTAGGGATGGTCGGAAAGGCAAAGGTAAAGCCAGTTTATGTATTGACAAATTCTGACTTTATTCATAAACAGGTAAAAGCCATGGGCGAAACCAGTGGATTCAGCGAAGCAGGTTGTCTGGGCTTGGCAAAAAATTCGATCTCACGATTCAAAAAATTCTATATTAAGCTTGTCCCAGAAGAAGAAAATCTATCGGTCAGCTTACTATCAAAGTTCTCAAAGAAGGCAGAGGGGAAGAGTAGGAGAATAATTACATGCTTATTTTCGAATGATTCTATTATCAATCTTGTATTCTTTAACTCGGATGATTATCTTAAGAGGGGACATCTTCATCAAATTAATCCGAACTTAATCTACCAACTAGCTGAACTCAAATATTCTACCCCGATCTCTGGGACTTTTGGCAAAAAAGACATCAACCTCGCCGATCTTTTTCCAGTAAAAAGAAGAAAGCCTATATCGACTGCCGTCAAATACCCAAGAAAATTGTTCGATTTCTCCATTTCCGAGGAAAACAAAGCATTAACAATGAAGGAATTCAATCATGTAAACGGAAGAAGCGATCGTGCAAAGATGATAATTCAGGATTTAAGTTCAAAAAAGAAAAGAATGTGCAATCAAAACCTTCAAATGCGAACATTGAAAATGAGGGGTCTTATGAGAGAAAAACAGGAAGCGTCAAAGTATAATGGAAAACTACAGAACGATCGGGGCGAATCATACATGGTCATTAAAATCAGAAAGGAAGACTCACGCTGCATTGCTCATCCAGAAGGTCCTACTCTGAGTTCGAAAAGTGGTTAAGACAAGAGAATTATTTATTGAGTTCTAGGGTTATTTACTATTCGCTATCTCATTGTGTTTCATCAATTCTCACGATTAAAGAAGACTATGTGTTCAATGAAAGTTTATTTCGACTGAGTTAGTTATTCAATGAAAGTTCATTTCGCCAAATTCTTATTTATTTGTTATATTTTGGATATTCTCGCTCCCTATTCATCTATTATCAATCTCTATTTCGTCTCCATCAACTATTAAACGGGTGAAAGCTGTTGCTACGACCCTCGAAAATCGACCAAGGGTGAAAGCCGTTGCTACGCCCCTTTGGATCGGAACAAATGGGTGACGACCCTCGGGCTTTAAATGCTCTGAAACGACTAAGGGTGAAAGCCGTTGCTATGCCCCTTAGATCGAAATTATTGAATGGGTGAAAGCTGTTGCTATGACCCTCGGGCTAAAAATGCTCTGAAACGACTAAGGGTGAAAGCCGTTGCTATGCCCCTTAGATCGAAATTATTGAATGGGTGAAAGTTGTTGCTACGACCCTCGGGCTAAAAATGCTCTGAAACGACTAAGGGTGAAAGCCGTTGCTATGCCCCTTAGATCGAAATTATTGAATGGGTGAAAGTTGTTGCTACGACCCTGATGAGGGGTACTTTGGAATCTTTATTCTGGGAGCTCATAATGGATCAAAGACCCCAATTTTCGACCCTGAGCTCTTGGAAGACCCTAAAATCCGACCCTGAGCTCACTGAAGGCATAATTTCGACCTTGAGCTCATTGAAGACTCTAAATTTCGATCTTTGGCTCCTTGGTGACCCTGAGTTCGACCTTGAGCTCCTTGATGACCCAGAGTTCGACCTTGAGCTCCTTGAAGACCCTGATTTCGACCTTGAGGGTATAATTTTGATCCCGAAGCTTTGAACTCCAATTAGCTAAGTCCGATCGCCAGCAGAGGGGCTCATGGTCGAATTTATCATTGGGCCAACCCCAGGCCCAAGCCTTTGGGCCAAGAAATACTCTCCTAAAGATGGTTCACCTAGCACACCGCCTCATCTATAAATACCACTCGCATTTATGAAGGAAGGGGACTTTTTTGGAGAGATTTTTTGGGCTGCTCCTTGGTCGAAGCCTTCTGCTCGGATTTCCTCTTGAGTTAGATTAAATCACCATAGTTGTATGTATTTACCCTCTAGCTTGTACGGCATCCTATAATGCTAAAATAGGACCCTCATTACTTGTATTTTGTACACCTTGTGATTGAAATATACTCTATTGATCTTCTATCTCTTATCATAGTGTATCTCGCATGCTCAACTTTATTATTTTGATCTCCAACGAAATCGCGTAAGATCAATTGGCGCCCACCGTGGGGCCTTATTTGGGTGTTAGATCGAAATATGCCTACTACGAGGCAATTCACGTACGATCAAGGGGGAATCTTCTTTTGCAGTAGGAGCTCGAATTGTTAGACCTCCAAGGTCGAATTTTTAGATCTCCAAGCTCAAATTTTATAGGATCAAATTATTAGATCTCTGTGATCAAATTATCAGGTATCTAAGGTCGAATTGTTAGACCTCCAAGGTCGAATTTTTGGATCTCCATGGTTAAATTATCAGATCTCCAAGGCCTTAGATCTCCAGCTCGAATTTTTAGACCTCCAATGTCGAATTTTTGGATCTCCATGGTTAAATTATCAGATCTCCAAGGTCATATTCTCGAGCTCGAATTGTTAGACCTCCAAGGTCGAATTTTTAGATCTCCAAGCTCAAATTCTCTGGATCAAATTATTATATCTCTGTGATCAAATTATCAGGTATCTAAGGTTGAATTGTTAGACCTCCAAGGTCGAATTTTTGGATCTCCATGGTTAAATTATCAGATCTCCAAGGCCTTAGATCTCCAGCTCGAATTTTTAGACCTCCAAGGTCGAATTTTTTGATCTCCATGGTTAAATTATCAGATCTCCAAGGCCTTAGATCTCCAGCTCGAATTTTTAGACCTCCAAGGTCGAATTTTTGGATCTCCATGGTTAAATTATCAGATCTCCAAGGTCATATTCTCGAGCTCGAATTGTTAGACCTCCAAGGTCGAGTTTTTAGATCTCCAAGCTCAAATTCTCTGGATCAAATTATTAGATCTCTGTGATCAAATTATCAAGCATCCATGGTCGAATTTTTAGACCAAGATCAAGTTATCAAGCATTCAAGATCAAAATTTATTATCTACAGGATCGAATTCTTATATCTCCAAGATCAAATTCTTATATCTCCAAGATCAAATTCTTGGATCTACAAGATCAAATTCTAAAATCACTGGGATTGAATTTATTAGGTCTCTAAGATCGAATTCTTCTGATCGAATTTTATGATCCTCTGATCGAATTCTTCTGATCGAATTTTATGATCCTCTGGTCGAATTCTTATGTCTCCAAGGCTGAAAGCCTTTGCTATGATCTTCTGATCGAATTTTATGATCTTCTGATCGAATTCTTCTGATCGAATTTTATGATCCTCTGGTCGAATTCTTATGTCTCCAAGGCTGAAAGCCTTTGCTATGATCTTCTGATCAAATTTTATGATCCTCTGATCGAATTCTTCTGATCGAATTTTATGATCCTCTGGTCGAATTCTTATGTCTCCAAGGCTGAAAGCTTTTGCTATGATCTTCTGATCGAATTTTATGATCTTCTGATCGAATTCTTCTGATCGAATTTTATGATCTTCTGATCGAATTTTAAGATCTCCTGATCAAATTCTCCAATTAAAGCTAAAGGGTGAAAGCCATTGCTATGACCCTCAGGTGAAAGCTGTTGCTATGACCGATTAAAGCTAAAGGGTGAAAGCCGTTGCTATGACCCTCGAAAATTGACCAAGGGTGAAAGCTGTTGCTACGCCCCTTGGATCAGCAAAAATGGGTGACGACCCTCGAGCTCAAAAACGCTCAAGAAAAATGACTAAGGGTGAAAGCCGTTGCTATGCCCCTTAGATCGAAATTATGAAATGGGTGAAAGCTTTTGCTACGACCCTCGAGCTCAAAAACGCTCAAGAAAAACGACTAAGGGTGAAAGCCGTTGCTATGCCCCTTAGATCAAAACTATGACCCTCAGATGAAAGCTGTTGCTATGACCGATTAAAGCTAAAGGGTGAAAGCCGTTGCTATGGCCCTCAGGTGAAAGCTGTTGCTATGACCGATTAAAGCTAAGGGGTGAAAGCCGTTGCTATGACCCTCAGGATCAAATCCTCAGTCTTCAGGATCGAATTTTATTATCTTCATGATCGAATTATTAGATCTCCAAAATCGAATTCTTATATCTCCGAGGTCGGATTCTTATATCTTCAGGATTGAATTTCTTATATCTTCATGATCGAATTATTAGATCTCCAAGATCGAATTCTTATATCTCCGAGGTCGGATTCTTATATCTTCAGGATTGAATTTCTTATATCTTCATGATCGAATTTTTTATATCTTCAGGATCGAATTCTTAGATCTCCAAGATCAAATTCTTAGATCTCTAAGATCGAATCCTTATATCTCCAAGATCGAATTCTTATATCTCCAAGATCAAATTCTCTGATCAAAAAATGACAAAGGATAAAAGTCGTAACCTTTCGACGGGTTTGGAGTCTTTATTCTGGGAGCTCATAATGGATCAAAGACCCCAATTTTCGACCCTGAGCTCATGGAGGACCCTGGATCCAACCCTGAAGGCATAGATCTCGACCTTATGCTCATGGAAGACCCTGGATCCAACCTTGAAGGCATAATTTTGGTCCTGAATTATAAGTCATGTGTGATCAAACACAACAAAATCCGACCCCGAATGCATAATTCTGATCCCTAATATATTTTGGAGTTTTTAAGATATGCACTCTTTTTCCCTGGTTCGGTTTTTATCCCACTGGGTTTTTCCGAGCTAGGTTTTTAACGAGGCATATCCGAAACACAAAATAGCGATCCTCGAGCATTTTCTACTTCTCTGAGCTTCAGCTTCACTTTACGCTCGAGAAGTGGGGGAGTATTGATGAGGGGTACTTTGGAATCTTTATTCTGGGAGCTCATAATGGATCAAAGACCCCAATTTTCGACCCTGAGCTCTTGGAAGACCCTAAAATCCGACCCTGAGCTCACTGAAGGCATAATTTCGACCTTGAGCTCATTGAAGACTCTAAATTTCGATCTTGAGCTCCTTGGTGACCCTGAGTTCGACCTTGAGCTCCTTGATGACCCAGAGTTCGACCTTGAGCTCCTTGAAGACCCTGATTTCGACCTTGAGGGTATAATTTTGATCCCGAAGCTTTGAACTCCAATTAGCTAAGTCCGATCGCCAGCAGAGGGGCTCATGGTCGAATTTATCATTGGGCCAACCCCAGGCCCAAGCCTTTGGGCCAAGAAATACTCTCCTAAAGATGGTTCACCTAGCACACCGCCTCATCTATAAATACCACTCGCATTTATGAAGGAAGGGGACTTTTTTGGAGAGATTTTTTGGGCTGCTCCTTGGTCGAAGCCTTCTGCTCGGATTTCCTCTTGAGTTAGATTAAATCACCATAGTTGTATGTATTTACCCTCTAGCTTGTACGGCATCCTATAATGCTCAAATAGGACCCTCATTACTTGTATTTTGTACACCTTGTGATTGAAATATACTCTATTGATCTTCTATCTCTTATCATAGTGTATCTAGCATGCTCAACTTTATTATTTTGATCTCCAACGAAATCGCGTAAGATCAGACCCTCGGGCTAAAAATGCTCTGAAACGACTAAGGGTGAAAGCCGTTGCTACGCCCCTTAGATCGAAATTATGAAATGGGTGAAAGCTGTTGCTAAGACCCTCGAAGACGACTAAGGGTGAAAGCCGTTGCTATGCCCCTTAAGTCTAAACTATAATCAAGATCGATCTAAATTCTGTCATATCTTTTCTCCACAACTATTTATCCGACTAAGGAAGATAATTTCGTCCAAATTTAACGATTCAAATCCATGATCCGAGGAGAATCTAAGTCATGGAAGATATCTCACGGAAGGATTGAATCGTAGAAATCGAAATTCAAATCCATTATGGCTCTCAAATTATCTCACAGAAGTTGCGAATTACAGAGGTCGAAATTGAAATTCATAAAGCAATATAGAAGGAAATTTTTCATTCATAAAACCTTCAGTACATTTACGAGTATTCTTTCTACGAATAGAAGAATAAGTTCGAACTCAAATGAGAAAGGATTACATTTACCTATATCCTACTACAGTTGCTACAAAAGAACTAAAGGTCTTCGAGTTAAAACGAGGAGCGGAGGAGAACGGGATCGGAGCATGACCCCGAACTCTTAACCGATCTTAGGTCTTCATCAGTAAATAATGATTGCTATGACAATCCTTTAAGATCCGCTAATAAAGAACCAGCACACGAAAGTAATCTTGATCGATCTCCGTGCGCACTAACCCGAGCCGGAATACTATGAACCAGCTTCGGAAGCATCTTGAAGAAGTTGAGATAAAAACCTTGAAGACCCTCCCACGAAGTTGACCCACTGTTCGACCGGTTGGAGCGACAGGATACAGGAATTCGAGCCAGCCTCAAGTGGTTGGAATCAGAGAGAGCTGGTCGCCTGTCGGAGATAAGAAACGAAACATGAGGGTCAAAGGAAGTAAAAATTCAATCACAAACTCGAACAAAATAAATACAGAAACGTAAAATATGAATGTGACTCCGGAACTATATATAGTAAGAGCAAAGGGCGATCAACGACTCAAATTTATTAGAACTAACGGCCGAGATACGAGCAATAAATACGCCGACCGTTCCGCTTCCCGAGAATTAAGGAACCGTTTGGGTAAATGAAGAAAATGTCAAATTCAATCGTGCTCGAAATCCTTATAGTCTCAATTCCGGTCATCAGAGAAAGTCACAAAGAAAAATTCGGGTATAGCTGATTAAGAAAGCGTTATCAGTAACTCGTCTAAGAACGGCCGAGATCGGTAAAGTACTGTATTTAAGCAAATTAGAACGATCGTAAAGATTAATCAAGAGACTATTAATTCCGAGTTTGGTATATCGAGTGATTACAAGTTACAAAGATATCGACTCCTATTACATATCAAGCCAAGCTCTTGATACTAGTACATTTTACAATCCTACAAATATCGACGAAAACTAATCTCTATATTCGAACGAGAGAGCGACTTCGTGACCAGCCAATCCTATGAAATTTTCGGCGGACGATAATGTCCTTACTCGAATACGAGGAGCCTGTCAAGCTAACAGGCTTTATTCTTTATTTATGATTCTTCAAAGGGGGGAAGGGTAATACATCTTTTTCAAGGTGTAATGTGAATACTTTTTGAGGACCTCGATCCTCGAAGCACCACCCCCTGACATCTTCGAGGAAGAACCAAACAAATCACCGAACACCCTTAAAAAACTTGATGCTTGAGCATCTTCTAAACCATAAAAGGTCGAGAGAGCTACTTGGGTCGTGGGTGGTCAGCAATAAGGCTTATTGGCCTCCAAGGACGGGATAACGTTCTCCTGCAGATATCCTAGTCGAAATGGAAGTACTAATCAACCTATAATCTGCAAAATAGGTTCTAACTCGAATTTCAAAAGGTTGCGCCATGCAACAAGACCTTTTAATCAGCATGATCGAAGGAGTCCACCTTCAAAAAATTTGTAAGGATACAAAATGAAAGCCCCTATTTATAGGAGCCACTTTCAAAAATCCGACGGATAGCAGAAAACAAAAGGAACGATCAAGATCAAAAGACTGTTATGCTTCCCGAGAATTTGAGCGGGAAAGTTACGCTTCCCGAGAATATGAGCGGGAATGGGAAGTCGTCTGATTTCGCAAATGAACAAAGTTACAATACCAAGAACGAAGAAAACAGGTTATGTACGGATGAAAAAGAACACATCAAATTATGCAAGATTAAATAGGCAGAACATGCAATCCAGGAATAAATAAGTCATTACAAACCACAAGAGTTAAAAAAATGTCAGGAATTATTCATGGTTACATAGAGGTAAAACAGCATAGTCGTACAGCAATCATGGAAAAGTAAAAGACAACATCTAGAGAAGCTTGTTGTCGGAGAAAATCTTCCGAAGCTCAGCACTGCGAGCCTCATATCCACGGTCGTAAGCCGCCTTTTCACGACGCTCGAACTCTATTTTCTCCTGCTCACGAAGACCTTTGAGCTTCTCGAGCTCCTCATTCAGTTTCTTATGGATTTCTTCTCCCTGATCCTTAGCAACCTTCTCTTTCTCTAAAGCAAGCTTCTCCTCAAGGACACGCTCGAGTTCAGTTTTCTTTTTCTCCAGCTCGAGGGAGGTAACAGCATGACGATTTGATTCCCGCTCGGCAAGCATTTTGAGTTCGAGAAAATCCTGTCCGGCCTGTAAAATGCTTGGATAAGTTTAAAAAAAAAAAAAAAAAAAAAGAAGAGAGAAAGAGAATATTATAACACCTGAAACAGAAAATGCGACCCTAATTCTTCTAGATTTCTCTCCTTGGACATGTCGGTTTCAGAAGAAGTAAGGTCAACCCGCAACAGACTATCTACGGGATCCCTGAGCGCAGCTTTAGAAATGGACCCGTCCTTTGACTCCTTAGGTGGGGAAGGAGAAACCGTCGGAGGAGCGGAGTCAACTCGGGGTTCGGAAAGATTATCAGTTTTTAAGGATTCAGCAGAAGCTTCTCCACCAGTGTCCAACTTAAGTTTTTAGCTCAAACCTCCTGTGAGGGGGACGGCTGAAGAATCATCAGATGATGGCTTGTTCCCGATGGCAAGCTTTTGCAAAGCCTCAATGGGAGTGATCCCATCGGAATAAGGCCTTTTGTTCGAAGAAGGAATGGGAGTTTTCTGCCTAACAGGCTCTCCGCTCGAAGAATCGACAATTTTCAGCAAAGAGCCCTCGAGCTCAGCCTCAAGCTCCTCATCCAAGATGGACTTGTTTGTGTTGCCCTTAGTTTGCTTCGATGAAGTATTTTTCTCTTTCTTAATTCCCCTCCCCCCCCCTTAGGAACTTTGGGATAAGACACAGAGGTTTTAGAAGAGGATTTGGAGGGTTTGGCTTCCTTGGCCGGCTTTGGCTCTTTGGACGAATTTTTGTTTTTCGAGCCACCCAATAGCAATTTGGGGTCGATGGCCTTGCCCAGTATTTCTTCCATGTTAAACGGGGAAGTGAGTTAAGAGACTCGGAGAATGTAGAATATAAGTAAAGAGCTCCGATCTCGGTAAATAAAGGTGTTGTGTAGATAATTTGAAGAGATCCTCATATTTATAGGCGCTACAGCCTATGATTACGGTAGTGGAATCGACGCGACTTTCAAGAAAGATTCTATTTAGGATAAATAAATTTCGATCGTAAAGTGCGAAAATATATCGAACTATGAGAAATAGATGATGCCCAAATGTTTGCAAGACGAGAAATTACAAATCATGCGAACCAAATCGTAAGGAGAACAAGTCCGATTACAAAAAACGAGTTACTTACATATACACGTTTGATTCCTAACTACAAGGCTATAAATCATCCCCCCCAGCATGCTTTAATTCAGCGTTCGGACCACTGCCACCTTCGCCACCGCTGCCTAATAGATCGGTCTGATCAGAGGGTCGATCATTTTCCTCATCCGATCCGTCCTCTAGGATGACATCTTCATTCTCTCCTAAGGCAGATTGATGATTGTCGTTGGACCGCTCGAGTAAATCAGGATTAGGCATGGGAGTGCCAAACTCATCAACTAAGGGGGCAAAACGATGACTTTGCCAGTTCACAGTTTCTTGGGGCAATGATGAAGTTTTCTAGTCCTTTCCTTCGGCATTTTTGAAGGGATTCATATACAGGAAATATTCCTCCATTTTGTCCGGGATCCTATTGGCCGAAACCAGTTGTTGAACCCCCTTATAAAAGATAGTTTGAAGGATTCCGGCAATCCTTCTCCGAACTAAAGGGTCGAGAATAGGGGAATTAAGAAATTTTCGTATGGCTGGGATTTCCGCCTCTTCTGCCCCTTGGGAATATGCGCGCGCTGAGTCTTTCTTGGTTTGCTCAAGCTCGATCTTAATTCTCTTAAGCTCATCCTCGAGTGCGCTTTTTCTGTAACCACAGATAACAATTCATCCTCCACAGAGGAGGAATGTTTCTTACCTGTGTTCTCCAGCTCTTTCTTCACTTTAAACAATTCCTGTTGACTGTCTGCCAGTTGGGATCGAAGGGTTTGATTATCAACGAAAATTTGTGCGTATGCATCGTGAGCATTCTGCGACTCCTGCTCTAGCAATGCTAAGCGGTAGGTCTGAAGAGCGAATAAATCCCCGACCTATGAGAAAATCTCGGTTATCAGTAAATATTAGAGACTCTAAAGAAAGAAGAAATAGTCAGGAGAAAAATTCTTACCTCATGATACGTCCGAGAGAAATCACTCAGAACCTCAAAACTACCTTTGATGGTTTGAAGCAGCATATCCCGCTTAAACCGACCAGCCATGTAAATTCTAGTTGCTTTATCAAATTCATTCTCACCGTCTGGACCCAGATCAGATGAATAGTCCCGTCTTCGGGGAATCCAGCAGCCCTGCAACCGCGGAAGAGTTCGTCCATGAAATCTGCCACATCTGGCTCCGACCTACCCTCTCGACATGGAACCGAATTAGAACTTACACCAAAGGGTTTTACCCTCCTCAAAGGTCCCGGATGGTCGGCATTCCTCTTTCGACTCAGGAGCTTCTCATACCCTTGTACACCCAGAATTCGGTTCCAGGAATATTGACTGTAACCAACGGACGAAAGAGTAGAAATATCTCGGGAGAACAGACTTCGGAGAGGACCCGCAGTGGTGGAATTCAAGGAACTCATAGTACCAACCCCTCTCAGATCTGGAAGAAGAGTCGGATTATCGACTGAATCTCCGCCTAAATCACTTACATCCGCTCTTCTTTCCAAAGTATATGGTAACTGCTCGAACTGGGATGGCATATTTCCAACCGATCCAGTGGTGGACAGCCGAAACCTCTCAACAGTTCGACTTGGAAAGGAAATGCAGGGCATTTCTGAATTTAAACAAGAAGAATTAATCTATCACACATTGAGATAAGGAGAGACTAAAGACATACTCAAAGAAGCGGGCGCGCGGGACGAAGCGGCAGATGCAGACAGGTCATCGAGCGGCTGAAGGGATCCTTCGAAAGATCGAATGGGTAAAGAGTATTCGATCATCGGGGCAGGATAATCACATTTGCTCAACCCAGCCAACCGTAAAACACCTTCTTGGACCAGAAGCATGGTTTGGTAAGGGTCGGACCGTAGCTGCTCGAGAAATTCATCGGAAAGACGATGGTTGAGCTTCTCTTTAATTCTGCGACGACCATATGACCAAGAATTTACGCCGTCCCATCGATATGGTCTAGTCTTTGAGCTACCCTCTGATACGGGGACATCAGGGCCTTTCACGAAAAAGAATCTCCTCTTCCACCCTTTACTTTTCTCCGCCGTTATGTTCGTGAGAATAGGCCGTTTCGACCGCTGGCAGATGGACACGAACCCGACATTCGAGCCCTTACACAGGTCCATTTGAAATAATTGCCAAAAATTACTAAAAGAGGGCTCTTCCCCTTTGGCTTCCATGAGAGCGCTGAACGCTACGATATATGCGACAGAATGCGGGAGAAGCTGAGCGGGGGAAAGCGAAAAGAAAGTCAAAATGCTTCGGAGGAGAGGGATAAACGGAATGCGCAAACCGTAAGAAAATTGCTTTTCATAGAAGGCTTGACACCCCACAGGAGGCTCGGTGGCACGCTCGGTATAAGAAGGGATGACGATCGAAAAACCCTTAGGGAGAAATTTCCCGAACTCCGCCTCAAGATGAACGCGATCCTTTTTGAAAAAACCACAGGAAGTTTGATTGGCAGGAAGTTCTGACCTATTTAAGGTGACTATATTAGGAGGAAATGTATGTCTAAAAATCCTGACAAAAGCGCCCTCGCCAATACTAAGCTTTTCGACCACGTTTTCCTCCAGATCTTCAATCTGATCAGCATCCTCATCTCCTGGGTGAAACTCTCCATCCTCGTAATCATCGACGAGCTTTAACAGAGGATCGAATCCTTGGCCCTCTCCGACCTTGTTCTTGCCCCTCAAACTGCTGGAACTAGACATTACGGACTGGGAAACAGTTATACTAAAACAGCTGTTCGTTCAACCCAAATGCTCCGAACTCGAGAAAGTATGTGATTTGTGAAGTGATTTTTCAATAAGTCAACATATATATACGGGGTTAAAAAGGTAAAATTGCAAACCGGTCCCCGAATAACCGCGACGGTTGAACTTTCTCTGGGTAAAATTTAAAGTTATATTTCTGAGAATTGCATTCTTGATCCCTCACTTTCCAAAAATTGGGATATAAGATCGACATTTGAAGAGACTCGTCTCTTGGGAATTGTTCCTATGCTCCTACGCGAAGAGTGGACGACAAGGTCAATATCACGGCAACGCCATTATATCGTTTCTAATATATGCACTCTTCTTCCCTAGCTCAATTTTTATCCCAAAGGGTTTTTCCGAGTTAGGTTTTTAATGAGGCATATCCGAAACTTATCCTAAAAATGGCTCATCTCACCCCAGCGTTCAAAACAGCTTATACTTCTCCGAGCTTAAGCTCCACTTTACGCTCGAGAAGTGGGGGAGTATTGATGAGGGGTAACTTGGATCTCCTATTTTTGCAAGCCCGATATAGACCGAACAGCACAAGTTTCCGTCCTGAGAAGTATCAAATCGAGCCAGGGCACATTATGTTCTGTTCCGACCCAGCGAACAGAACCCGAGGTCGAAGGTTACTGTTGGGCCGAGCCCAGGCCCAAGCCAGCGGGCCGGAAAAGTACTCCTGCAAGTGTGTCAGAAAGCCCATCATTTCAGCTCTAAATACCCCTAGCATTTATGACGATGACACAACTTCCCAGGTGCTCTTCCTCCGAGGCTGCTGCTCGGAACTACTTAGGAAGAATAGTATAGGGAATTTTATACGTGTTTCACCCTCTAGCTTGTACGGCATCTTATAATGCTCGGATAGGACTCTCAATACTTGTAATTTGTACTCAATTATTCCGAATACAAATACTATTGATCTTTTTCTCCTTTACCAGCATTTACACGTCACTTCACATCACTTTGATTGAGCAAACGAAAACACGTAAGATCAGCCACAAGAATTGAACAATGATCAAATCAATGGCACCATCCATACCATCTCAGGGGGACCAGCCGGAGGAGACAGTCGTAATGCTCGCCTCAGAACCGCGAGGTCTTTATTAGGAAATGTTAGATATCCTAAAGAAATATGGACACTAGAAAACAAAACACCAAAAAAACAACTCATTAGTTTCAATGAGAGCAAAGTACCAAGAAACTTCGTTTGGGATATGAAAGAAGACAACCCTGACTTCCCGATGGTGGTATCGCTCGAGATAGCAAACTACAACGTTAAGAGGATCCTAATCGACAATGGAAGCTCAGCGAACATTATATCTAAGGAGGTCTTAACACAGATGAATTTGGGAGAAATAACATTCCAAAAAGTAGCCACTCCTTTAGTAAGATTTGGAGATTCTGAAATAGTCTCCTATGAGACGATAAATCTAAGTGCATCGCTGGGAAAGAAACCACAGCGCGCAGTGAAACTGATAAAATTCCTAGTCGTAGAGACTCCCTTTGCGTACAATGCGATATTAGGACGACCTGCCCTCAACCTATTCTGAGCAGTTGTATCGACATACCATCAGAAGATAAAATTTCCTACAGACATGGGGATCGGAGAAATAGTGAACGATCATTGTATGGCATGGGATTGTTACAATACGTCCTTAACGCTGGGGAACCTTTCCAAATCGTTTACCCCAGCTAAAAGGAAGCTCGATGACGACATCGAAAGAGCCGAAGTCAAAATCCCCAACACTGACATGATAGATCGAAAAGGAAAGGAGACGGTCGATCTGACCATAAGGCCACCAGAACATAAGGATATTATGCTCGTTCAAGGAGATCCCTCGAAAACGACCAGGATTGGAACCGAACTCAGTTCGGAAGGGGAAGTATTGCTAGTAAACTTTCTCAGGAGAAATGTCGACATATTCGCTTGGAGTGCGAACGATATCGAGGGCATCGACCCAAGGGTAATTACTCATTCACTAAAAATCAATCCAATGGCGAAACCAGCACGAAAGGCTGCTCAAAGCAAAATAAATTCGGGAAATACACTTCTCGGAGTGGCTATGCAATGTTGTCTTAGTGGCTAAAGGGGATAAAAGGGATAATAAATGGAGGATGTGCAACGATTTCATCGACCTTAATAAGCTATGTCCATGTGACCCCTATCCTCTCCCTAGAATCGACTTGTTGGTTGGCTCAACTGCAAGTTTTGCTATCTTTAGCATGATGGACGCTTTCCAAGGATTCTATCAAATCTACATGGATGAGCGAGACCAGGAGAAAACTGCTTTTATAACGGAGCAGGGTGTATATTGCTTTATTCTTATGCCATTCGGCCTAAGGAATGCTGGTGCCACTTACCAGAGACTGGTTAACCTAATGTTCAGGGAGCTGACCGGAGAAATAATGGAAGTCTACGTGGATGATATGTTGGTCAAAAGCATGAATGAAGCCGACCACATAAAACATCTCGATCGATGTTTTCAGATATTGAGAAAATACCGAATGAAGTTAAACCCCGCAAAATGTACCTTTGGGGTAAAATCTGGAAAGTTTTTAGGGTACATGGTCCACCAAAGAGGAATTGAAGCAAATCCCGAAAAGATTCGAGCTATAACTGAAATGAGACCACCTAAAACAATTTCTCAAGTGCAAAGTTTAGTAGGAAAAATTGTGGCATTGAGTAGGTTCATATCCAAGTCAGCGGATATAAGTTTGCCCTTCTTTCAAACTTTACGAAAGGCAAAAAACTTTGTTTGGACCGAAGAGTGCGATCAAGCATTCAACCAATTAAAGGAATACCTAACCTCCTCTCCATTACTAGCCAAACCAACTGAAGGTGAACCATTATACATTTACATATCTATCTCCTCAGTAGCCATCAGTTCGGTGTTAGTAAAGATAGAAGCTACGGAACATAAGCCTGTTTACTATCTAATCAAGTTACTACAAGGAGCGGAGAAGAATTATTTGGAGATAGAGAAATTTGCCTTGGCTTTAGTGGTGGCAGCACGCAAAATCCGACCATACTTTTTAACTTATAAAATAATAGTGCTTACGAATCAACCACTAAGACAAGTCTTGGCAAAGCCAGAAGCTTCTGGTAGATTAATCAAGTGGGCGATCGAACTAGGACAGTTCGAAATCGAATATAAACTGCGCATCGCTATTAAGGCCCAAATACTGGCCGACTTCCTATTAGAAACTCCGACCTCGGTATTAGAACACAGTGAGTCGACCAGTCGTGATAATGATATCTTGATGCTAGAAAATCAAACCTGGTTAATGCACGTCGACGGTGCTTCGAGCCGTGAGGGAGGCGGAGCTGGAATCAACTTTACCGGACCAAATAAACAAGATATAAATTATGCGATAACGTTGGACTTCGTGGTAACTAACAATAAAGCCGAATACGAAGCGTTAATTGCAGGAATGGAAATGGCGATCAAGGCCAACATAAAATATCTCAAAGTATTGACTGATTCGGAGTTGGTACAAAGACAAATTGAAGGCCTATATGAGGCAAAGGAATTCAACATGGTCAAGTACCTCGCTAAAGTAAAGGAATTGACTGAGAAATTAGAAAATTTCGAAATACAGAATGTTCGACGTTCTGAAAACAAATGGGCAGATCAACATTCTAGATTTACAGGATCTCACGATGGCAAAACAGAAAGAGTGACAACTGGTTAATCTCCAATACACCAGCAATCAACATCGATGAGACACCAGTCGCTGAAATGATGAAAATCGAAGAATTTGAAGGGAGCTGGATGACTCCGATGATAGATTACCTCCGTGGAGGAAACATGCCGCTTGACCTAAATGGAGCTCGGAAAATAAAATATCGAGCTCCTAATATACGATAATAGAAGGAAAACTCTATCGAAGATCGATATCCGAAATTCTACTAAAGTGCATTTCCTAAACACAAACCAATGATATACTTCGAGAGATACACGAAGGCGAGGCAGGGAATCACAGTGGAGCCAGGGCTTTAGCTTTGAAATGGCTCCGAACAGGATACTATTGGCCTATCATAAACAAGGATGCCATTCAATATGTGCAAAAGTGTCATCATTGCCAAGTTCATGCAAATATAAGCCATCAACCAGCCGAAAATATGCACCCGATACCTGTGTGCTGTCCATTTGATCAATGGGGAATGGACATTGTGGGACCTTTTCCAGTAGCCAGGTCTAAAAAAGCGTATGTTCTGGTCGCTGTCGAGTATTTTAGCAAATGCATAGAATGCATCGCCCTTGCTCGGATAACTCAATTCCAAGTAATTAATTTCCTATGGAAGTTCATAGTATGTCGGTTTGGCGTCCCACGAATCCTAATATCTGATAATGGAGCACAATTCACGGGAAAACAAGTATTGGAATGGTGCGCTAAACTAGGAATTCAACAGAACTTCACGTCTGTAGGACATCAAAGAGCGAACGGACAAACTGAAGTAGCAAACCGTGAGATAACAAAATCTTTGGAGAAAAGATTAGGGGCAGCCAAAGGAAGATGGCTGGATGAACTCCCTGGAGTACTTTGGGCAAATCGGACAACAGTCAGGAGCTTGATAGGCGAGACCACAATCAGTTTGGTATACGGCTCGGAGGCTCTAATTCCAGTTGAAACACTAGTCCCGACCCCAAGGATCGACATGTATGATAACCAGGAAAATAAAAAAGCTAGAGAAGATGATCTCGATCTGACCGAAGCCTTAAGAGAAAAAGCTGTCATACGACTGCAAGTTACTAAATCAAAAGGTGCGCGTACGAACCTTCAAAGAGGGGGACTTAGTGTTGAAAAAAGTAGAGGTGTCCAAGCATGTAGGATAATTGCAACAAAATTGGGATGGACCATACATCGTCGTTGGTGTAGGAAAGAAAGGTTCATACAAAATTGCACACTTGGACAGAACACCCCTACCGAGGACTTGGAATGCGATCAACCTGAGAAGATACTATGGAAAATATATCCTAGCAGCTATCCTTACAATTTTTTTTATTTTAACTTTTTCATACTATTTGTTGTAATAAAGGCTTCGGCTTAAGATTTCTTCTGAAATATAATGATTATGAGTTATCAACCAAAGTCAGAGATTCAAAAGGTTAAAACCAACATTTGGTAAACAACCAAACCTACAGAGTTGAGTATAAATCGACATGTTCGATAGACACTCCTCGTTCTCCAAACAGCGCAATGGTTTACAGGTTAAAACCTAAAATTTGGTGAAAAACCTAAGTCCTAAAGTGTTGAGTAAAATCGATTCGCTCGATAAACGCTCCTCGTTCTCCATACCGACAATGACTGAATAGGTTAAAATAAAAAATTTGGTAAAAAACCTAAGTCCTAAAGAGTTGAGTAAAATCGATTCGCTCGATAAACGCTCGTCGATCTCGATAACGACGATGACTGAATAGGTTAAAACCAAAAATTGTGTAAAAAACCTAAGTCCTAAAGAGTTGAGTAAAATCGATTCGCTCGATAAACGCTCCTCGATCTCCATACTGACGATGACTGAATAGGTTAAAGCCAAAAATTTGGTAAAAAACCTAAGTCCTAAAGAGTTGAGTAAAATCGATTCGCTCGATAAACGCTCCTCGATCTCCATAACAACGATTAAATAGGTTAAAACCAATCATTGGTAAAGAACCTAAGTCCTAAAGAGTTGAGTAAAATCGATTCGCTCGATAAACGCTCCTCGAATCTCCATAACAACGATTAAAACAGGTTAAAACCAATCATTGGTAAAGAACCTAAGTTCTAAAGAGGTGAGTAAAATCGATTCGCTCGATAAACGCTCCTCGATCTCCATAACAACGATTAAACCAGGTTAAAACCAATCATTGGTAAAGAACCTAAGTCCTAAAGAGTTGAGTAAAATCGATTCGCTCGATAAACGCTCCTCGAATCTCCATAACAACGATTAAAACAGGTTAAAACCAATAATTGGTAAAGAACCTAAGTCCTAAATAGTTGAGTAAAATCGAGTTGTTCGATAAACGCTCCTCGATCTCCATAACAACGATTAAAACAGGTTAAAACCAAACATTGGTAAAAAACCTAAGTCCTAAAGAGTCGAGTAAAATCGATTCGCTCGATAAACGCTCCTCGATCTCCATACCGACGAAGACTAAAATAGGTTAAAACCAAAAATTCGGTAAAAATTTGGTGAAAAACCTAAGTCCTAAAGAGTTGAGTAAAAATCGATTCGCTCGATAAACGCTCCTCGATCTCCATAACAACAATTAAAACAGGTTAAAGCCACTATTGGTAAAAAAACTCTAAGCAACAAAGATCGAGAGAAATCAAAGCGAGAACAAGCATATGAAGATAAATGATATAGAGAAATATAAACTTTTATTCATCCGAATACAAGAGCATCCTTCGATTTACATATCTTTACAAATACAAAAGTGGAAAATCCTATCTAATAGGTCGCAGTCTTTCACGACAATGTCCACGGAAACATCGATCTTCATCCAGCGACCTCCATATTTCCATCCAACCATCTGAGAAGCATGCTGCTCAGGATGATCGACTACTTTAGTTCGATGGCCAGGCTCTGAAGATCAGTCCTACCTTCAGTCTGAAAAGACCATTACAAGACAAATACCTTGCAACTGTCATTAGACCAAAAACGAGCTCCTGCTTGAAGGATGGGGTTGAATTTTACTCTAAAGCAGGATCTCTCGAGGACCGTCGCAAAAGTGAAAATTTACGAGCACATCCCGGCGGTCGATCACTCCGGAGGTAACATCCAAGAACAGGGGTGCCTGGTAAATATGAACCCTCCATGTGCAAACAGGAACAACGAACCTCAACCCCATGAAAACTAAGGCTGAGGCCACATGGGACCCATCAGTGCAAGTTAAGGCATCAATGGGACCAGTCAGTACAAGGCAGATGAGGCTTGAGTTATTATAAGATAATGGATCACGATAATATGACTATTTGAAAATTATGGGATCACTGGGCAGTGTAAAACCCAACGAAACTGATATCTCCATTGCGTACGGTATGAATAAATGAGGGAAGAAACTGCTGATGGGGGCTATTTCGCACCCCTTATAATAATCAGAATGACTAAACCTCATACGCTCGGACCGATCGGGAGTCTAATTCACCAAAAGAGCAGTCGGGTCCGATCTACGTTATCAATCCTCGGCGACCAAGAGCTATGCCCGAGTTCTATAGAGATTGATATGCCTAGTCCTATTAGGATTATGTTTCCTTGTAACGCTAGGGTTAATGTCATATAAATACCTAGTTAAACATTGTATTACACACAATATACAAATCAGAGCTTATGCCTACCTACTTTGGCAATATGATAACATAATTAATAGAAAAGTTTTTGCTATACTATTTACATACTCATCGTCTTGCTTACTTATTGTTCTTTACGTAATTTTTCTTACTTGAGATTGATCCATCCGGAATAAAGTAACAAAGCCCTATTATATACACTTAAATTGACCTCCAAAACATACATCATTGATTTAATTTAACCCAACGAAATACGGTTAAATTAGTTGGCGCCCACCGTGGGGCTAGGTTAATTATTCGATCGACATATGGCTCGCCCAAGGAAGAGCGCCCATAACGGAGCAAGGAGTAACACGACAAACCCGCGTAACACATCTGAGGATCAACCGGACGATACTAACAACATCGTCCCTTTAAGTAATAATAATCAACAAGAGAACGAGCAGCTGCCGAATTAGGAGGAACCACAAGGGATTAATATCCAAAACCCCAAAGGACAACAAAGGATCCCCGCCAATGCGGTACCAGAAGACCATGTAGCTCCAGCGATCCCGGTTCCACTATCAGACACTCGGGAGAAGCTACGACAGATCGCTATGCTCTTTAATTCACTATGCCCAGGAGAATTACTAGAGCGACTAGGGAAAATCCTATTCAAAGGATACCGAGACAAGTCGATCAGATCTCGCAACAAGCGGACAGCCCTGCAAGCGAGCAACGATCACTGCACAGTCCGCAAAAGAACAATCCGAAACCCTCCGATGAAAATATCCGAAGAAAAACGCGTCAGACAAGGCCGCAACCCATCGGCCCCGGATCAAAGGAACATACCATAATTCCCATCAAAGATGATATAGTCGACGCAATTCCTAATCGACCACGAACCATGCGATTCTCGGAAAGAGAAATTGAAAAGATGGTACAAGAGCGGCCAGAACAACGCCTACGAACTGTTCAAAATCCATGGGCCAGAAGTACGGAGATCCAAGAGAGCCTAGCTGCGTGTTCCCCCTTCTGCAAGGAAATAAAAGCAGCACAATCATCGGGACAGGTTCCGGGACGACTACCCAGATATGACGGAACCACTGTCCCAGATGATTATATATTCAGTTTTACTAACATAATAAACTTATATGCTCATTCGGCTGAATTCACTGCAAAACTGATGATCACCACATTCGAGGGACTAGCTTTGGACTGGTTTGCAAAACAACCCACCAATTCCATATTCAGCTTTAGGGAATTATGCAATAAGCTAACCCAGCAGTTCGCTAGCCAGAAAAGACAGAAATTGCCAATGAGCTACCTAGGGACTATCCATCAACAAGACGGAGAAACCCTCCGTTCCTGGTTGGCAAGATTTAACGTAGAATTGCTTAAAATCGATTCCCCAAATGTCAATTACATAATCTCTATTCTCTTCGATCTCACCAAAAATAGACAATTCGGAAATGCCCTCAGTAGAAAGCAACCAAGAACGTTTGCTGATATTATGACCTTGGCATCAAAGTACATGACCCAAGAGGAGATGAACTTTTTAAAGACAAGAATAAATATAAAGCTCCCGCCTCCGGTTCCAAGCGGCAAGATAGAATTCCTGCTCAAAAATCCATGGATTATGATCGATCCATCAGAAGAGGCAATGTTTTCCAGTAATTAGAATATAATCGAAACGATCAAGACAGACGATCTAATGTTTATCAAAGACCTAGATCGGCCGAGCCGACGAACAGGAACAGAATCAACCAAGTAGAATACCCCAGGCTGACCGTTCCAATAGAAGAAATCTTGGTAGTACTTGAGAGGAACAATTGGATCCCGGCAGCAAAGAGAACCGCTCAGCCAAGGCCACGGGCACGAAACTATGATCTATACTGTAGATATCATCGCGCACATAGGCATCGCACCGAAGATTGTTTTCACCTTAAAAAAGAAACTGAAAAACTGATTGAACAAGGAAAATTAGATGATTATTTAGAGCGGAACAACCGCAAGAGGGGGAGAAGTCGGAGCCCTCGGAATAATAACCAAAGAGGAAGCTCTCGATAAAGGTCCCCTAACGATGGTCCCCCACAAGAGTTAAACGATGGTCAGGTCAATGGCACCATCCATACGATCTCAGGAGGACCAGCCGGCGGGGACAGTCGCAATGCTCGTCGCAGGACCGCCAGGTCCATACTGGGAAGCGCCAGGTACCCAAAGGAAATATGGACGCTAGAAAGCAAATCACCTAAGCACCAGCTGATCAGTTTCGATGAGAGCGAAGTGCCAAAGAACTTTGTTTGGTACACAAAAGAAGACAACCCTGATTTCCCAATGGTGGTATCGCTAGAAATTGCAAACTATAATGTTAAAATAATCCTGATCGACAATGGAAGCTCGGCCAACATCATCTCTAAAGAGGTTTTAGCCAAGATGAACTTGGGACAAATAACATTCCAAAAGGTAGCTACGCCTCTAGTAGGGTTTAGAGGTTCCGAAATTGTCCCATGTGGCACAATAGCTTTAAGTGTATCACTTGGAAGGAAACCACATCGTACGGTGAAGCTAATCAAATTCTTGGTAGTAGAAACCCCCTTTGCCTACAACGCGATCCTAGGGCGACCCGCCCTCAACCTATTCCGAGCAGTTGTTTCAACTTACTATCAGAAAATAAAATTTCCAACTGATGTCGGAATTGGAAAAATAGTAAACGATCATTGTATGGCATGGGACTGCTACAACACCTCCCTAACCTTGGGGAACCGCTCCAAAACGTTTACCCCAACTAAAGGAAAACTCGAAGAAGATGTCGACTGAGTCGAAATTGAAATCCCCAGCACAGACCGAATAGATAAAAAGGGAAAGGAACCGGTCGATTTGGCTTTGAAACCACCGGAACACAAAGATGTCCTACTAGTGCAAGGAGATCCAACGAAAACAACCAGAATAGGAACCGAACTCAGTAAGGAAGGGGAAGTAATTCTGGTAAATTTCCTCAGAGAAAACATAGATATCTTCGCTTGGAGTGCGAACGACATTGAAGGGATTGATCCCAGAGTAATCAGTCACTCGCTAAAAATCGACCCCATGGCAAAACCTGCTAGACAAAAGAAGAGGAATCATGGGCCGATAAAAGATAAAATAATCAAGGCAGAAGCAGAAAGGCTACTCAAGGCGAAACAAATTCGAGAAATACACTTCTCCGAATGGCTATGTAATGTCGTATTAGTAGCAAAAGGGGATAAAAAGGATAATGAGTGGAGAATGTGCAATGATTTCACCGACCTTAACAAGCTATGCCCGCGTGATCCATATCCCCTACCGAGGATCGACTTATTAGTCGACTCAACCGCTGGTTTTGCAATTTTCAGCATGATGGACGCCTTCCAAGGTTTTTATCAAATATACATGGATGAGCGAGACCAAGAGAAAACTGCCTTCATAACCGAGCAGGGTGTTTACTGCTTCATAGTCATGCCATTTGGCCTGAAGAACGCCGGGGCCACTTACCAAATGTTAGTAAACTTGATGTTCAAGGAACTGATCGGAGAAATAATGGAAGTCTACGTAGACGATATGCTGGTCAAAAGCATGAATGAAGCCGACCATGTAAAGCATCTTGATCGATGCTTCCGAATATTGAGAAAGTATAGAATGAAGCTGAATCCTGCAAAATGCACTTTCGGAGTTAAATCGGGAAAGTTTTTAGGCTATTTGGTACATCAACGAGGGATTGAGGCCAATCTCGAAAAAATTCGAGCTATAACTGAAATGAAACCTCCTAAAACGATCTCCCAAGTACAAAGCTTAGTAGGAAAGATCGTAGCGTTAAACAAATTCATCTCCAAGTCGGCCGACAGAAGCTTGCCTTTCTTTCAAACTCTACGAAAAGAAAAAAACTTTGTTTGGACCGAGGAATGCGACCAGGCCTTCGACCGACTAAAGGAATACCTGACGACCTCCCCACTATTGGCCAAACCAACTGAGGGAGAACCATTATACATTTACCTATCAATTTCCGATGTAGCCATTAGTTCGGTTTTTGTAAAAGTAGAGGGCATGGAACATAAGCCTGTCTATTACTTAAGCAAATTATTACAAGGGGCGGAAAAGAACTACTTGGAAATAGAAAAATTCGCATTGGCCTTGGTAGTGGCGGCACGCAAGCTCCGACCTTACTTTTTAACCTACAAAATTGTGGTGTTAACCAATCAACCGCTGAGACAGATCTTAGCGAAGACAGAAGCCTCGGGAAGATTAATCAAGTGGGCAATCGAGCTCGGTCAGTTCGTAATCGATTACAGACCAAGAATTGCGATTAATGCCCAAGTTCTAGCCGACTTCCTGTTAGAAACTCCGACCCAGACATCTGAACATAAGGAATCGACCAGCCAAGACAATGATATCTTGATCATAGAAAATCAAACCTGGTTGATGCACGTCGATGGTGCTTCATGCAGAGAGGGAGGAGGTGCCAGAATCAACTTTATCGGGCCAAATGAGGAGGATATTAATTATGCAATAACATTGGACTTCGTAGTAACAAACAATGAAGCAGAATATGAAGCGCTAATCGCATGAATGAAAATGGCAGTTAAAGCCAACATAAAGAGTCTCGAAGTACTAACCGATTCAGAGTTAGTACAAAGGCAGATAGAGGGCCTATACGAAGCAAAGGAATTTAACATGGTCAAATACCTCGCCAAAGTAAAGGAATTAGCTGAGAAATTCGAAATTTTTGAGATACAGAACATTCAACGATCAGAAAATAAATGGGCCGATCAACTTTCTAGATTTAAAGGGTCTCATGACGGTAAAATAGAAAGAATAATCAATTGGCTAATTTCCAAAACACCGGCAATAGATATCGACGATACCCCGGTCGATGAGATCATGGAAATCGAAGAAGCTGTAAGTAATTGGATGACTCCGATGATAAACTATCTTCGAGAAGGAAAATTACCGCTTGATCCAAACGAAGCTCGAAAAATAAAATATCGAGCTCCAAAATACACATTATTAGAAGAAAAACTTTACCGAAGATCGGTATCGGGAATTCTTCTAAAATGCATCTCCGAATCTCAAACCAACGATGTCCTTCGAGAAGTACATGAAGGAGAAGCAGGAAATCACAGTGGAGCAAGGGCCTTAGCTTTAAAATGCCTTAGAACGGGCTATTATTGGCCTACCATTAACAATGATGCCATGCAATATGTTCAAAAATGTCATCATTGCCAAGTTCATGCTAATATAAGTCATCAACCAGCCTAAAATATGCACTCAATACCAGTATTATGGCCATTCGATCAATGGGGTATGGACATCGTGGGACCTTTCCCAGTAGCCAGGTCTAAGAAAGCATATGTTTTAGTCGTTGTCGAGTATTTCAGTAAATGGATAGAATGTGTCGCCCTTGCTCGAATAACTCAATTCCAAGTGATCAACTTCCTCTGGAAATTCATAGTGTGTAGATTTGGCATCCCAAGAATCCTGATCTCTGATAATGGAACACAATTCGTAGGGAAACAAGTAATGGAATGGTGTACCAAGATGGGAATTCAGCAAAACTTCACTTCAGTTGGACATCCAAGAGCGAATGGACAAACTGAAGTAGCGAACCGAGAAATAATAAAGTCTTTGGAGAAAAGACTAGGGGCAGCCAAAGGAAGAGGGCTAGATGAACTCCCCGGAGTACTTTGGGCTAGTCGAATGACAGTCAGAGCCTCAACCGGGAAGACCCCATTCAGTCTGGTATATGGCTCGGAAGCAATAATTCCGATCGAAACACTAATCCCAACACCAAGAATTGAAATGTATGATGACCAGGAAAACCAAAAGGCAAGATAAAGTGATATCGACTTGACAGAAGCATTATGAGAGAAAGTTGCCGTGCGATTACAGGTCGCTAAATCAAACATGGAGAAAGCATATAATCAAAAAGTCCGCATACGAACCTTCAAAGAAGGGGACTTGGTGCTGAAAAAGGTAGAGGTGTCCAAGCATGTAGGAAAATTACAACAGAATTGGGATGGACCATACATTGTCATTAATGTAGGAAAGAAAGGTTCATACAAAGTTGCACAATTGGACGTAACGCCCCTACCGCGAACCTGGAATGCACTCAACCTAAGGAGATACTATGGAAAATAAATCCTAGAAATCATCCTTGTTAATTTCTTTTAAATTTTGTTTGTTTTATTTTCTTTCTCGTATTATCCATTGTAATAAAAGCCTTGGCCTGAGATTCATTCTCAACACTTTTATCAATAATTATGAATCAAGGATTCACATGAGTTAGCGCCAAAGACTTGATCGAGTTGAGTAAAATTGATTCGCTCAATAAACACTCCTCGATCTCCATAACAACGACGACAAAAACAAGTTGAGTAAAATTGATTCGCTCAATAAACACTCCTCGACCTCCATAACAACGACGAAAAAAACGAGTTGAGTAAAATTGATTCGCTCAATAAACACTCCTCGACCTCCATAACAACGACGACAAAAACGAGTTGAGTATAAATCGCTCCGCTCGATAAACGCTCCTCGATCTCCATAAACAATGATAAAACGGTTAAAACCAAAATCTTTGGTAAAATAAACCTAAGTCTTAAAAACGAGTTGAGTAAAATTGATTCGCTCAATAAACACTCCTCGACTTCCATAAGAATGGTTAATAAACCTAAGTCTAAAAACGAGTTGAGTAAAATTGATTCGCTCAATAAACACTCCTCGACTTCCATAAGAATGGTTAATAAACCTAAGTCTTGAAACGAGTTGTGTAAAATTGATTCGCTCAATAAACACTCCTCCACCTCCATAAAAAGGTTAAAACCAAAAACTTTGGTAAAAAAACCTAAGTCTTAAAAACGAGTTGAGTAAAATTGATTCGCTCAATAAACACTCCTCGACTTCCATAAGAATGGTTAATAAACCTAAGTCTTAAAACGAGTTGAGTATAAATTGATCCGCTCGATAAACGCTCCTCGATCTAAAAAATAACAAGGTTAAAAGCCAAAAATTTTGGTAAAAAACCTAAGTCTTAAAACGAGTTGAGTATAAATTGATCCGCTCAATAGACGCTCCTCGATCTCCATAATAGCAATCAAGATAGGTTAAAGCCAAATACTTTGGTTAAAAACCTAAGTTTCAAGTAGTCAGATGATACTCGAACAATGCGATAACATTCCTCGATGTTTTACAACGACAAGAGAATAATACCAGTACGGAAAGAGATTAACAACAAGAGATATGAAAATAATCAAATTTTATTCATCTGAGTACAAAGAACATCTCTCGAAATTACATAAAGAGTTCTATTCGTCTAAGTACATAGAACATTTCTCATATCATTACAAGAATAAAAAGGGAAAAATCCTATTCCATGAATTGATGGCTTTCACGACAATGTCCATGGAAACATCAATCTCCTCCCTGGTGCCTCGACGACTCTGTTCAACCACATAAGAGGTATGATACTCAGGATGGTCGACTTCTTTGGTTCGATGGTCAGGCTCTGAAGATCAAATGTTCTTCCAGACGAAATTAACATTTTTCGGCCAGATGCCCGGAAACGGCCACTCGCCCAGAACGAGATACTGCTTGTATAATGGGGTTGATTTTTACTCTAAAGCAGCATCTCTTCAGGACCGTCGCAAAAGTGAAAATTTACCAGCACACCCCGGCAGTCTATCAATCTGGAGGTAACATTGAAAGGCGGCGGTGCCTGGTAAATATGAACCCCCCATGTGCAAACAGAAACCCCGGACCTCAAACCTGTGAAGACAAAGGCAGAGGCCTCATGGGACCCGTCAGTACAAGGTAGGGCATCAATGGGACCTGTCAGTACAAGGCAAATGACATTTGAGTTATTATGATAAAATGAATCATGATAATGTGACTTTTTGAATATTATGGGATCAGTGGGCAAGGTGTAACTCAAAGAAACTGATAGCTCCATTCTTTTTAAGAATTGTGAGTGAGAAATGGAAACTGCATACCTATTTATAGGCGCAGATAAAGTTGATCCAATGGTTGGAGGATGATCTAAGAGAAAAAGAACCACAACCATTTGACTTCCACCTTTAAATGCGAGTAAGTTGGAACGGCTCCTCTGAGGTCGGAAAGACTATTCGCTTGCAAAGAAGAATCAATATCGAAGCGATTAATACAAAAAAAAAAAGCGGATCTGAAGAGCTCCAGACTGAAATAATTTTGCACGCTTAGAGATGCTAATCGCTGGATGAAAAATAGGAAATCCTCGATATATAAGTTTGGACCAAAGCAATAGATACTACTTCGATTAACATTATAAAATCTCATACACCAGCGACCAAGGTTCGCCAATGCCTCATATATCAAACGGCAGATTTATTTTCTTAGCTATATTAGACCCCCACTGGAGTCCAAGAAGTCTGACATGAAAATTAGAGGAATGATCTTCATCATTCCAGCCTACAAAATCGCCACTGCCTAACATTCCAAAGAATTGCTAAAGGAGGTCTGAACAAGCTAGATCTAACTAATGATTCTACATTTTCCAATTCCTCCCATATCAAAGAATTGACATGTTGATACACTGGTTGCTTTATTTGAGGAACATGGAACTCACAATTAGTGCAAAGAAACATGAATTTTAAGAAGATGCTTGGAATGATATTCTTTCTATGAGCTTAGACTTTTAAACAAAGGGCGTAATGTTCAAACAGAGGAAATAACCACGCCCTTATATAAGATGTCTATGGCAAATGAACAATTCTGCAAAACATTGATCGATCATCGACAAGAGCGCTACGCATTCCTTCACAATTATTCAATAAATTGTCTACATGGACGACCTACAGTCCACATTCTAATGTCTAAAGTGACTTCGGAACAAGCCTAAGGGACCATGCTTGGTCGATCATCATACTTACACTTGATTAAAAGCTTGATTTGCAGAAGAAATACTACTTCGTTCAGCTATTCAAGACTGATCAAGCCAGAACGAGCTACTTTCTCAGACAAGAGATGATCTCCATGGAAATTAATGTCAGATAAGTCTGCTAAAATTTCCTGCTTATTTAGAATATTTTTACTTAATTATGACGATAAAATTGTGCATGACATAATTTATCAAATATATCTACTAACTGAACTCAATGAAGGCATTAAACTGACCAAAAAAGGAGTCAACATTGTCATTGAATTATACGTACAAAAAAGATAGTCAGCCTTGATGACCACATGCAGATTGTGGCCTACATCGTCTTAAAAATAATAATAATAAAAAAAAAGGAGAAACATTCCACAACAGCAGCTTGATCAGAACAGGTCACTGAGGAGCGTTGCCATCACTGGGCCGACTAGCAGAAGCACTCCTCCGAGGAGTCGCATTACCCACAAACGCCATCAACTCCTCCTGACGTTTCAAACAACCGGCTTCATAACCTTGTTCATACGCTCGCTGACGAGACTCCTCTGCAAGGGCGTTAGCCTGGACCAAGTCATTTTTCTCCTTCTCAAGAACGGACTTCTCTTCCCGCAATTTCTCCAGATCATCATTGAGAAGCCTGAGTCGGAGGGTCTGTCCTTCGACCTTCACGATCTCCGAGTCCAAGTGTTGTTTATGGCTCTCCTTACTGAACCACAGATTGTCGTTTTGCACACCCAGCTGCAGCGCGAAATACTTGGCCTGAAAAGAAAAAAGGTTATATGTAACGAAGCAATCAAAGTAGCAGCATGAAATACAGTTAGAAATATAATTACCTGCTCGCACATCTTGACGAGCGATTGAACAAGGCGAACATTGGAAGTACCTTCATGATTCCTCAATTCGCCGGGCAAGATAGTGCTTAGGCCCAAGTCCCAGGACAAAGCATCGGGCTCAAGAAAGCCGGGCAGTTCACTGTCGAGAGGAACACGGTCGGGCCGAGGAATCACCGACTCAATTATATCCTTAACTTGCTCAAGAATACAACGGTCATCTAACATACGAGGGGATTCCCTCTCGCTAGGACTCACCGAAGTCTCCTTGCTCGAAGCAGAGATAACGGTCAGCCGACCGGACCTAGAACCTGTCGGACCTCCAGAAGGCCCGCCGGCTTCAAAAGAAGTAGTCACAACAGTAGTATAATTAAATAAAAAGTCAGAAAAATCTTGGGGAACAGACTGTGTCATGGACGGATCCAAAAAAGAATCTCCACCAACTGCCCCTGTGGCATCTTCCCTTTGACGTCCGCCGACAAGTTGGATGGTGGAAATAGAGGAAGGAACGGAGTTATCAGGAACATAATCATGTAAGCCATGCTCAAAAGAATAAATACCTGAAGAAACAGGTATATTAAAGGTTTGATCCACGTTAAACATATCACCAAAGGCCACCCGACCGGGGGAAGGTCTCCTCTCGACCTCACCAAAATAGGGAAATTTTGTTGATAGAAGGTGAACTAATTACTGGGGGAGCTTCAGAAGGAATAACGGGAGTCTCGATCTCCGACTTTCTAATCGAGGATGAACGAGATGGATCTATCGAAGGCCCCTCTGTACGAGACCTTTTAGGTCTAATATTCCTATTACCTTCGCGGGATGGACGCTTTGAAGTGTTGCCAAAAAGGTTACTCATGTTCGGAAATTAAAAAAGAATTTTTACCTATCGAGAAAGTTTATCGACCTCTTTTGAGAGAATGTTCTATCGAAAGTAAGTAAAAGCGGTAAATAACGAGTAATCTTTTTACCCTATGTATCTATACTAAGTGAAAAGGCGCGACAAACCCCAAGAACGGGCGCGAAGCACAGAAACTGACCTGACAACGGCCGCAAGAATTCGAAAAGACATGAACATAATGATTACGCTGAAGTTAATAACATGTCCGGATAATTATTATCAATGGAGAAGTCGAAAAGACATAACTGTCAGAATACTAATCGTCCTATTTACAAGAGGATAAAAAAGTAAAATTACAAATTAAGTTATGATTGGTTATTATCAGAGTAATTTCTCAAGGCCACATTTTTCGCTCTCCACTTCACGCAACCTGGTCGCCATCTGGAACTCCCTAATCGCCAGCGGCCGCTCCTTCGTCCTCTCCCTCGTTAGCTGCCTCCAAATTCTCCTCCTCTTCCTCTTGATCGATATATTTATTATCGACCTCAGGGTTAATGTCTGAAGGAGGAATCGGCAACGGCTTTCCGAACTCTTCGACAAGGTGAGCCAATGGAAGTTGTTGATAGATAACATCTGGCAGCTCGGAAGGAGAGTATTCATCACCATAACGATTCAGACGTACATGCGTCGCCTTGAAGTACTCTTCTCGGTGATCTTCGACCAATCCCAGTGCGACCATCTGATGAATCGCCTTTTTGAAAGTATTATCAAGAAGCGGACCGACCATCTGATTCACCAAGGCAGTATGAACAGGGGAACCAAGGAACGCACGAATCACACTCTCATCGTGATTTCTACCATATCGATCTGTAAGACCGCTAAGAGGAAGGTCCTTATCATACTCCTCCAAGGAGGCTTGAAGGTCGGCGACCTGAGATTCCAGCTCACTGATCCGAGTAGTACTTCGAAGTTGATAATCTTCCAACTCCTTAGATAGCCGATCAACCTGCTCTTGGGTACGAGAAATCTCCAAAACTTTGTTTGTAATTTCCTGATCGCTGGTTCCCACTACTTGAGAATCTGTAATTAGGAGAAGGGAAGAAGACGTAGAAGGACCGGCCTCTGGTCCACTCGCCCTATGAAGCAATGCCCTGTTCTTCTCATCTAAAAACTCGCATTGTTGTCTCCAAAGAGCGGCTACATAGGCATACGACATCAGACAAGTCTTGGTCTAAAAAAATAAATGAAACGAAGTTATGAGTTAAGGAATTCATTAGGAAAGTCGATAATGAAACATATTCAACAGCGAATACCTTCTCGGCGTAAAGAGAAGCCTTTTGTAACTTCTCCAAAGGATCTTTCCGAAGCAACTTATTGACATCACGAGTAAAAACACCCGAGAGAATAATACGAGTAGCTTTGTCAACGGCATTCTCATTCTCATCATGAATTAAAGAATTATTCTCCGGGTAACCGGCTGCCCTTTTCCCCTGTAAATGATCTTCGATCATCTCAACCACAGTGGGTTTAGGATGTTCTTCGCCCAGCAGAGAAAGATCCTCACCTGAACGACCATAGTAATGCTTTTTTCTCTTAACCGGATTATCAATAGGATGAGGCATTGACCAACTACGACACCCACGAATGCCAAGGGAAGTCCGAAGCTGGAAGGGAGGATGACCTTATCATGTCCCTTGGGTAACTGGAGTTGTCGCAATTGGAAGGGTTTCTTGAGATGAATCTGGAGATTCTTCTCTTTAATCCTCCAAATCATGGCCCAAATCCAACTTTCTCTTCTTGGACGCTCTTTGTTCGATTGGAAGATTCTCTACCATTTTGGAAGATTTGGACAAAACCATCTTCCCTTTTGAGGAGTGCCGAGAGTTTTCTACCATAAAAACTGAAGACAACGAATTAGACATGATGATATAAGGAAATATATTGTAACTTTAAAATAAAAGGATTACCCAGCTATTGAGAAGGGGAAGTGAAAGGAAAGGTATGAGGACTCAAACCCGCTTTACGGATAAAAGACTCACCAATAAGAAGAGCGCTCTGATACTTGTCGACAAGCATCCTCTTGATATCACCAACTAATTGTGGGTCGTCAGGAATAAAATGACCTGTGACTGAGCGACCACCAGAAATCCATTCAAAGCCATGGTCCCACGAGAATGGCTCAGAGGAACCATTAGCTAATACAATATGAGAAGGGGGACGTAGAAAGAAAAATGGGATTTCCAGGCAGGATTGCTGGAAACTGGAGAATCGAAGATAGAGCGACCAGACTTTTGACTGGCAAAAAAATATCCATGGTTCGAGGAACTTGATACGTTAAAATGAAACAATTGTGTAAAGTTACGAAGTGAGGGCTGAAAGCCTTTAGCTATCATCAGAACCGAAAAGCATACAACAAAAGCCACGGAATTTGGAACTAATTGTGTTAAAGTAACACTAAAAACTTTCAGAATATCAAGAAACAAAGCGGATAAGGGAAGACGTAGACCATAATTGAAATAGGCAGTATAAAAAGCCCGACAACCCTCCGGTGGAGAAATAACTCTGTCGAAAGGAGAAGGAAGGATAATCTCAGAACCTTCCGGAAAGTATTTCGTGTAATTATCCACGACCTCGTGGAAAGTCTCATCGGTATACGCGCAAGCAAGATCCTCGATTGGTTCATATATTTGAGGAGCAGTATCCTTGCTTTTCTTGGCCCTGGCTGCAACCTCGGCGTCGGATATAATTTGTACCTTGAAGGTATCCTTATCCGGAATGGTGATTTCAGATGTGGCGATCTGTTCTGTTGAAGGGCTGGGAATTACCCCCTCCTCAATGACAGGGGCGACTCCCTCCGTAATGGAAGAAGAAGGTGTCTTAGAAAGTGAAGCCATTTTAATGGGATCCTCGAAGAATATTGATCGATAAAAACAAAGTACGAGAGAAATTATCGAGCAGAAAAGTTACAACAAGAGTCTGGAAAGTAGAAAGTAAAAAGTGATTGGAATAACGATCACCTATTTATATAGGAGGATGAAAAGACGTTTTGAACTTCACGCGGCTAATCATATTCCCGCCAAACGGTAAAAAAGTCAAAACGCTTCCTCAAGAGACACGTAGCGGTTCGAAATTGGAACGACAAAACGACTATCTATGAGGCGTAGCACTCTTTTCCTTACTTAGGATTTTTTTCCCATAGGGTTTTTTCCAAGTAAGGTTTTTAACGAGGCACAATTCATAGAAAATACAGTCATAATCGACCATCTACTTCTACGAGCTTCTATTACATATTTGCTCGAAGAAGTGAGGGAGTACTGATGGGGGCTATTTCGCACCCCTTATAATAATCAGAATGACTAAACCTCATACGCTCGGACCGACCGGGAGTCTAATTCACCAAAAGAACAGTCGGGTCCGATCTACGTTATCAATCATCGGCGACCAAGAGCTATGCCCGAGTTCTATAGAGATTGCTATGCCTAGTCCTATTAGGATTGTGTTTCCTTGTAAAGCTAGGGTTAATGTCATATAAATACCTAGTTAAACATTGTATTACACACAATATACAAATCAGAGCTTACGCCTACCTACTTTGGCAATCTGATAACATAATTAATAGAAAAGCTTTTGCTATACTATTTACATATTCATCGTCTTGCTTACTTATTGTTCTTTACGTAATTGTTCTTCCTCGAGATTGATCCATCCGGAATTAAGTAACAAACCCCTATTATATACACTTAAATTGACCTCCAAAACATACATCATTGATTTAATCTATCCCAACGAAATACGGTTAAATCAACTGCTGATTTAATCGGATTTCGTCGGGTTAAAAAAGAGTATCAGTGAATTTATGATATTGGGGAATTTCAATATATTATAGGGCTCTGTTACTTTATTCAGGATGGATCAATCTCAAGGAAAAGCAATATTGTATAAGCTAGAAATAAAACCATAAAACAAAGCTAAAAACACACCAATATGGAGATATCAAACTCTTTCTTTTCTTTATTGAATGATATAGAGTTAAGCTGTTGTAAGCAGCATTCAATGGCGTATTCTGGAGTTAGTTCATACAATCATTAACTAGGTATTTATATCACGCTAGGCCTAGTGTTACAAGGAAACATAGTCCTAATAGGACTCGGCCCAAATATCCTTCTTGGGTCCGGAGTATAGTCTTCTAGTCGAAAAGAACTGTATTCGGCCGGGTCGATAAGATGATCCCGAGCTGTCTGATTTGGTCGAAACGATCTTATGTTCTTTAGTCGATCCTTACAGTAGGGTGCGAAATAGCCCCCATCAGTACTCCCTCACTTCTTCGAGCGTATAGATAATAGAAGCTCGTAGAAGTAGATAAATCTTCACGACTGTTTGTTTTCTATGAATGGAGCCTCGTTAAAAACCTTTCTCAAGAAAAAACACAGTGGGAAAAAGTCTTAAGTAAGGAAAAGAGTGCTTCATATCATA